>JAKSZT010054489.1:18832042-18925149 GCA_026826555.1 Tolypeutes matacus
TGATGACAGATTAGATATTGAATGAATATCAAAAAGATTGGTGAACTTGAAGACATAGAAATAGAAACTATTCTAAATGGACAGAAAATATATTGAGAAACATCCTGAATATCAGTGAACTACGGGGAAATTTCAAGCAGCCAGATATGCATGTAATTAGAATCCCCAAATTAGTCTCCCCAAAGGAAAGGAAAGGAAGGGGAACTGAAAATTATTTGAAGAAATATGGCTGAAAATTATGTTCACATAACTTATGTTCACATAGAAACTCACACATAAATGTTTATAGCAACTGTATTCATAACAGCCCAAAACTGTAAACAACCAAGATGACCTTCAATGGATGAATGAATAAACAAACCGTGATACATACATAGAATGGAATATAGTGATGAAAAGGAACAGGATGCAATACAGATTGTGACAAAAAAATATCTAACTGTATTAGAAATGTATGACATAATCTCACTGAAGTAGGTGGGGGGAAAAGAATTAACCTAAGTGAATTTGCAAAGCAGTGTTTTAACTGGGAAACTGTAAGGATAAAGACTATAAATGCATACTATACCTTAGTTGGTAAAGTTGTTTCTCATCAGGGTAGATATTAACAATTCTGAAACCACTTTACATGTATAATAGTGTAGGAAAAATAAGTAAATGGATAGTGAATGGCAAAATCCAGGTTTCTCAATATTAGAGAGAAAGTCCAGGATAAGCAAAAGGAAAGAATTAAGAAAAACATGTGGAGAGGGGCAGATGTGGCTCAAATGGTTGGGTGTCCATCTGCCATATGGAGGGACCTGGGTTTGATCCCTGGGACCTCCCAGTAAAAGAAAAGAAAAAAGAAAAAAAAAAAAATATATATATATATAGAAGGCGCATGGGCTGCCCGGCTCTGTGTGCTGGTGAGCCACCAGGCCCCGAAAGCCATGCAGCAAGATGATGACGTAACAGGAGAGAGATGCAGGGGAGAGACGAGATGCTCCGAAAGCTCTGAAAACCAAGAGCCGAGGTGGCGCAGGTGGCAGAACACCTCTCTCCTACATCGGAGGTCTCCAGGGTTGAGTCCTGGTGAAGACTGGAGGAGGATGAGAAGAGATGGCAGGAAACAGACACAGAGAATTGCCCAGCGAATGGACACAAAACAGCAAATGGAGAAGGGGGGGGTTAAAATGGATAAAGTAAAAAAATAAATCTTTAAAAATAATAATAAATAATAAAATAAAATAAAATTTAAAAAAAGAATAAACATGTGATACCAGATGAAAAAGACATTGGCACAAATTCATATTTAGCTTAATAAAGATACAGATGGCTAAATACAAAAATAATTATGGACATGTGTGTACACATTGCTTAGTATAAGGCATAAAATCCTAGCTATGTCCACTGAGAGAGACCAGAAGCAGTGACAGCCCCGTAACAAAAACCATAATCATCACCCTGATCTTGGTTTCTAAATCCCATTCTCCAAAGGAACAGGGGCTCCTTGGAGAAATGGTTGATTGTAGGGCCCAATCAAGGAAAATAGAAGTTGAAACTTGAGAATCTGATAGAAAGTAAGAAAGTGCTCAAAAAACAAAAGGATGGGGCATATCAAATGAATACAGAAGCTAACCAGAAAGAGTTCCCCATGGCCAAAGCGGGAATAATTTGAGCAACAGTATAAATAACGGTGTCCTAGAATGGACAAATTCACTGAAAGACACAACCAACAGATCTCACTCAAGAAGAAAGAGATAACTTGAATGACCCTATATCTATTAAAGAAACTGAGGTTTTAGTTAAAAACCTCCCCATAATGAAAACTCCAGGCATCAATTTACTTCACTGGTGAATTCTACCAAACATTTAATGAAGAAATAATAATAATATATACTTTTTTTCTCTGAAAATGGAATAGGAGGGAATAATTCTTAATTCTCTTTAGTATCATTCTGATACCCAACTCATGTATACATGAAAAAAAAAAAAAACCTACAGATCAAAAGTCCTCATGAACATAAATGTAAAATTTTTGATGAAAGTGTAGTAAATAAAATTCAGCAACTTTTAAAATAATACATTATGACCAAGTGGTATTTATTCAAAGGATACAAGGTTTGATCAAGATCCAAAATTCAATTAATACAATTCACCACATAACTAGACTAAGAAAAAAACATATATTATCTCTATAGCTGCAGAAAAAGTATTTGATAAAATACAACATCCATTTTTTATCAAAATTCTCATCCAACTAGGAAGAGAAGGAAATTCAACCTAATAAAGGACATGTATAAAAAACTATAACATCATACTTAATGGTGAAAAACAGAGTGCTCTCCCTCTAAGATAAGGAACAAGTAAGGATATCTAACCTGACCACTTCTACTCATCATTGTACTGGAAGTTCTAGCCAGTGCATTATGGCAATAAATAGAAATAAAAGGTATTCTGAATGGAAATGAAGAAGTAAAACTATTTGAAGATAACATGATTATCCATGTAGAAAATCCTGTGAAATCTACAAAAAGTAAAAAGATAGAAAATACGTCAGAATTAGTTATTTTCATAAGGCTTCAGGATACAAGACCACTCATAAAATTCTATTGTATTACTACCTATTAGTAACAAATGATTGGAATTTATTTTTTTTTAAGTGCCATTTACAGTAGCATCAAAAGAAAAAAAAAAATGTATGAGACCTGTAAAAAGAAAATTACAAATTCTGTTCAACTAAAGTTGCAAAACATTGCTAAGATGAATTAAAGACAAATACTGTGTTTATAAATCAGAAGACTCAATATTTTTAAGATGTCTGTTCTCTTCCAGGTAACCTTTATATTCAAGTCAATTTTGATAAAAATAGTGGCAGTTTTTATAGAATCTGACAAGCCGATTACAAAATTCATATAGATGTGCAGAAGTCCTAGAATAACCAAAACAAATTTGAAAAAGAGAAAAGTAGGAGGTCCTACACCCCTCTACAAAACCTTTCTTGACTGATAGTGTAAAACAAAATTATATAGCTCCATATTCAGTATTTCCTCAGGTATCCATTCATATCTTGAGTGCCCTGGCTGTATTCTTTGTTCACATTACTTAGTATCTAACATCTTCTATTGCTTCCCTATTGAGGTTTTAAAAATAAAATCCCCTCAACTGCTGGATACTGTGGTAGTTTGAGGTTTTTGTAGACCCCAGAAAATGACGTCCTTAGAGCTAATCCATTCCTATGGTTGTAAACCCATTATAGGTGAGACATTTTGATTAGGTTACTTCAGTAGGGCGTAACCCAGGGTGGGTCTTAATCCTCTTACAGAATCCTTTATAAAGGGGATGACTATGGAGAGACCCCACAAAAGCTAACAGAGAGAAATCTACAGAAGAAGAGAAAGTCAGAGGAAGCCTGAAGCTGAAGCAATGAAACTCGAAAGAGGAGAGACCAGCAGAAGCCACCATGTGCCTTGCCATGTGACAGAGGAGTCTAGGATCACTGGCAGCCAGTCTTTGGGGAGAAAAGTATTGCCTGATGAAGCCTTGATATGGACATTTTCATGGCCTCAGAACTGTAACATTATATATTAATAAATCCCAATTTTAAAATCCAAACCATTTCTGATTTATTGCTTTCAGCAGCCTAGCAAAGTAAAACAGATGCCCAGGTTGTTATTCTCCAAGGGCATCTATGTTCATGAAGAGTATCTCTATCTGCTCCTTTGGAATTCTGCACAAAGACTCCTACCACACACACACGATCATGACACACTGGGGAAGGAACTAAAGGTTTGGAGTCTTCTGACTTGTCATAGTTAAAGTACTTGGTGAATTATTTCCCATTTCATTAACATTCTCCAAACTTTAAGGCAACTTAAGACCTACAAAAGGTAGAAACAATCAAGAAGGCAGGAGAAATGGGATGATCAAATCCCTTCCTTTTTTCTCTCTTCCCACTTTCTGAGGTGAAGTGATGTATGGAGTAAAACTCAGTCATCCAGTGTAGATTAAACCTGTATGTTTTCTGCCCAGAAGAAAATCTGCTGCTGAAGCCTTAAGGCCATTCAGAGTAAAGTCCTACATAGAAGAGGAAGCTAACTAGGAGTGAGATCAAAGGAGTGATGAGTTTTTTTAAATGGTACAGCCCAGGTCCCTAGAGTAGGACAGCAGACAGGGTTATGGGACAGAACCACACTCAGGAATGTCTTCTTTTAGCTGAGGGTTTCCTATTGTCATATCTTTCAGGAACCTAAGAAAAACAGGATACACTTTGAAGCAAGAAAATTCCTCAAAAGATTGAGTTTGAGAGGGATATTCTTATTAAGGATTAGGATATTAACTGATTGGGGGGGGGGGGGCAGGAAGCACAGACCTTAAAGCAAGGGTTGTGAACTCAAATGCTTTAGGGACCAAACAGGAAACATAAAGGAAGAAAGGGGGACAAATAAAATCACAGTGACTTAGAACTTGCCTGCCCCATCTGAAGGAAGCATGGACCCTTCAGCTTCATCAGATAGTTGTCAGGCAGGATCTCTGTTCCAATGTTTCCAGATATTCTGACTTTTCTATCTAGAAACCTGTCTGTTTTTGTTCTCTGGTTCATCAGTTTTCTATTTCTATTAATGTGACATATTCTTATTTTTAAATAGCATCAGTTATCTTGGTAAACTCTTGATGTCTAACAAACCACACAAAAAATTAGTGGCTTAAAAGAATCCAAAGAATTTATTTTGCTTAGGAATCTGCAATGTTGGCAGAGCTCAGCAGGAATGAATTGCTTGTACTCCTTTAGCATTAGCTAGAGCAGCTTGACTGGGAGCTACAGTATCCACTTTCGAGATGGCAAACGCACCTTGCTGGTGATCTGGTTATGGCTGCCCACTAGGAGTTTAGATGTGCTTACGTGTCAAGGTTCTAGGTTTTTCTCCATGTGGGACTCTTCGCAGTTTGCTTGAGATTCCTTACAGCATGGTGGCTGGATTTCAAGAGAACAAGGCAGAAGTGTATGGCCTTATAATGATGTAGCTTCAGAATTCACCCAGAATCTATTTAACCATATTCTATCAGTCTAGGCCTACATTGTCCAATACAATGGTCAGTAGCCACATGTGGCTATTTAAATTTAAGTGAATAAATTTAAAAAGCCACATTTTAAGTGGCTACTATATTATATAATGCAGATAGAACACATCCATCATTGCAGAATGTTCCATTGAAAAGCCCTGGTCTAAGGTCACATTATAGCAAAGGCATGTGGAATGAAAGATACTATTGTGGGCAACTTGGGGGAAAAGTGTCTTCTACATTAATTCAAACTTTTAAAAATGATGCAGGGGAAAACTACATCTGCTGGTCATGTGCACTACAGCTTAGCTTATGCGTACTCTGTGACCCAGTGGCTCTACTCCTCCGTATAGATCCAACAGGAATCCATACATGAACACACAAAAGACAAGAACAGGAATGCTCATAGCAGCACTTTTTCTAATAGGCCAAAACTGAAAACAACCTCAACCCAAATTTCTATCACTAGTAAAATAGTCAATAAGTTGAGTCTCAGCTCTGATATTTATTAGCTCTGTGGCCTGTGAAACCTGCAAAACCTCTCAGAAAGTTCAGTTTTATTAACTATGAAATAGAAGTGACCCTAAACTCATGGGATTATTGTGAAATTTAATTAATTAAGCTCACATATGCAAATGCATCTAGCACTCAACCAGTTCTCCTCTTAATAGCCACAATGACTGTCATAATTTTTTGACATGCATGAGGTCTTTATAAATGTGTGCAGCTAACTAATGAATTCATGCAATAATATGACTTAGCCAACTGCGTTTCTAAGTTGTCTCCCCACAGTTATAGAAAGGTATTCTCAGAAGCAGGGTTAGAAGGGTGTCTGCTTTGAGGACAGTGACTGACTTAGTGTGTCAGTATTTGTGAGTGAATGAATGAATGAATGAATGATTTGGCAGATGGATAGGTCCCTTATCTTACCCAGATGTAGAAATCTACTAATGCAACTCAAGTCAATGAGATTCTATCCTATATTTAAAAGTCCAACCACTGTCCACAAAAACTCTTTTTAATTATTGAACCCACATTTGGCAAGATAATGCTGGAATCTCAGAAAAGTCAAAGAGAGGAAGAATGGTTTATGGATCCAATAGTGTCCAGTGGCCCACCTCTGGTCTGGGAATTGCAGCTGGAAATCTCTTGAGCAAATGACACCCACATGAAATTCCAGTGCTTCAGGTTTCAGCAAGGGAGAGAGACCACAAGTATGGCCTTCCTGTTGGTATTTGGTAGCCTCCACTTCAGGTCCAAACCAGAAGCAGGAAGTTCACTGCTTGCTAAGCAAGAAAAGGGAATAGACCAGAAAACATTCCAGATTGAGGCTGGCTTTGGGATAGTTCTTCCTTTGTCTAGGGCATTTCTTTCATTCCTGCTAGTGGTCCTAACCTGCCTAAAAGGAAACATTCTCTTCAATAGCATTAATAAAAATGTTTCAAACACTAACCGCGCGCAGGGATACAAAGCCAGGCATGCCTGTCTAATTGCAAGTCTATTCTCTCCTTATTTTCCCATTGTGCTTGGTTTGATCCTAGTGTTAGAGATAGGTAAGAAATTCAGGATGGAGGATAAGACAAACACAAATAAAAATATATATTCAAAGGTGAAAGGATTTAGTGCTTCAATCAAATTCAGCAAAAGTGCTATTGGATTTTAAAAATAAATGTCTTTTCTATTTTGCTAAATCAGGGAAATCTTTCTGGAGGAAGCCACAACTGAATGGCACATGAAGGAAGAGAATGGATACTCCAGGGGAATAGAATAAATAGCATGTGCAAAGACATGAAGAAGTGAACAAATGAAGTATTTTCTAAGGAAGGCAATAAGGATAGTTTACCTGAGCCCCAGAGGCATGTCAGAAGCTAAGGAACAAGACAAAGAACACTGAGAGTTATCAAACACCTACTACAGTCCAAGCTCCTCATCTCAGCCAGGGAGATTGAGATAATTGCCAAAGATCAAACAACTACGAAGCAGTGACGCTAGAATTCAAAATTCGTTCTGACCTGTTTTAAGGACAATGCATCTTGGACTATGGAAGACAAAGCTTATAGACTACTTCAGGGTAGACAAAGGAGGGTCTGGAATGCAAAACTAAGCATCTAACTTTGATTTTTAGAGCAAGTTTGCAACATGATACCAACGGCACTGAGTCCGACTGTGCTGACAGTTGTCCATGGGGCAAGCGCAGGAAGCACAGCGGAGCCAGGCAAGAAGGTGGGTTACAAACACAGCCTCAGGTTCTGGAAGGCTGGTTCATTCATTTGCAAAGTGCTCAGCAGTAATGCACATGGGCTGCCTCAGATCTTCATTATTCTTACCAGAAAACCAGAGCAGAAGCCTGAACAATGTGGCCACTGGAGTCAGAACCAGCACTCACAGGCCACTCGGATTCTGATTATGCCCACGGAACATTTACCTAAGATCCAACCTCCTAGCCTCATTTGTTTTCTGAGCAAAATTGGGAAATTTGAAAGCAGGTTAATTTAATCTCTTCTTCCATCTTGAAGAATTTTCCTATATTTGAACCTAAGTGTCAAAAACTCCTCCTAGTATTTCCATATTCCATATAATACACACACTGCAGATCACATATCTAGAAGCCAAAAGCAAATAAATAAATAAAAATGCAGATATTCACTGTCCTCTCACAGCCCACAGTCTCCATAGCACTTTGTCCTATTTTCATGATCCTTAGTGCATGCTGCCTTGAATGAGTAAGATATACTTGAAGGCAGAAATTCTTGTGGTTTTTTCTGAATCCCTGAATATACCACATCTATTTTAGGTTGCTTCCAGTTTTTTAATATTATAAACATTGGGATGCAAATGTTTGTACATAAATCTGTATGCATGATTACGATTTTCCATTTTCCTAGAAGGAGAATTATCATATCTAATTAACACTGTAAATCTTTAAAACATTTTTCTAAACTGTCCTCAGAAAGTTTCAGTTTTTGCTTTCACCAACAGAATAAAGCATTACAATTCTCTCATATGATCCTCTCAAGCATATGGTTAGAAAGGTATTGCTGTTAAAATTTGACAGAGGAGGGTCCACCTGTTCAGAAAGGTGGATGACTTGTCCCTGCCATTTGCCCATCACTCTTAAATCCATCCCCAGCTCTCCCCTGCCCTCTAGCACTTGGGATCACATGTTTAAAGTACTCTTGCCAATCGGCTCCCTGGCAGACTTGGCTATTAGGTGGTACTGGGGGAAAATGGAAAGTTGGAAGAGGGGAGAGCCCAGTGTATTTCTCCCCATTTCACTCTGCTTGAGGAAGATATAGATCTGGCTATATCTATCTTCTTGGAAGTTGGTTCCAAATCCCTTCCAGACAGTCCCTCCCTCTTCGGTGGGTCCCAGCAGGGTAGCCCTGCCTGAATGCTTCTGCCTCTAGGCTCTGATACGCAACCTTCCCCCAAGCCTGTGGAAGTCAGGGCATCCTGTTGTTGTTCATCTCCTATTGTCTCACCATCTCCTGTCTTAACAGCTTCCTCTATACCTTCACCTCTGCAGTGTGGACTGTGTTTCTCTGATGGTCCCCTGACTGATACACTTACCCAAATATGCTTTGCTACAAGTGGCGACACCAGGAGTAGAATCGAGACCTAACTGAAACCCGGTGCTCCTTTTGCTGACCATGTAAGAGGTATTGGTGTGCAAAAGAGGGTGTTGAGTAAAAGGAATAGACAAATGCTAGAGAGAGTCAGAAGGGGAAGTGATTGTAATGGCCTGAAGTGGGCATATGAAAGCATCCCTGGGTGATTAAAAATACTATAATAATTAGAGTCTCTTGAAAGCCAGATCTGGCCTATGTCCCCTTTATACAATCTCTAGGACCCCTTCTTTAATGAGAGAACATATCTTGAAAGAATTTTGAATTTGAAATTGCAAAGTACATATTATGAGAAAATTTAGAATTTATGATCATCCTTTAATCTTAATTTACTTTTAGGAATGATTTGACTTTGAGTTGTGTAGGGAGGAAGTACAATCTGTTTAGAATCTCAAAAAGCTTGGATTGTATAAAAGAAATGAATAATCACAAAATACCTACTATATATATCTCTGAACTAGTGGTCTCCTGCCCTATTTCAATTATTTCTATCTAAATCTTAGAAATTTCTGAAGCAAAGCCCAATACAGTCTTTACAAGAAAAACCTACCTGGCGGGATCTGCTTATGTGTTCATTTCACAAGCCCCTCCCATTCCTAACTAAGGTATTTTTATTAAAGATATTTCAACCTTTTAATTCTTTGGCCCCCAGTTGCCAACCAAAGGGTCTAATTAGGCATATTTTTTTTTTAAATGGTGACTTCTATTTTATGGAAAATGAACAATTTGTAAAAGAACACAAGTGATCCTGAAAATAAAATGGTATAAATATGGCGTTTGTGTTTCTTCCTCCTTGATCTACACTGAGACTGTAATTGATTGATTCTATCTTTCATATACTTTCTTTCAGAACAGTGAAAAGTGACTGGCCCAAAAATCTAATTGACTGAAATGATCAGTTTTACCACGGTCCACTACATTCACTCAGATACCTGCTCCTAGTGGCAATTTAAAAGTGCCGTCCTTTGAAACCGGCATTTTCTAAGTGTTCCCCTAAATTACAGTTGGGCCATAAATACAACAGGCTAAACTAAGGCAGCTGAGAAATTATATAGATAAAAAAGTTACAAGGATATGATCTTTCTGCTCAGGCATGGAGATTTAATCTCCCAGATTCAAAACCCAGAACACAGCGATGGTGCCACGATAACAGCTTGGAGGATGTTCGGAGACAGGGTTCTCATGACAATTTCAGGGGACTGAGCCTGTGGCCTGCAGAGGCAGGCGTTGCTCGGAGGGGAGTACAGAGGCGCTCTCTACCCAGCGTCAGGCCAGCTGTGAGCTTATCTTTGGCATCTTGCTTTCAAGGAACGGTTCCCCAGTGTCTGCTGAAGAGAAAGGAGATGAACCCCATGGGAACTGTCCTACATATTGACAGGAGAGAAAAAAAATCAAGAGACAGAAAGCAGAGCCAGGCAGCTTTGCTATGACAAAGAAGGATCCATTCTACTAGCTATACAGTAGCAGAATTTACTAAAAGATTAACCATTTTGATTCCTGCCCATTCCTTAGATAGTCGGTGTTCTTTCCCTTTGGCCTCTGAGTTCTCTCTTGATTCTATCCCCTTAGCTGCTTCCATTACCACGGCCTGCCTTTAAATTGTCATAACCTGGACTGTATCAGCGGCTTCTAAACAGGCCTCTCCAGTCCACTGTTGTGCCCTTCCAAACTGTCCTTCACTTTCCAATCAGAGTGATTGGTCTAAAATTGTATTCTGACCATGCCACTCCCACGCATAAATCTCTTCAATGGCCACACATTATCCTGAACTCAAGCCCAAGATTCTTAATGTATAATCAAGTCCCTCCATGAAATGACTGCTAACCTGCTGCTGGCCTAAACTCCCAACTCTCTGTCCTATATTCCCCACCCTCCAGTCGTGTAATGTACAAGGACATCTCTCTTCCTTTGTCTATGACCAGATACACTTTGGAGAAATCTAATGAAAGCTTTAGAAAGGAAATAACTGTCATTACATAATTCTGAATGGCAGCTCCAGGCTCCAAAGGCACATGTCCTACAAGAGAGCCAGGCACTCTGGCTGTCCTGGCTCCTTCTGTGCCAGCGTCTCGCTGTCATAGCATCACTCCCCTGGCGCTCTGCCAGTGAAGGCAACCACAAATGCCCAGGGAACATCAGCACACCCTCTCTGATGGCGAGGGGGGGTGGCAAGGATCTGGAAGGGCATGAAGGGCTAAAACGTTATTGAAGCCCCTCTTGGAAAACACAATTTGCCACAGAAATGGAGTATAAGTTACTCTTCCAAGAAATTTGACTGAGAACAAAAGAAAAGAAAGATAGAGAGAAAGCAAGATCAAAGCAAATTTTCTTTGACCTAAACACATAAATGTACAGCTGGCAAATAGAGTAGTTGGGAAAAAAGCCCAGGCATTCCTTATGGGTTCACACACTTAACCATCTTGCTATAGTGCAAAGGTAGCCAAACTATATAGCCTGCAGGCCAAACATGGCCCACCACCTATTTTCATAGGGCCCATGAGCTAAGAATAATTTTTACATTTTCAAATGGCAGAAAAAAAATCAAAAGAATATTTTTGACATGTGAAAATTAAAATGTTAGTGTCCATAAACGAAGTTTTATCAGAGCCCAGCCATGCTCATGCATTTATATACTTCTGTTACTGCTTTCTCTCTACAATGGCTAGTTCAAGTAGTTGCAACAGAGATGATACACCCCGAAAAGCCTGAAATATTTACAACCTTATATAGAAAATGTTTTCCAACCCTGGAGCAGCATCTCCTAGTAGGCCTGTTTGTGCCTTCATACACAAGAAGAACCTGAGTTTCTTAAAAATGGAGGGTCCCTTCCAGCAGGGCGTGGCAAATATCTCAACAGAAACTTTTATGACTTCCCATTGGCTTTCTATAGGAATACGAAAAGAGTGGCTAAAAATTTTGCCTTTTTTCCTGGTCAATATTGATTTACCCTTTATCATTTACATAACAATTTAGTCATATATATTTGCATTGTGTGGCCACTTTCTCATTTGTCTTTCTCATCTTAAATATCACTTCCTCAAAGAGGAATTCCCTTATTTAAGGCAGGTCCACCAGCCACCACACCCCTTTATTCATGAACACTGCATCCCAAATATTTCCTTCCTATCCATCACTACCCTCTATTATTATCACATTATTTGTTTACCTGTTTATATCTGCCTCACCAACACCAGAATGTACCCAGATGGGTACATTTTACCCATCTGGAGTGCTGCCCAGATCAATGAATACATTTACGAATGAATGAATGCTTTTCCATTTCAACTTTACCTATCAAAAGTAGAAGAGCACTTTGATTTCAGCATTATCTGAAATAAGCATATCTCAATTTCCATTTCATGGAAGACTCTGTGATTCTTGGAGGTTAAATAGTCTGTGGATACCGCAGTTAGAATTTGGAGAATAGAGAAAAATAAGGACATTTCCAAACCCAGCAAGGACAGATCTGGAGAACGAGAATGTCACAAGCCCAGAAACTGTGGCCACTTGTGCAGGAAGATTCCTGCAGAAGCACACCAGACAGGGCGGTGAGTGGGGACTGGAACGGCTGGCTCAGGGCTTCTTTTGCCCACAGTGGTGCCATTTTCAAGATGCACAGGGCAGGTAGTGACCACACTGAGGCTCTCAGGCTGGACATGACAGAGGTTGATGACTGGGAGTGAGAAGTCACAGGCCACATTCTGACCTTGAAGTCTTGGTGTCATCCTCCCAGCTTCCTTTTCCTCCACCCCTATAGCCTGCCTATTTGACTTAAAAAAAAAAAAAAAATCTCTCTCATATTCATCCCTCCTCACCATCTTCACTCCCATGCCCATGGCTCAGACCCTGAGCATTCCTTAACAAATTTACTAAGAGCCTTCTACTCAATTCCACTCACCCGGGTTCTTCTCCAAAGTGTTTCCAACACAGGCTTGTAAAAGGTCAATCTGTCATGGTTAAAATCCTTCAAGGGCTCCTAACACTCACCAGAAAAGGTCTTCATATCTTAAATACAGGCACAAAGTCCTTCAGAATTCAGCCACAAGCCACCCTTTCGACCTTATTTCCATCACTCCCTCCCTAAATGCCAGGCCTATTGAAAGTTCCATTTCTGAGGCAAAATGGAGTTTTTTATTTTGTTTTCTCTTGGCTCGGAATGCACCATATATTTCACCTGAAATTCCTATTTTCCTCCAGATTCACCTTAAATATCAACACCTCTGTGAAACCTTCCCCAAGACTCCCCAGGGAGAGTTATGGCTCTGCCCCTTGTTTCCCTCTAGCCACCTGGTAGTGAGATTTCCCTGGTGTGTTCTAATCCTGTCTCTCAACTCTCTCTGCCTCTCAGAGGAATTACCACATTGCATTACAATTTATCTGTGTAAACTTCTACCTCTGTCCTCCTACTCAATTATGTTGCACAACATATGGACCAGGAACAATCTCTTTTCATTTCTAAATCCTAAACTCTGAGTATATCTCCTAGAACTCAATAGGTGTTAATTAAACTTTTGTGGAAGCAAAAAAGAATGACCAGAAAAAGGGGAAGAAAAGATGAAAAGAGGAAGAGCAGGAAAGAGGTGTATGTAGAGGTGAGTCCGACTGAGTCAGGAGTGACCACAGAAATGCTTTCGTTAATGGTTTCAGGGTCTGTGTTAAAACAGCAACACCAGTTGAGTCAGGGGCATTGACGCTGGAAATAATGGCACCCAAAGAGTCAGCCTTGGTGGGTTGGAAGGTGGCAGAGGAGAATTGTTATCAAAGCTTTGTGGTCTAAAGCCAGACTTCTTGTCAGAACTCAGAGGTTAATTAACACCTCTTCCTTTTACAACTGAGGAAACAGACCCACATCACGATTGGCAGAATAACCATTGGAAATGAGCCCTTTCCAACCAAAACCTAGTCTTATTCACAGAAGTCACCATGACTGTAAGGCCAGTGAAGGGGGATAGGAAAGAGCTAATGAAAAGAGGAAAGGAGTAATAATTAGAAATTGTTACAGAGAAAGAAGCATGTGCCAAGAGCTATTTCATTTGCTTCTAGCATCCACCCAGAAAAGGTGATATTCCTGTTTGGCAGATAAGGAAATCGAGGAAGTAGCAACTCTAGTGGAGACTGAGGGGAGAAATATTCAAGTAGTGATGCCTCAAAACCCTTCCTAGACAGCCTTCCAGTGAAGATACACCCCCATAACTGCTCTAGAATCCCAAATGCTGGTAAGACAATGACCGGCAATATACCTGGGTAATGGGAACACAGCTTCCAATGTAAGAGAAACATTCCTCTAAGTCATTGCTGTCATAGCCAAAAGGGAGGGTGGACTGCAAAATACAAGTTGTTTCAAGAAAGAATATAAATTGACATTTGGGCCAGTTGCAAAGTCCAGGTTAGAATGTTCTAGTATTCAAGAGATTCTTTGAAATGCACTAAGGAAGAAACAAAGTATAACTGCTTTGTGCACTTTTCTACTTCTTTTTCTTTTTTCTTGTGTGTGTGTGTCTCTTGGGGAATATATGAGAACTTTGTGCTTCCTGCATGGTGTTTCTGCAGACTACAACTCTCCTAATAATAAAAAAAAATACTTTAAAGAAATGGCTTTAGTAAAACGCACAAGTTGAATTGCAAAGCCATTTTTTTTATAAGACTAGGTAGTATATACTTTCTGAATATTATTCAAAATTATGCTATCTCTCTCATTCATAAGTACTTAAAGCACAAATCAGATGTTGTCACTTTCCTTTTTAAAGGTAATTCTTTGGTTTCTCAACTATCTTGGGAAAATGTCATGGAACATACCAGGGATATGCAATGGTGTGTTGCCCCCAAACAGATTTGGGACAGTTTATAGTTTATAATGGAACAATGTATGTAGAGTAATTTTTGAGACTATTAATCAGAACTAAGCGTGTATAGTCCATTCTTGAATTTCGAAGAATGTGCTTCTGTTTGGGGGGATTGGGGTATATGTGTAAAGTCATCTCAGAAATTCTGAGATCTTGTTTCTCAAACTTAGGCAACACTTTGTCTGTTTCTACAGTTCCAGATACTTCAGTTAATTGTTGGTTCACATACATCACTCTACAAGATGTTAAGAGTTAAGGTCACTTTAAGAAACGCCATGGACAGCTATAAATATGACAGTTAGGAGGGCCATGGAGGGCTGCCGCATGCTGGTGAATGGTTTTAAGCCTGACACTTTTTTCAGGTTCTTGTTTGGGCACGGTGAGGTTCAGATTAATGTAGATTTTGGTGGAGCATCCATATCATGTACTTAGTGGTATTGACAAAAACTTTAGAGGCAATGGGTTAGAATAAATAAGGAAAATCATATTGCAGCAAGGGCTTCAGTGCCCCTTCCTAGGGCTCTAGAGCTAGAATCAAGGTTTTGAGGACCAGAGATGGTCTCAGGGGGGCTCTGGGGAAATCTGGAGTGAGAAGAATCAGAGGATGAGTAGGAGCTTTCCACTTAGAGAACATGGAGGATGAAGGAAGCTACACTCAGTCATCACCTTCGAGGGGACATTTTGGGCCATGACTGTTAGAGAAAGCCAGTGAGGGGGCAATTCATGTCTTTCTTGGGAGTTGAGTGTGTGGTATGTGTCTGGGTCAGACCTGTTTAAGGTCACAGGCCCAGGATGGGTATATTTTTTATCCACTTTTAGTTCCCCCTATATATGTCTTTGAGTCAGTCAATCCAGCCAAAGTATTTTCCAGATGATTTTTCAAATAGACCTTTGTCCTTTCATTTGTCATTATGTTAATCTACTCCTATAGATAATTTTGAGATATCAGTTCATCTTCCAAATAGAAGTTTCTACAGAGAGTTAATAGATTTATAGGGAAAAAAATAATGGTATTTGGCATGGTGAGAATGTCATTTTGTTAACCTGGCATTGATACTTGTCCTGCATAAGTGAGAAGCCAGGTAGAGAGAGATTAGATGTAAGGAAACTAATTTTTACTGAGGACCTATTTCTGTGCCAGAATTATCCTAAACACATTCCATGTGTTACTGTTTTAATTTTCCCCATTCTGTAAGAGAAGGAACTGAGGCTGAGAGGTTAGGATGACTTTCCCAATGTCAAAAGACCTTGCAGGTGGCAGAATCAAGATTTGAGGCCACCATGCCAAATACTATTGTATTGAATTCTGTGCTGAAGTTCTGAAAAAACCCTTGTAGTTAAAAATTTTGCTATCTACAGGTAACATGTCAGGATGCTGTCTACTGAGGAAGGGAGAGCCACTCTTTTTACGGATAGGACAATGGAAATGGGTGCCGGACCTTGAGAGAATTCATCAAAAGGTTTTCTTATTCTCTGCATATTTCTATGGCTAGAGGAACTGAAAGAGGAGAAAAGAATTGACTTTGCATTGATTTCTCTCAAAATAACTTCAGGTGAAAAAATGATTTCTTGAGCAACTTCTATTTATGGCTAAACAGTCCTCAGCCTCAAGATACACAGACCCTCACGAGAGGTGCTAACACATAAACACCTGCCCCTCAGTGCAATCGAGAGCATGCACAGAAGGGGGCCCGAGGACTAAGCATACTCACTCTAGCCACCCAGGAAGTTCCAAATGAATTAGGGGGCTCCAACAACTAGACAAGATTCTGTACACCTCAACTTGTAAATCTCTCACAAGCCATCAGCTCAGGTCTCATCAGTGCAGTGCACCCACCTCTCACCTTGATGCCCTGCGGTTTCCAATTGCAGGGAAACACATTCAGTATCACCTGCATCTCCCTCCCCTCTATGGGCTGGCAACTGCTCAGCACAGTGGCAGGGAACTCCCTCCCTTCCTCAGCAGCCCTTTCCAACTCCAATGTTCCCAACTATTAGACAAATTCTTCTGTCTTTAGCTCCCTGTGGTCTCCAGCTACTAGTCCCAAAATGTCAAAGATGAGAAGAATCTTACAGTGTGTTGGTAAATGTTTAACAATCATTTCTCCAAACAGTTGTGGATATGTATAGGTGCATGTGTGTGTGTATTCACATATATATTATTTATATTTAAATGTTTCATTGCTGTAAAGGATGTGTAGCACAGAATTAACAATAATGAAAGATATGATATTCTTTATTGTAAATTCCATACAGGTGATCAGATCTCACTGAATATTTTCATTGACTTTTACTGAACTCTTTTAATTATAGCTAACCTATGGCTGCAACGGACACCTATGTTAGGTGATAAGTTCAAGAATGTTAGTGACAAAAGTGAAACAAAAAAACATGTTAGAACTTCTCTCATTCATCGATGAATGAGTGACTTCTTTTGAGGCAAGTAATAGTTTTCAAATACTGAAAGAATATTTCCTAATTTTTTGTGCTATTCACATGTAATGGCTATAGACATAACACACTTTTAAATTTAATCTGAATTATTAATAATTTCCATCACTTTCATAAATCAAGACATTCAACAAGACAATAAATCAAGCCCTAATTTGTAGTATTTGCTGTGGTGTAAATACTCCAGCCTGCCACATTTCAAGCTATCAGTATGACATCACTGAATGTGACAATGGGAAAAGGTTACCCAGTGGCAAAGCATTTCATAATATATCCACTGTACAGATTTAATAGATGTACACAGACTCATAAGCATAGATCATAGGTAAATGAAGTCAAATAATTAGTAAATGCTGAGTTTTGAATACTTATTCCCTTTGATTTTAATATGTTTAATTTGAATTTTATATAATTCAATTCAATACTAGCTGTGTTTAAAACCACTCACAAAATTTCCAAAAATATAGCAATCTCCTCTTAGAGGTCAGCTCTAGCACACCACTGCTTACACATCATAGAGCTCAACCCACTTATTTCACACATGAGAAACTGAGGCCCTGCACAGAAATGGGAATGATCCAAATGCAGTCGTTTCATTGCCATGGGTTCTGTCAGCAGAGACATGAATTTGATTTTCCCTATTGCTACTTATTTTGAGTGTTCCTCAAGAGTTTATTTGCTGTACTGATCACATCTAGGAATTCTGTTCAAGTCTGAGTGCTGCATTTTAAGAATGTCATGCACTTAGCACAGTAGTATAGAGTTAGCTGAGTTAGAAAGCATTCCACTTATAGTTATTATTAGTAACAGAAGGTTAGTACAGGTTAGTACAAGCAGTAGAGAACTCTAATCTCAATTCCACATGAAAACACTTCAGCTATCTGTAGACAGCTCTCACATTTCTCTAAGTATAATCTTCTCCAAATTATACAACACAAGCTCCTTCAAAAACTCATCTCATACCAGGCTTGGCACTTGGTGCTTTTAGGTCAAAGATTTTTTTTTTTTTTTTAATAAAAAAGAGAATAGTTTTCCTCTTTGATCTGACCGTCTATATTTAAGAGTCTCAATGAATTAGGGTTTGTGTTTTTGTTTTTGCTGAACTGACCACATTTAGGAATTCTGTTCACGTCTGCATGCTGCATTTTCAGAAAGTCATTGGCAAGCCAGAATGTGTATAGAAAGGAAGGCTTTCATGATCAGGGATCTGGAAATCTGGATACTTTTGCAGTTTGAGGGAGAGTTGAAGGTAGGGCTTAACTGGCCTGGAGGAGAGAAGGCTCAAGGAGATGGAAAATCACATAAAGCATGGAGCTGATTTGACTATTTGACTCTGGATACTCACCCTAACTTGTCATTTATGCTCTCACCGAGCTTCTGTAATATATATAATGAGATTCTGAATGGAAGAACAAATAAGTGAATGAATACTGATCTAACTCTTGAGTCCCTCAAACAGTTGGGGGAATCAGGGCAGGAGCCAGACCATGTGTTCCAAGGGGCTGCATGCAGCAGAGAGAGTCAGAGGTTGGAAGCTCTGGCGTTCCAAAACAGGTTATGGAAAGATAAGGTAGCATCATAGAAAAAAAAATGTTGGGGACAGTGACATAAACTTAAGTAGCCAAATGACTCACCTTTGATCCCAACACCTCTGACCATGGTGATTCTCACTAAGACCATGAAAATATTAAGTGGTGTATTTTTTCTGAATGTCAGTGAGAGACAGGCTTGTATACCCAGATCTATGTGTGGGTCTGAGCTTATTTGGAAGCAGTGACAGAGGGAAACATATGGCAAAGTTGGCTAGTTACTTCCCAATATTCATCCCTGGATAATGTGCTTATTTCTTCCATTCTCTCTTGTAGGTAGATGAAGACATGTGATTAAATTCTGGCCCAAGAGATAGAGGCAGAATTATTTTGAAAAATTTCTGCCAAATGTCCTAAAAAGAGTCAATAGGCCCTTTTTGTTATTTTTCGCATCTATACTTTTTTCTTTCTACTGGCCTACAAATTTGGTGTGATGGCTGGAGTTCCAGCAGCCATCTGTGAATATGAAGTAACTTTGGAAATGAAAGTCAGGAGGTAGATCTGAATAATTAAAGGAGCCTAGGTTCCTGCTTACAGGACAGCCACCATCCTATACAGGGATGTTTACTTTTGGGCTTGTTTTTGTTTTTTTTACATGAAAAAGAAACAAACTATTTTGTTTAAGCCACAGTTTTCAGTCTCTATTATAATATAAGACATGTTCAAAAGTCAGGGAGAGGACTCTATACTTATCCTAATTGTGCAATCCAAAAGCATTAAGCCAAGTTCCAAATTCTTTATGTGTAGAGAGGCCCCATGTGACATTTGGGCTCACTAATAATAATTGAGAGTAGGGAAGTTGACTTCCAAGCACATAAATGTTATCTAGACTGTCTCCTAAATTGTCTTTATTTTTTTCTTTTGTTTTATTTTTTTATCGTTTGTTCTAGGGGAGAGCACTAACGCAGTCCCCCCCTTCCACAAATTATGCAGATGAGTTTCCCACATTTGGGGAAATTACAGGGGTCAGCACATCCGGAGTGCAATGGATAAGCCTCGCCCTGGGAAAACCACCTTCGTGATCATGGTATCTCCCCTGCCAGGTAAATATGTCTATATTTTTAAATAGAGATTTTACCATCTGGCTACCTCTTATTTATTAAAACACTTACATACTGTTTACCATGTACCAGGCACTATTCTAAGCACTCAGAATATTGACACATAGAATTCATAACAATCCTTTCAGTTTGGTACTGTTATTGAAACCATTTTTCAGGAGAACATACTCATGGGTTAAATAACTTGTCCAAGGTCACATAGTCAGTAAACGAAGAGTGAAAGTTCAAACTTGGACAGTCTAGCTCAGAGTCTCTGCCCTTACCCACTACTCTGTCCTACTTTTTTGTGTTCAACTAAGGGAAGGAAATCTTATCTAAGAAATACTACGTTGTAGATCCATTTCCTGGTGGCTTCCTCTCCCACTTTTCCCACGGAAATTTGTTCCTATTTTTTTTTTAACTGGTTGTTTAAAATGCCACAGCTCTGACTGCCACAATTTCTCAGACCACCTTGAGGAACTCGCTAATTTGACCCTGTCACTGAGGGACCTGGACAAATAGTCACTGCCCCGGAGACAAATGAGCAATACCAAGAGTAGCCTATTAGCCAACCCAATCAACATAACCTGCCTTCTGCTCCCAAGCACCCCTGGGGCTCTGAGTGTCATTAGACAAATGCTGCGAACAGGTGTGAAGATAAGGGTAAGAAGAGTCTCCAGTTACCAAAGGCCTACTATGTGCAAGGTCCTTTTACATAAGGCACCTGTATCTCTCTATATCTACTCCTCCGAGAAATCCTTATAAACTAGGTATTATTTTACTTTCATAGCCAAGAAGACTTGGTGCCAGGGTTTAGCAACAGGCGTGTAAGCCCAGGCCTGAAATCCCCGGGTTCCTTCCATTACTGCTTACTACCTCTCCATCACCTTGAGATCAAAAGCAACACTATGTTACACGAACAACCCCATTTCCTTGTTCCTTTGTATACTGGATCACAGTGAACATTTGAGTCATCATTTTCTTGTCCAGCCTCTCACCATAAATATTGAAACTGAGGCCTAAAGAGGAGAAATGTCCTTCCCAAGTTTAACTGATACTGTAATCCAGGTGTAGGGAGCCCCATTTAACTGTTCCCTTCATTATATCATGCTGTCCATGTAAAACTAAATACTCATTAACTACAAATATCTATTTTTGTTTATGGAAGAAAAATGTAAAATTAACATGGGTCAGTCTATTATTACTGCATTCAGAGGTTACAAGTTATCTTTTCTTCAAACTTTATATCAAATAAGAACTAGGAGGAACTCTTGGAAGGGCTATGGCAGAAATCCCAGTCATCTTCTCAAGCTGAACCTACCATCTCCTTACATCCCTAATTCTGAGGGATGAGTTAGTACTAGACACATGGCTGCCTGGGTGAAAGGCCCGCACTCCCACCATTACCTAAATCCACTCGGAGAAGGAATGTTCCCTCAAGAATGAGGCTTGGTGAAAAGTGCTTAGATACAGTCTGGGCAAAAACAGAGCCCTTCTGATTCCATTTATCAGTGGTGGCTGTGGCATCCTTTGAAGTGGCTTTCTCCAGCCTTGGCAGGGCTCAGAGAGCCACCAGCATAGCAGGAACTGCCACCCACAGCTCCACGAGGCTCCTCAAGGAGCGGGTACCACAGCTGGACCCAGACCTTGCTGGAGACCAGGCTGCACTAGGGAAGAAGAGGAGGGGAACCCACTGATTCATGCTTTTGGCTACTTCCAAAGTATTAGGAATTTCCTGGACCAGGAGCTGCACACATGGTTTTTCTTCCTAGGAAAGGAAAATTCATGGGGCCTTTTTCTAAATAAGAGGGGAGAAAGATAATTCACTACTGGGAATTTCAGGGACATTATATCTAGTTATGTGTATTTTCCATTAGCCCCTCCAAATCTGCTCTCTAGCCTTCTACACCCTGCCATATCCCCGAGAGGCTGACTTTATATCTCTCAATGGTCTCCTTTATTGTCAAGTCACCTCTTGGCTTTGGCCAACTAGAGGTTATAGGTAAAGATATGAAGGGCTAGAAAAGAAGTAAGGTGGTTTACTAATTCTTACCTCTCTCTTCCTGCCCTATTACCAGGAGTCACATAAGTTTCCCTTCCAGGGGTCAAGCACCTGTAGAGCAGTTGTCTCCATGGACTAATCCTCTCCTCTACCGTCAGCGGAAGTCTTAGTAAGACTGCCAAAGTGGCATTGGATGGGCCCATGATCTAGGTGAGGCCATGAAATATTTCTTCTGAAAACTTGAATTTTAAGCCAGGTGATACAGAGATGGGAGAATAGTCGGATTTGACTGATGCCCATGGTCGGACCTTGACATATGTCCATTACCTTCTTAAAAAAAAAAAAAAAAAAACAGATTTACAGAGATACACTGGTTCTGTTCTTTCTAAAGTTCTGTTTTTTCTGTTTCCTTAAATTCTGTCATTCACCCACATACAACTGAAAAAGAAAGTATAACTGAAGAAATAAATGAAACTCAGGGAATTAAAGTAACTCATAGAAGTTCACCCAACTAGTAAGTAGAAAAAGGGGGATTCAGAACCAGGTTCATTTCTAATACTCCACACTGCTGCACGGAGGCATGGTTTGGTAGTCCATGACACGTACAAAGGAGACTAGAGGAATTCAGTGTTGGGGTTAAAAGCTGAGCAGGTTTGTGGAAGACTTTGCCTAGGATCTCAACAAAGAAGAATGCAGCTTAAAGAGCAATTTTAGAAAACTGCTATGAACAACAGAGTTATATTTGGTACAGTGTTTGACCTCCAGAAGAGAAATATCAATGTATGAAACCACTTTCATTTGAAGACGACATTTGGTTTTCATTTTTAGTTTTCTTTCTCCTTACATATCAATGCTTGCTTTCCCTCTGAGAGTGGAGAAGAAACCAGATATCTATATTACCCTGACAGTGGAGTGGAAGGAGTGGAATTATGTAGTATGATATCTTTTAATTTTCAAAATTATCCTGTGTGGACACAATTTTTGTCCCATTTTTCAGATAAGGAAGCTAGGGCTCCATTGTTCAAGGTTATATAATTGTAAAAGGCAGATCCAGAACTCAGAATTTGATCCATGTCTTTTTTTGATGACACTCATGTTTCTCAACAGACATCCTGCTGGCACGGGGGCAGGTATCCCGGGCACTGTAGGAAGTTAGTAATGCCCAGCTCCAAGCGCTAGCGGCACATCCCCCAACCCTTGCGACAGCCACAGAAATACTGCCCCTGGTGGGGAACCTCAAAACCACACCAACCTGTTAAGGTCTATTTTATATTCCTTTTCTCTCTTGGAATTCCTACACCAATGTTTCCTTTTTGTTTGTTCATTTTTAACATAATGGAAAACATATTTGTTGTTGTTTTTAAGACATGATAGATGTTTACAGCTGGCAGAAATTGGGTTTAGAATCCTATACCAGGAAACCTGGTACATGAAGATCACTCTTGGGACTCTGGGAAGGAAAGAAAAAACACAGAGAAATGGAAAAGCCAGGACTAACTGTGTCCATGAATGATCACAACATCCACCACCAATGCTCTGTGCCCAGCACTCCCAGCCAGCACCCATTCCCCAGCGGAAGCCAGTGGCCCAGGCCTCACAGCCAAGGACCTGGACAGCCTCTCCTCTCCCTCGGGATGGGGGTTGGAGAGAAGGGGAAATGGACAGGCATTGCTCCTCCTACCCTGAGTTTGAACTCTGAGCTTATCTTCTAATAATATGTATGAGCAATCTGTATTCATTGAGCACTTGTTCTGGAGCCAGGACCTGATGCGGGATTTAGAAGTGAGTAAGTCACAAGGGCACCTAAGTCAGCAACAAGGGAGAACAGATACATGTGTATATAAGGGAAATGTGTATCTGAGATGTGGAAAAATAAAACGGCCCATGAAAATCAGGTATGGCTTCACAGAGGAGGTAGCAGTGGAGCTGCTAGGAGACTGGTCTCCCATTTGCCAAGTATTTCATATGGATACACTTATTTAATCTTGACAGCTTGAACCCAGCACTGTCTGTGTCTAAAATCAGCCTTCTTTCCTCCTCAGGGAAATGTCAGTGCCTGTGGGGCTGCCCTGGGGTGCTTGAGGAAGCTGCAGGAACTCTTGCAGGGCTGCGACTTGGCTGAGGAGGTGCAGTGGGCTTTTGGCAGCATAGCCTTTCCCTCGGCTGCTAACTGTAAGCACACAGCCTGGCAGACTTCACGGACAAAGCTGACCTTTAGATTGGCAAACATTTTCCAAACACCTTCTGTATGACACATGCGTGAAATACTGAGTTGAACAGGCCCTGTTCCAGGTCTCTATGCCCAAGCAATCAGTACAATGAATCCTTGATTCACTGCCTTTGTTTTCGAAGCTGAGCCCTCACAGAGCCTGGGATGACCCTTTCCCCACCTGTTAGCAAATCTCGATGCATCCATCATGCACATCCAAGAAAAACAGCCAGAAAGGGAGGGGATTAGGACATCTAATGTTGGAGACATAGCAAAGCCACAAGAGGCTTTAAATATTTGAAGATATTTCAGAGGGTAATGCGATAAAGAATAAGTGTCAGCCGCAATAAAAGGGGGAAAGTGTAAGAGTGGCTTTAGAAAGGTCCTCTTCACAGGCAACGTTTATGATGAAGGATTTGGCAAGCAGGCATTGACCTTCTTTTCCTTACATCTGTCTCCTTCCTTCTGCTCTCTGTCAGCAGAACTGTTGCTGCAAAACTGAAAACTGGCATCAACGTTGCCTCTGCCTAGCACCGAGCTAGAGAGCCCAGTATGTAAACAGGGAAGAAAATATACCAAGCAGAGCATTAACCAAAGATGCTCACGCAATGGTGGAAGTGCAGAAGGAAGCTCCTGAGGCCATAAGATCAGGAAACCAGCCCAGACCCAGGGAATTACACGACCATGTCTTAGTTTGCCAGGGAGCTAGGACAAAGAACACACAATGGGTTGGCTTAAACAACAAGTACCTATTGCCTCATGGTTTTGAAGGCTTGAAGTCCAACATCAAGGTCCTGGTAGTCCATGCCTTCTCCTTGAAGGCTGTAGCATTCAGGTGCTGGTTTTTCACAATCTTTGGTGTTCCTTGGCTTGCTTCCCTGCCTCCATCACAAGGCATCCTCTCCCTCGTGTCTGCTCTTCTGGTTTCCCTGACTTCCAGCTTCTTCCTGCAGCCTTTCCTACTTATCTATCTGAATTTCCCTTTCTTTATAAGGCTTATAGTAATCCAAGTGGCCACATCTAAATAGGACCTGGAAGATCTTATTCACAAATGAGTGCATACTCCTGACTCAACTTACCAAATTCAAACATACTATTTACAAATGGCAGTTTAAGATTAATAAGCCTTTTGTTGGAGTAGGTAATTCAAGTTACCATAGACTACTTGCAGTGGCCAAAGAAACTACCTTCAAACACCATCATCGCAAAAAAAGCACAGGTTCACACTTTTGTAACAGCATGTCCTTGTTCAAATTATATTAACATGTGTGTAACTTTATACTGACTGGTTTCTCAATTTAAAACTAACTGGCCATTATCTCTAGAGGTTTCATTTTATGGAATGTTGACCATTTATTGAGCACCAGGAACTTTGCCAGATTCTTTACATAGTTTATTTAATTTAACCCTAAAAACAAACCTGAAAGGTGGATGTTAGAAACCTTTGTTATCGATAAGGAAGTTGTGACTCTGATGGACCATGGAAACTTCCCTAGGCCAGACAGCTGAGAAGTGAGATGAGGCCAGAATGCAAGTCAAGCCCATCTAATTCAAAAGCCCATGCTTTTCTTACAAACCTGCCCTTGCTCTCATCATGCATTAAAGCAAAATTAAAATTTCCACACAATATAAGCTGAAGTAAGAAAAAAGCTTCTGTTTACTTCTGACCATAAAAAAAGACCAACAGTGTTAACCTGCACATTTTTTTTTAACATTTTACATTAAGATATTTTAATTTTTATATTACAAATACATAATACATTCTCCATAGAAAGAACAGAAATATGCATACTATTAAAACTACGAAAGAAACGAAAAGGACCATTTCAACGTTGGTAAACATAACTTTCACCTTCTGCCATACCAAGCTTCTGTAAAGTGGGGTTTCTGGATGAGAAAATATGGGCCTTTGGAGGCTTCTTGATACACATCATAAAATTATTCTCCAGAAACATTTGCAGAAATCAGTCCTACATTTTTTTCTTTTTTTTTTTTAAAGATACTTAGATTACATAAATGTTACACAAAAAAATATAGGGAAGCAATCAGTCCTTAATCTTTCCTTTTATATACCTATTCACTTAGTCTGCATTTTGATGATAAAGGAGTATGGACACTTTAAATGACGTGTTTATTTTTTACCATTCATGCATTTGCTCAATTTTCTTTGTATATGCTCTTTTTACTTATTGCTTTGTAAGTATGTTTTATATATGCAGGATACTAATTTTGTCTGAAATATGTTACCATGTACCATTTGCCACTAAGTATTGTGATGTGCAAAAATGCTACTTTCCATATTTACATTATTGATCTTTTTCTTGACATTTTCTGCTCTGTACCAAGGTCTTAAATATGTTTATTACTACTTGTTACTCTTTAATACTTTCATTATTTCTTATTAAACATTTAATGCACATAAAAAATTTTTTTGGTATATCATGGGAGTTAGGAAACTCATTTTTTAGATCTTTTGTAAAATAGAAGAGATAAATAAGATTTTATATATATACGTATTTATGATTTTCCTTATAAATAAAAATGTCTTTGCTCCAAAATTTGCCCCAGTGCCACTTTAGAAAGTTATAGTCACTGTGATTATGAAATATATAAGGGGAATTGGAATGTGTGGGTCTTCCTCTCGGGAAATTTACAAACTGTC
Organism: Tolypeutes matacus; assembly: GCA_026826555.1. Taxonomy (NCBI): domain Eukaryota; kingdom Metazoa; phylum Chordata; class Mammalia; order Cingulata; family Chlamyphoridae; genus Tolypeutes; species Tolypeutes matacus. The sequence continues at coordinate 18,858,508 of JAKSZT010054489.1, forward strand.
AGGGAGAAAATAAAAATATAAAATAGAGTGTTATGGTAATTATAGTAATTATGAAATATTAATGAAGGCTAGATAAATAGGACTTTTAGAAGAAGAGGGAATTAAGTTGAGCTTCAGAGAAGGAGTAGAATTTGGCAAAAGGGAGTAGAGATGAAAGCGAAGAGCTCTTCAGATGAAGTGACTTAGGAAAGAAATTCCATGGGCACCGGCTGGATGGAGCTGCACCAAAAAAGAGACCGAGCTGTGTGGTGGCATCGAGATGGACAAGAGTAGAAGATGAAATTCATTAAGAGATGTGCCGTAGCTGAGCTATAGCTCACTAGATGGTGAGCAGCTACTCTGGTTTCTTTTTACAGTTGTAATCCATTTGCAACAGAACTTGATTACTTTTTTAAAGATTAGGTAAAGCAGAACAATGCTCTAGACTGGGGAAAATTAAAAAGAGGAAAAAGTCTGAACTTGGTGCCACCAATTTGTATAATTTACTATGTTTTTATTTGCTCAATTCTATCAGTTTTCAACCACTAAACATTTTTTATTCTTTAATTGAACAAATATTTTCTACATGTCTCCGATGTACCATGCACTTTGCAAAGAGCTGGGGATTTTAAGATGAACAAACCTGGTCCCTGCTCTGGGGGTCACTCAGTGAGTAGAGGAGAGGAGAAGACAAAACATGGCGCCCTTGAATGAATGAGGGCTATTGGGGCAGGGGGCCTGTAAGCCAGTTTATGAATATATAAGGAAGGAGCAACTAATCCCACCTGGGGTTTTCCACAAACTCTACACAAAGGCAATGGTATCCAGTGGCAGCTTATTAGCTTGAGAAGATGAATGAACAAAGACATAGAGTACTGCAGAGGAGGATGGTGCCATGGGACTGGAGTCCGTGTGTGCATTGAGGGGGATCATTACGGAATTCCTGCTTTATAGTCCTTTGCCTTCTAATCATGGCTTCTCATTGTAGACCTTCAGTCCACTTCCATCCCTCCTTCAACAGTGTGCCCACTCAGCCACTGACTGGACATGAAAAAAGCCATCACTTGGATATCAAACTGGACACCTATGCTATAAGGAACACAACCCTGATAGGTAACGTTTACCAAGAACTTTGTTCTGTGACAGACGCCATTCTAACCATGCCCTATTTAATTACTGCATCCTCACAACACTCACATTTCTTATGTTGCAGCTGAGGAAACTGAGACACAGAGCTGTTGAGTGACTTGCCCAAAACACCTTACTAAGAGTGAAGGTGGGGTGTAAACTTGGGCAGCCAGAATCCAGAGGGTGTGCTACTGAATATTAAATCCCATCCTGCCTTCAGGGCAACGTCCTCAGGAAGAGAAAGCAGAGCTCTGGCCTCGAATCTCTTAACCCTGATGGTTATCCTCAGAGAGCATAGAGATCAACCTGGAAGGGCACACAGAAAAGTGAAAACAATCACAGATCAACCAACCACCACACTTTGTGGACTTCAGGAAATCATGACACAGGAGTTCAGACAGAGTTACCACATCATTTTTTATCAGTCAAATAGGCTACATGTGCAGTCTGTTAAACACTATTTAGTCCTGTAGATTGGTTGTCTTTTCTACTCCACTTACTCCAAAATAAACGAGAAGGGGATTTGGGGTTTGTTTGCACTTACTTAGGACTCAGAATAAAATTATTTGGTATTTAGCAGGGCTTTGAAAATTGTGATTTAATAAAATTGTGTCTTTTTAGACAAAACCTCAGAGATTGTTTAAAGCAACTCCTCATTATCTAGCTGGTAAAGCAGAAGGTGCCCATAGATGTGACAATGCCACTCGACCCAGCCCTCCCAGCTCTCCCTTTGGCATTCCTTTCCCTGAAGCAGTAACAATTCAATCCAGCGCTGTACCTATCTGTAGGATCAACACTACATAAATCCATGCCTCAAAGTATTGTTTGACCCCCAGCTAGATAAAATTAGTATTAGGCTGAGCAATCAGAAATAGAATTAGATTGGTCAGTGGTAAGCCTTCTTGGAAGATTGCCTAAGGAGGCTTACTCTCCCCTGGGGGTCAGTTACTTAACGGATTTGGTATCACCCCTTAGAGCTGAATTCCCAAACTAAAGTCTGTAGTCCTTGACCAGCCCTATGCTGTGTTTTGTTTAGCTCTCAATATTATAAAATGAATGTGTGAATAAATGAGTGAATATATGTGAAAATGTAAATATTCAGAGATTGCCATAAAAATTAAAAATTAAAAAAATATAAAAAAGTACCAAAAACCCCAAAGCTGCACAATGAAGATGGGACATATTCTTTCCCCCGCCACCCTGCTCGTTTCACTCACTTAAGATATCTGACAGGCCTTAGTTGGCATTTATTTTGGAACACTGATTTAGAGCATTGGGAAGAATGTCTTTTTTGTTTTATTTACAATATAACTTTTTCACGGCTACATACTAAATTACTACTACCCCAAAGCTAATGACTGAACTATGGCTAATTCATGCAGCAAGCTTTGGACAACCAGCATATGCACTGTTTCTATTTATGATTCTGTATAGTCTTGAATTTTCAAACAAATCAATGACTTTAAGAAGGTCTTTTCTATTGATCAGCATGATAAATGCAAGAAATTGTACATGAACGACCCAGTTCCCTGGGGTGAAATGAAAATATCCCTGGTTTCTTAGTACTAATGAGAAAAGAGGCTCTTACTTAAATGAATAGCCAAGGAAACACAACTTTAAATGAAAGCACATGTGTATAAGTGCATACGTGTGAAAGCTGCATCCAGCAACTGGAAGGGCCTAAAGGAAGGAAGACTGAAGGAAAATCTAATGGAAGTAAGTGTTATACTTAGCTATAGAAAAGCAAAAAGTGACTTGTTAAATTAAGTTTCTAGTTAGGATCTAGGTATCATTGCATATTTTTGAGGCCAATGTTTTTTCAATTAAATATAATAGACATTTTAGGCAAAAGTAACAGTGGCAAGTTTAAGTTTTTTTACATGCTTAGCCATCTGGCAAAATCTTATCTGTTAAAATCCACATCAAGAAGCTTCTGTGAAGCTTTTAAACAAAACCCTATTTCTCCTTTGTAGTACTCTGTGATGACCTCAATCTTTGGCTGTTTTATTTCACTAAATTATGATTATTAGTGTATGCTCATCTTTCTGTAAGCTTATGAGCCATGAGGTAAAAGACACTGAGCCATTTTTTTCCCCACACACCCAATAAAATGACTGGCCAATGAAAAAAGTTAATATTGTTAAAAAAAGCATGAATGAATGACTAAGTGAATGGATGGTAGATATGTAAGCATTAGCAGGGCTTTGCAAGGCACTGCACAGGCTGTGAAAACAGCATTGGATGTGGTCAGAATACTCAGTTGAATTCTGAATCTGCTACTTACAGCTTTGAAGCATTGAACAAGGAGCTTTATGGATGGACTCCAGTGTTTCTTAATCTACTTGTCTAGCAGGACTATTATAAGCATCTAATGAGAGAGTGCTTGTAAAAGTAACTTGAAACTGTTAAGTGTTCATCAAGTATGTGGGCTCCTGGGAATGCAGAATTCCATCATTTTCAGAAACTGGTAACCATCACTTGCATTGTTTTCAACAGTTCTTTTGGCTTAACTTACAAATGCGGTCAATAAGTTTATTGCTTTTATGGCTGTCATTTGGGGCCCTCTCAGAGACATCCTCAGTGTCTGTCTTGTTTGCATAGATTGCACTGTGAAAAACCAAGATGGAGGTGCAGGTGTCAAGTTAGCATACTTGAAGTCAGATGGGTGGTGGGAGCTGGGGATGGAAACAAGGAATTTGGAAGGCCATGGGGGATAAAAGTTTATTGAGGGCTTCCAATTTAAGAGTGCAAAAGAAATTTAAGCCAATTCTTACCATTTATAACTGGCACAGTGGTGGAGTAGATGTTGGGATGAGAATTGGGCTAGAATCCTTGTCAACCCACATAACCCAAGTAACCTTGGGAAAAGAATTTGGCCTCTTGGAGCCTCAATATTCCCATGTGTTAACTGGGAATGATGATAAATAGACTTTCAGGTATTGGGGATTAAATGAAATAACTATGTAGAGCATCTGGTAATGCATCTGGCACATTCCTTTTGGAGGGAAATCTTCAGTCTCCCTATGTATCCTGAAAACAGCGCTAGACTGGCAGTCCCTGTTCAGCCTAAGGGAAGATTTAATGTTGCTTTTCACATGGGACTCAGCCCTGGCAGTCTTCAAGGAAAGTTATTGCATCTGGCCCCAGAAGCAGAGCTGACATTTTTGACAGGGCCTTAAGTGCAGCTTTCCCTGGGGTGTTGTAACTGAGACAAGATGGGGCAGGTGGCAGTAATTGGCATCACATCCATTCAGGCATTGGATATAACACGGATTACCATGGAATTCTCTTATTTTTTTTTCCCTGAGAGAGACGTCTATGAATCTTAGTCGGCTCAAAACCCTTTGATAATTATTTCTATCATCAATTACACAGCTGAAGTTTAAAAAGAAAGGCAGTTTTCTCAAGAGCAAGCAGATTTCACCCCACTGTTACCATAGAGTAGTATGGTGTTAATAGTTATCAGTTTGCCATCACTTTTTGCTCAGACTTAAAAACCGGTGCTGGGATCCCCCGAGGTATCACGCTACTTCACCTCCTGACGCACTCCTTCATTTAACCTCTACAACTCCAGGCTCCCTGAGCACTCTGGCCATTGCTTCTTGTAGGTCCTTTAACTTAAAAAAAAAAAAAAAAAAAAAAAAAAATCCGATTCCCTTTCCCTCCTCTATAATGTCACACACGCTCAGGAGGCAGCACACCTTAGAGGAATGACCGTGGAGTTTAACACAAGGTAGATCCGGCTGGATCCCAGGACCACCATTTACTAAGGCTAGACTCTCGAACATATTGTCTGTCTTTTCAGATCCTCAGCTCTGCTCTGTGCGAAATAGGAGTGATACCTATCTTGTGGAATGAAAATGAGGCTTTAAGATAATATATGTAAAAGGCAACACAGAGTGTGGCAGGAATAACTGCGATGTGATTAAAGCTCTGCAGACCAACTCTGCACTTCACCTTGAGACTAATATCAGCATATATGTTGCATTAAAAAAAATAACTCCCAAAGCAACACTTGAGAATGTAGAATTTGCTGATGGTTTCATAGGGAGAAAAATAAGGTGGCTGTATTGCATATCATAATTCATCTTTAACACAGGTTACTTTTCAGCTCTGCCCATCTAAAAACCTAATTATATCCTATGACTGGGCAAAGACGAGACAATGACATTTAAAAAACAGATCAAAAGAATGCTACTCATTTTTAAATGTCTCCAAGGACTTCGACTGAGAATTTGTAAAGATTAGTGGGCTTGTGTAGACACCTGTACCTTTTGAGATGATGGCAAACAATTTCTTCTTAGGGCTTTTTAAAAATGATTTCCTCATCTTACCTCATCTTGGAAATCACTGAATTAACAAGTGTTGATTAAGCACTATTCTGTGTCAAGTGATGGTACACAAAGGAGAATAGAAGGTGAGCTAGAAGTAAACACCTGCCCTCATGGAGATTACACTTTAATGTAAGAAAGGGTGTTCACACAAATTAATGTTTTAAAACCATGAAAGAAATGTATATGGTGCTATGAAAAAAAAATAATAGGAAGAGCCATTTTAGACTGGGGTGGGGAATAGGAAAATCCTCTGGGAATAACTGTGTAACTTAGAAAAAAAATTGACTTTCTAACAGGGAAATATGGATTTTTATTTTGGTCAAAAGAGAAAACATGAAAACTGTCCGTTTGGAAGAAATTCTAGACAACATTGCTTCACATTCTACTTCCTATCTGCAGGGTCCAGAAAGAATAAGAGAGTCAGTTAAATTGGACTTGGCTCAGCCATTCTTGGAAAATAAGGAATATATATTCAGATCTGGAAGCTACAATAGATTTGGTGTCAAGAAGATAGAGAAGCAGAAGAGTACATATTTAATGATAAAGATAAGCAGATGTTCTTTCTCTAAATTACTGATAACAATTGTAGCAATAATAATGACAATAACAGACCATTAACCATGTGCCCATTTCTGCTGGAGGCACATTTATTCACATCAGTATCCAAAAGGCTTTGTTCCAAAGCACCATGGGGAACTCTGAATTGGTTCTGGTAGGTACAACTCCCAGAGGAAGACAGGACAGGGAAATCAGCGAGCAGGGATAGCATTGTGGTTCCAGGTGAGGGCACAGGCATGAGATCTCAGGCAGCTCCAGGTGCACAAGTTAGACAGGTGTCAGAGCAAGCCTAGTGCCAGCAAAATATTTTTATGCTTAACCTTTCAATCAACAAAAAATGTTTGGACAAACTTATGTTAGTGATACCATGTAAATAAAAATAGTTACAGTTGGCATTTATAGCACTATTATTTTCTGTGGACAAGGATTCTGGGACTCACAGAGCAAGATTGCTATGTTCATTGAGTGAGACCTCATGGGCCTACGACTGGGAAAGAGCAGCCCAAATGCCAGGTATTGGCCACTCATCTAGTCTGAATCCATTTTCCATAAGGAAAAGCCCAGGTCTTACAAGGGAATATAGCTTGCTCAGGATCACATTATGAGCTCATGGCAAAGTCACAGTCCATAGCAAGGACCTAGCCTCCTGCACTATTGCAATTTTCAATGTACTAAGTTACTTACGCCTGAGATTGAGTGACCCTTGGGCCAGTCACCTCTTCAAAGGTTGAAACTGAGCTTAGTCTGTATTGATTACATTCAAGAAAGATATCTGAAAAATGTCCCCATGGTGTGACAAAACTAAGAGTGTGGGCAACTCAATGCAAGTCATCCCCACTTTTGAAAAGCCAAGTTAAATCCTATGCTCGCTGGATAAAAGGGACACCAGCATTTTTTTCTGTGTGCCAGAAAGTGATCATCAAATCGAGTTCTGTCTGCTTTTCAAGTATCTGTTTCTCCCTCTTATGTGAGCTTTCACATGAAGCAACTCTTGCCACCCCCACCCCCCCAAACACCCAACCCACTGCTCACAAAAGAAAGGAAGACTACTTTGGTTTATTTCATTTCTATGAAGCACGGGATTGATGAGTTGTGTACTTCCTATCAGGTTTTGTTTTGTTTTGTTTTGTTTTGTTTTGTTGAGAAGCTGTGTGTTAAAACAACCATGCATACCATACAGGATTCCCACGGAGCCCTGAGAGAGAGAGAGGAAGGCCGAACCCTCACAGATGTTGCCCACCATCTTGCTTCAACACGTGGCAACTGACTTTGGTAAGGAAGTAACCTTGAGTTGGACTCTCTAGGGCCTTGTAACTGTAAGCTGCTACCCAAATAAGCCAGCAGAGACTAAAGTAGACCATATCCACCATGCATCTGGATTGCTGGGTTTTAGACCTGGCTCTGTATATAACCTTGGGTGAGAAACTTGGCCCCTGCTGGTTTCTATTTCCTCATCTGTAAAAAGAGCTCTCCAGTCTCTTGCTGCTCTGCCTTTCCAGTTTCTAATTAAAGTATATGATGATGCATCTCATGCCATCTCTAGGCTGGAGTGAGTGTTCATAGCATGCAATTGAGAGTCCAGCTCCCCAAGGTCTTCATATCCCAGCCAGAGGAGCATGGAGGGGAAATTCCCGTTTCCATCTCAGGCTGTTTTCTTATGAATCCTCCTCCAATTTAAGCACATAAAAGGGGCTTTTTCACAGGTCAATATTTGCATATCCCAAGTATAACACTGCCCACCTAAATAGAACAGTTTTATCTTCATAAACCTTTCAGGGAGGAGGTTAAGAAACCATAGATTTATAAATTAAAAGTACAAGGTACAATTTGTATCCTTTCTGAAGAGAAAAAGAAAGGGGGAATATGTGGGTAGTTGTGTTTGAAACTGTATGTACCCCAGGAAAAAAATGCTCTTAAATCGAATCCATTCCTGTGGGTGTGAACCTATTATAAGCAGGACCTTTTGATGAGGTTAATTCAGTTAAGGTGTGTCCCAATCAATTAAGATGGGTACTAATCCTATTATTGGAGTCCTTTATAAAGGAGAATGAAATTCAGACAGAGATAAAAGTCACAAATGGAAACCAAAATAACCTGGAAGAGAAGGGACAGACCAGGAGACACTGCCATGTGCCACGCCACGTGACAAGCTGAGGACCAAGAGTCAAACCAGCCAGCTCCACAATAGCATAGTTGTCCAGAAGAAAGATTGCCTTGATGATGCCTTAATTTGGACTTTTTCCCAGCCTCAAACCATGAGCAAATAAATTCCCATTGTTTAAGCCTAACCATTGCATTAGTATGTGCTTGAGCAATCTAGGAAACTAAAACAGTAGCCTAAATGAAACATGGAAGAAATAGAATATATTATCTGACTATGAACAAACGCTCCTAGTACTTGGTGAAACATATTCAAGATGATGTGAGTACAAGGAATAAAAGTGACTATACACACACACACGGAATTTAGGGTTTTAAAATGATCCCTTTTACAGGGTCTCCTCTTCTAACCAAGCACCTTCTTAAAATTTTATTTTTAAATTAACAGAATAAAATTAATTTTCTATGTGAATCCAGCTCTATGCATCTAAATATATGTATGAGATCTGTGTGATCACCACCACAATTAAGATACTGCACAGTTCCATCACTGTAAACTAAAACCCCTCACCTTACACTCCTAACTCCTAGCAGCCACTCATCTGTTCTGTTACTAGAACCTTTGTTTTTTGTTTTTTTTGTGTTGTTTTTTTTTTTTTGAGACTAACAAAGGGTATCATATACTATGTAAACATTTGAGGCTGGCTTCTTTCATTCACCAAAATACCTGCAAATTTCATCTCTTTGTTGCATCTATCAATGGCCCATTCCTTTTTACTGGTAAGTTGTATTCTATTGTTTGTAATATGTATAAGAATTTGTTTCTTTGTCTACTCAGTCATTGAAGGACAATTTGGGGTTGTTGCCAGTTTGGGCCAACAATGAATAGAGCTGCTATAATTACACATGTATAGGGTTGTGTGTGAAAATAACTGTTCTCTAGGGTAAATACTTAGGAATGGATCCTACTGGAAGTGTATGTTTAACTTCATAAGAAACTACCAAATTATTTTCCAGAAGGCTGTTCCATTTGTAGGCATCTTTGAATGAATGCACACATGATGCTGATGCACATTCTCCTTAACTAGACTCCACTTGTCCCTTGGCCTCATCTCCACCCTCTTCCACAAGCACCCCTACCCTATTATCCAGCCTAGCCAATGGATGTGCATGTTGAAATGGCTGACCCTCCATTTCCTTTTTGGAAAACTTTGTACCTTTAGAACACAGTTCAGGCTGAAACTCTTTAAGGAATCTTCCTTGACTTACGCAAACAGAATAACGTTTCCACATTCTTTCCTAATGTTGCCTCTTCCACCAAACCCTGATTACTGATGAGGCAAGAACAGAGAACTGTTTTACTTTCTACCTTCAATCATTCATGCATTCACTACTCAACAAATATTTAGTGAGTGTCTACTATGTTCCAGGCATCGCCTAGCTACCCAGTGCCTAACACAAGATACCCCAGTCAGGAAATGTAGGCTGGGGCTGCCTAAAAAGTAGCAGCACAAATTAAAGTCTTCTTTTAAGAGAAAGTAATATTTGAGGTAGAAAGTAGTTAGGTGACAGGACATGGTTGCAGATACTTTGAAAGCATAAATGAAATCTCTCAAGTGTACATTCAACTGGCACTGAATTAAACTACACCTCACTGCAAGGAAACTGTTTTATTCTAGAACTCTCATTGGAGGGAAGGGACTATTTTATTAATTTTTACATCACATGAGCTGACACACGGGTGTTCAGTAAATATTTGTTGGCATGCATTGACTCTGTTAGTAGAAATTGTATTTTACAGAGGTAGGTGTTCCATTTGATACCAAAAAAAAAATTTTTTTTTAACTTATTTTATTAGACAGTAACCTTTGTTTTTATATTGGAATATTTAGCCCAGCAAAAATTATGCCTCCTCATTATAGCCAGGGTTTTCTTAAACTAAAATAAAATCCTTTCATTTCATATTTCTTATAGTAAGCATATTTTCTCTACAGAAGCTCATTTTCTCTGGCATCTGAGATTTGCTTCAATAATTGACTCTAGTCTGCAACAGTTTGTAGTGTCTTTGGTAGTGCCTAGGTAATAAGACATGGTGGTAATTCAGTCACTTTGTTCAAATAGTTGGTTGGTTCAATAAATACCATTAAACCTGTTGTTTGACTAATGTGGCCATTTCTTCATCAAATGCTATTGAGTGCCAGCAGGGTACTAGGGGCTGGAAGTACAGAGAGAGACGAACACCACATTGTTCCGAACATTCTGAATAAGAAAAGGACACCCTGTAATCTGGTCCAGAAAGGATGGGGACAAATGGTTACTAAATGAATGCATTCCACAGAGATTTGAAGATTACCACCTACCTCTGTATTTTTAAGGGCTGCTTATTCTCTTGTTTCAAGTTCCACAAATGCAAATCCCTTAAGGTTTCTTATAGACTTATAATGTAGGATATTGGGTTTAGCCAACATTCCCACATTTCTCAGATCTCTTTGAATCCAGATCTGATTATTATTTTTCTGAAGCACTCATAAAATGAAGTTAAACGTAAGCATGAATATTTTAAAGCAGAGTATTCTTAAAGTCTTCATGTATTACAAACTATCTTAGCTCAGAAAACTGGAATAGTATTCCCCCTATGTTACACTTAAGTAAGTGCATGTAGTAAGTCATTAAAAGCAATATAATAAAAACAACAAAAAACAAAGTTGCTGTCTCTTTCTGCATGGAGATCACTGTTTAAAGTGGAAGGCAGACAGGAAAACATGTGATTATACTAAAGCAACACAAAGGAACAAGGCATTAGCCTTGTTTGGAAGATGAGAGTCAAGAGTGACTTCATTCAGTTACCATAAATACAGCCTAACATTCTTCTGTGAACCACATTCAGATATACATTTCAGTGATGTTAATTATGTTCACAAGAATAAAAATTCTTTTAAAAATCCATGGACCTGCACTACACAAAACAGGGAACCCTAACAAACCATGGACTATCGTTAATAGCACGACTATAAAAACATGCTGTCATCAATTGTAACAAGTGTTCCACACCAATGCAAGGTGTTAATAGGGAATCCTGTGTCTTATCCATGATTCTTCTGTAAACCCACAACTTCTCTAGTAAAAATGAAACAAAAACTAAGGGAAAAAAAAAGTTACTTCATAGAGGAAAAGACGTAAATGAGTCTAGAAGGATTATTAGGTGTTTATCAAACAGAAAAGGGTCTGGAAGGGTTTATAGAGGAAAAACTAGGAGGCAGAAACAGTCTCAGATTTTAAGGAAACTAATGATGTGTTTGGCAAGTTGGTGGACTCTATTACCCATAGAATATATGGACTCTTCTCTATTTTTACTGTTGTTGCATTTTAAGTAACTTGAAGCACCATAGTAGGTGCTCGGTAAATATTTGTTCAATGAGAAGTGAGAGATATCATTGAAAAGGAAAGCAAATAATGAAGGTAGGACTGAACCTAGAGATCAGACACAAGAGTGGATTTTCAGGATAGAGTCCAGTGGTCAGAGCTGTTGGGGACATAAGATCTTAGAGAACGGGATCCAGGAAGACACAGATTGCATCCATTTCCTATCTCCTAGAACACAACTTCATTCAAAATGCCTAGCCCTGTGTCTGGCATGTGGTAAGAATTCCATAAATATCTGTTGAATGCAAAAGTAAAGCTTTTCCTCCCAGAATGTGGTGCGCATTTCTGTCCCAACTGCAGGAGGCTAGAGACAATGATCAAGGAAAGAAGTCATAGATTGTTAATTTTCCATAGTTTTAGTTTTTCTGTCTCCTCCTAGAGAGTGTTAAAAAAGAAGTAGAAGCAAATCATGTTGACTTGGGGTAAATAAATTCTGGGCCACTTCCATGATCATCCAGGTATCTTAGATAAGAGTCTTCTGCATTCATCTTTGGCAATATTAGCTCTAAAATTCTACCTAGGCAGGAGGAGATTAGCATGGTCAGGGGTGAGCTGGAGCTAGCTTGTATTGGGAATTTTGCTAGCCAAAAATGTTGCTAGTCAATTGTCAAACAAAGCCATCCTTGCAATCAGCCATAGTGGGATATTCACATAACCAAGTTCAGCAAACTCTACAGTCAGGGATTTTTTTATTTTTGCTTTGTTTCTGAAACCCAGTTTATACCACTAGATGGAAAATTGATTAGAAGTTGCATTTTCAGGGGGGCGGATGTGGCTCAGATGGTTGGGCGTCTGTCTGCCATGTGGAGGGACCTGGGTTCGATCCCCGGGACCTCCCGAAGGCGCATGGGCTGCCAGGCTCTGTGTGCCGCTGAGCTGTCGGGCCCCGAGAGCCATGCAGCAGGATGATGGCGTGGCAGGAAAGAGACAAGACGAGATGCTCTGAAAGCTCCGGAGGCCAGGAGCTGAGGTGGCGCAGGCAGCAGAATGCCTCTCTCCTGCATCGGAGGTCTCCGGGATCGAATCCTGGTGAAGACTGGAGGAGGAGGATGAGAGGAGATGGCAGGAAAACAGACACAGAGAATTGCCCAGCGAATGGACACAAAAGCAGCAAATGGGGAAGGGGGGGTTTAAAATGGATAAAGTAAATAAATAAATCTTTAAAAAAAGAAGTTGCATTTTCATGGAAATACATTGTTTTTCTTATGAGTATATGCTTTCCTGGGTGACACATGAAGATAGGTGTTGGAGATTATGAAGAATACCCACAGTCATTCTTTGGTTTCACTCCTTTGCTTGGTTGACCACTTGAACCACTGGGACTCAAATGGAGATTGAGCATCATTCTTCCAAAAGTATGATATGCAAAAGGCCTGTGGTGGTCTCCTCAACTCTTTCCAGAGTATGGATGATAAAGTTGTAACACACAGGATGTGACATTACTGAGAAAATTGTTCTAGCATTAACTGATCCACTTATGTAAAATTATTTTTAAAAAAATACGTTATAACAACCAAAATTTGTTTTTCATTATGAATGTAGTTATATTTTACATTAAGAACTGTAGGCCTGCATAATGTTCAGTCTTAGAGAATTCAAAAGATGGTTGTTACATGTCTTACCAACTCCCACAGCTCCTCTCTTAATCAGATAAGCTGTTCTAGCAATTATAAAAAGCTGTTGAGTTGTAGAAAGAGTTTGTGAAACTCTTCAATGCTCCCAAATCTGCCGAACATCTTGAGCAATGCCCAGACCTCCTGGATCCTCTCATGTTGCCACAACCCCCTTTTTCATGCTTGGCCATATTTCCTCAGTACTTTACAGTCATCTCACTCTGCATTTTTTGGCTCATCCCCGGGTAAAGCAGAGAAAAGAACAGCCAGCTGCAAAGTATGGCTTATTTGGAGGAATTCTTGTAGGGTAATTTGCTTTTGACTTTGATTAAAGCAAAAAGACCTATAAGAAGATTTGCTACTCGATCTTATATATAGCTATGCATTGAAATTAAAGCATTGAACTTTCCAAACTTAAATCTACCAGCCTTGAGTTTAGGACTGTGTGGGGTTTGCCATAGCCCACCTCTGTGATTTTGACCAAGCTATTCAACCATTATGAGTCTCAGTATCCTCATGGAAAATGGAGATAAGGATAAATAAATACATTACATGCTTGTTAGTGCATCCTAAGTGAAACAGTGTATGTGTAGTGCCTGGCATAAATCAAGAGCTTAATAAATGCTTTTGTCTTATTTCATTAATTTTGTATGCCACAAAATCTTGGGTTCAAGGCAAATTTATGCCACATATGTGTTCTGTACATTATAGCATAGAGCATCATAATCATTTACAAAGCAATTATCACATCTGTGTGACAGCAAAGGACACCAACATAGTTATATAACAATAGCAACAAACACTTACACAGCACCAACAATGCCTACTCTGTCCCAGGAGATGTTCTAAGCACTTTTCATTTACTAACTCATTGACTCACTAAAGTAACCTGATGAGGTCAGAACAATCTTCATCATGTCCAATTTGGAGATCAAAAGAATTAAGGCAAAGAGTTTAACATGCCCATGGTCACCCAGCTAGGAAGAAGCAGAGCCAAGATTTAAACCCAGGGAGTTTGACGGTGGAGTCTGTGCCCTAAACCACTAAACTATCTAGTCCTTTACACTGAAGAAAGCATATGTGTGTGTGTGTGTGTGTGTGTCATACCTTGGTACTTGACTGCTTTGAAACTCAAATTTGGTACTCAACACATTGACATGAAAATTATGCCCCAGTACCCGTCGTTTGTTTGGTACTCGACGCGCAAGCTAGAACTTGTCGGTGTCTGTTGCCTCGTGACTCACTCCCCTTTCCAGCCCAAACAAGGGGTCGTGCGTTAGTCACACAGTAGCTCTTGCCCTGTGCACATCCCACTGCAGTCTTAGCTTAGCTTCTGCGGTCATTTTGTGCATTTTTGCGTTTTTTTTTTTTCTCATCATGGGTCTTAAGAAAATGAGCGGTGATAGCGCTGAGCAGAAAAGAGAATTACTTCACACCACCACTGAGCAAAAGAAAGAAATATGAGAGCAGTATTCACATTACTGATCTTGCTGAGGAATACGGTGTGCCCAGAACAACGGTCTCCACCATCATTAAGAATAAAGAAGTGATTAAAAAAAGGCTGATGTTGCAAAAGGAGTTGAAGCAGTAACAAAGCAGAGTTCCCAAGCCCTCGAGGAAGTTGAAACGCTGTTATTAATTTGGGTAAACGAGAAGCAGTTAGCGGGCGACAGTATCAGAAGCCATGATGTGTGAAAAAGCGACAGTGTGCATGATCTTTTGAAAAACAAACCGGAACTGAGTGATGAGAGTGTTGAAGTTTTTAAGGCCAGCCACGGCTTGTCTGATAATTTTAGAAAGAGGACTGGCATCCACAGTGTCGTGAGGCATAACCAGGCAGCGAGCGCTAATAAAAAGGCTGCTGATGAATTCGTCAGTGAATTTAAAGACTATGTAGAGGCTGAAGGTTTTATTCCCCACCAGGTTTTTAACCGTGATGACACTGGAGTTTTTTGGAAAAAAATGTTGAGTAGAACCTACATCACAAAAGAGAAGGCATTAGCAGGCCACAAGCCAATGAAGGCCAGGCTCGCTCTATTTTGTGTGGGAATGCTAGTAGGGACTTAAAACTCAAGCCTCTACTAGTCTATCCTAGTGAAAACCCAAGAGTTTTCAAGAAGCATAATGTCATAAAAAGCAAACTCCATGTGATGTGGAAGGCGAACAGCAAAGCTTGGGTCATGAGGCAATTTTTCACCAAGTAGATAAATGAAGTGTTTGGTCCCTCAGTGAAAAAAATATTTGCTGGAGAAAGATTTGCCTCTGACAGTGCGCCTGCCCACCCTCCAGGCTTGGAGGATGACTTACTGGAGGAGCTCAGCTTCATCCCTGTAAGGTTCCTGCCCCCCAACACTACTCCTCCCATCCAGCCCATGGACCAGCAGAGCATTTCAAACTTAAAAAAGTTGTACCCCGAGGCGCTTTTCCAGAGGCGCTTTGAGATCACCTCTGACACCCAGCTGACACAGAATTCTGGAAGGAGTATTTCAATATCCTGCACTGCCTTAACCTTATTGATAAGGCCTGGAATGAAGTCTTTTATAGGACAATGAATTCAGCGTGGAAGAATTTGTGGCCAGAAGCTGTGACTGAGAGACACCTGGAAGGGTTTGAGGCTGACCCCAGCCCATAGGTACAGAGGGTGCAGTTGTGCAGGGTCTTGTATCTTCGTGCCAATCCCTGGGTCTGGAGGTCGATGCTGCTGATGTTGAGGAGTCAGCGGGGGAGTATCGTGAGGAGCTCAGCACTGAGGAGCTGCAAGAACATCAGAAGGGGCAGGAACAAGAGGGGGCTGAAGAGATTTCTTCAGGTGAAGAGGAGATAAGGGAGGATGACTCCAGTTCCTTGACAAAAGAAATGTGTGTAAAATTGGCAGAAGTTCAAAACTTTGTGGACAAGCACCATCTGGACAAAGCTCTGACAAGCAGAAATGTGAATTTACTGAATGACCAAACAATTTCACACTTACGAAAAACTCTGAGAAGACAAGCAGTCTTCACCGGATAAGTTTTTAGTGAAGGTGACAGAGAGTGTGTCAGAGCCTATCGTGAAAGTTGAAAAGAGGCAGAAAAGAGAAAGAACACCTGAAGTGCAGGTGCCTGATATTCTATTGGAGGGGGTCTCTCCTCCCAGGCAATGCTCCACATAACCTCTGCTCCTCACCACTCTCCTCCCACCATCCCATTAGGCCCCAGGCTCTTCTCAGGACAGGTAAGCAAAGTGTTTATTTTACTTATTCTTTATTTTTAGGTTTATTTCTCTTGTAATGATACACAACCCTATCTTTTAACACACTGCCTTAAAAATGTACATTGTCTTTGGTTTGGGAATGCATTAAATTTATTTACATTATTCCTTATAGGAAAAATTTGTTTGGTACCCATCATTTTTGGTACTCATCGTGCCTCCCAGAACCAACTAATGAGAAGTCTGAGGTACCACTGTGTGTATACACACACACACACATTAGTCTTACTGAAGTCACAATAACCCTGTGAAATAAGCCACTTCAGAAATTCTTTGGCAATACTTCCCTTTGGATTCTAGCTTGATTTGCTCCCTGAGTCTTAGCCTCAGCTATGCCCACTGCTCAGTACATTCAATTTTTCTGCCTTGAAGATATAGATGGATCTTCCTGGTTGATTCATTTTCTGGAATCTTAGAGCCACATGCCCATCCCAGGCAAAACAGTTTCTATTGCCATCCCTGTGGGTGACAGCCTGGAGTTTTACTTGATTGCAAGTAATGTACACAAATGAATTTAAGCAGGAAAAATAGGATAGAATTTATCAAAAGATGCAGGGATATTTCATGGAATGCAAAGAAAGGAAACACCATTAGATATAACCCTGGAAACAGAAACCTAGTGAAAAAAAAAAAGTCAAGCCCCAAACTTCCTCATTTCCTCCTTCTAGGATATTATTCACCACCCCATGTTTTGTTTACATTCTCCTTTATTCTTTGATCTCTAAAAACTGGTTCTCTTTCCTTTTCTGGGTACCTGGCAGAAGATGACCACCCAATAACTCCTGAGTTCACATGTCTTTCATTTGTAACTAGCAGAAGCTGACATCTTTCAGTCCCAATTCTAAACCCCAATCTGGAAGAATATAATTGATCCGTTTTGGGGTCATGTGCCCACTGTTGGTTCTATGTGCCATAACGGAGGGCAGTATTGGGGGAACAGAGTCACATAGCAAAATCATGCCTGCCAGGACCCATGCTTGTTGGAAGGTAGCAGTTATCAGGAAAGGGGGTATGCCTTGTGGCTGGGCAGAGCCCACAGGGGTGGGGTACTGGGGGCCCACTCTATAGAAGTGTCTGCTTTAACCCTTAAATCTTCCTTCCTTAAGGACTTTGACATTCCTCAGCTCTGTCCTTCTCTTTGCCATTAAAGTCCTTTTGACAAATAGCCTTTTAACATAGTAATGAAGAATCTTCTCTGACATAAAATTCTCTCTCAGAACACAGCTCAATGTGATTATATCTCAGTGTAGACAGTATAACCTAACATACCCTGTAAGAGATGAAGGACAGTCTCAAACCTGTGATATGTTTTCCAAGATGTCAAGATTAAAGAGTTTAAAATGTCCTATTTTAAATTTTAATTTTTCCAAATGTGAATTTACTTAACATGTGGAATCTTTGTCACTCTTAGAAGGAAAGAAAAAAAAAAGAAAAGAAAAAGCTCTGCAGATTCTATCTACAAGCCAGAACACATTTTACTCAGCAAACATTCTTTATTTACAGAAATATTGCTAAGAGATGATAGTTTCTGCTGCTCAATTTAACAAACGTTATATTCAAAATGTGCCTATTTAACTACAATTTGTTTTTCTTAAGAAAAATCAGTATTTTTTCAACTTGAGAACAGAGGTATTGAAGAATAAAGTCTATAGTTGAATGTAACCCTTGGATTTCCACTCTGCTCATCCCTCTCGTGGTGAGCCGTGGGTTTAACAGAGCCAGGTATTAGCAATTGTAGCTCTTCTCTTCCTTACTCTAAGAACTGAGCAAGTAGCTTCATCTCTGAGCCTCACTTTCCCTGTTTGCAAATAAGGACAACCGTGCTTACCTCTTAGGGTTGTTGTGAATATAACTTAAGGTAACATGTGTTCCATTCATAGCAGAGTCCCTGCAATGTATCATATGCTCAATAAATATTTGTTCTTTCCTGCCTTTATCCAACCATTTCTCCTTTAGCCACTGAGCTCAGTCAATTTTACACCAATCCATCTAATGAAAAGAGTTGTTTCATACCTCACTCAGAGTTACATGGCAATTTTACTAATTGGCTTTGTATCCAGGCATATGCCATGTGGGAGGTAACATTGTCAGAAAGAAGGCACAGTTAAATTCTCTATTTCCTTTTTGACCTATATATATTTCAGGGAGGAGAATGCTTCTATCACTTGCCTCTGACCAAACACTAGAGAGTACATTATAATAAGAAAGAGATCATAGAGGATATGAGAGTTCATGTGGTCAAATTCCCATTCTTCCAAAATCATCTTCTACCTCTACCACCCAGAGATCACTGAGCCACCATCTCATAATCCTATGTCTATATAGCACCCAGAATAAAAAAAAACATTGATATTGTCAAGGCTGTATGAATTTAAATTTTTTTTACTATAGTGACTCTTCTCAATTTTGTAGGTTTATGTGTACTTCTATATTCTTTTTCTAATTACTAGGTTTATGTCCTTTATCTACTATGCTGTTGGCTGATTACCTTTAATTACTTTGTAAGAGATCTTCATATATTGAAGATATTAGTTATTTGCCAAATGAGTTGCAAATAGTTTCCCCCAACTTATTTTATTCCTTTTTTTTTTTTTTTTTTTTTTTTTTTAAGTTTTTTTAAAGTTTTAAATGGTCAAAAATATCCATAGTTACCTTCATGGGTTCTTTTCCTATTCATTTTATCTTTAGAAAAAATGTGATAACTAAACAACTATCATGGTTTGCTGTAGGGTAACTCAGGAGAGAGGAATTTTTGAATGAAATACAATAAACCAAAGTTGGGTCAATGAGCAAGTTTCAACCTAAATGAAGTCCAGAAGCAGAGTCCCAAAGTGTAAATTTGGATTCAATGATGAACAGGACTCTGGGCCTTCAAACTTCTGTATTTGAGACTATTTAACACCCTTCTCTTTCCAACATGCTGCCCATGACCTTTCAAATGAAGAACAGCATCCAGACATGGAGAGGCAGGGCCCAAGTTACAAGGACTGGAACAAACTGTGAAGGCTTAATCCAAGCAGAAATAAGTGCCAGAATAAATAGATTTGCATCCCTGGGTGGCTGATCTAGGACACTTTTAATTTCCCTTTTCTGGAGGTTGGGCCGTTTGGGTTTCATATCCCTTCTTACGATACTGTGTTCCCAAGGTAATGTGGCAGGAATGCAACCTGTGAGAATCCACATAGCCACATCAGCACAGGACTGAAACACCTGTTCAGTGACAAGCTCCTTACAGGTCTTCTCTCATTTAATTCTCTCAATAACACTTTGTTATGAGAATCAGTATTATTTCACAGATGAGGAAACTGAGGTTCAGAGAGATTCCCTGCTGTACTCAACATTAAAGAGCTAATAAATGGTGGGGACAAAAATTAAACTCATGTCTGACTATCTAATCCAAGTTTTTATTCTCTGTGCCACAGAACCTTTTGTAGCCAAGGATCCAAAATAAGCAAAATATTTCTTTAGTCAAAATATACCTCCCATGGTCTACTAATGAATATCATCTCTCTACTCTCAAATTCATTTCTTTCTTTCACTTGGAATATCTCAGCATATTTGTGGCAAGGACATCCATCTCTCTGACTGCTGTGGGAAGTCCCAGGGCTGGCTAAAATAAGCTGCAACCCTTTGAGCTGAGCTAAAAATAAGAGTCAAGCTCCTTGAGGGACTTGATCTCCCACTGTTATTTCATTAATAGAAACACTGTATTGTCCTTTCCCTGACCTCCCTTGCAAAGAAAGAAAACGTTTCTCTGCACCAAAACTCCCAAGTCTGAAAGAGAGCTAACGAGGTCACATGGTCCACAGCGTTTGCTGTATGCACTTGTCTCTTCCTCCAGTGCGGAAGTACCTTCAGGACAGGGACAGGTCTCCCAAGCATCTCCCACAATCCTGGAAGAATGCACCTGCTCAGTAAATGTTTGCAGAATGAATGAACTGGATCAATAACTATTAATCCAGAAAAAAGAAAAGCAGACATTTAATATCACAAATCTGAATGGCTTGTCATAAATTAAGAATTGCCTTTTCAGTTTTCTGATTTGATTATATGGAAGTTCTCTGAGGTATTTATTCTCAGGATAAGTATTAGCCTGTACACACACACCCTTTTTACCCCATAAACGGAGAAGTAAGATACAAAGAACAGGTTGGATGAGGAAAAAGGTGCTCAAGGCCAGAAGTAAAGCTCAACTTCAGCTCCCCTTAAATATCCCGCCATACTGGAGATTATTAAATCATGGTATTCAGGCTAAAAGGAGAAGCATTCCTCGAAAATGAACAAATTTGAAGGATAATCAGATTTAGTAGATAATCACCAAGTACTTTCATTTGACATTCTGTCAATTCAGCCTACCAAATATCATGCCTAAAAGCTACCTCACGTTGTAAGAGAAACACACGATTCCTCTTCCTGAAATATCATATTTCTTAAGGGAGATTAAGATATTTAGTCTTTCCTGCCCTCAATCTCCAATTCCACCAAAATACATACTCAGACGAAGGCACATATATACACACAAATTCACACATGCACAATCGCAAATAGACACATGTGTCACATATCCATACACTTCCATACCTGAATACTACCCATAACAACACATACATCAATATTCATATAGGTAGATTAACGGACATCACACAACTTCATGGAATGTCATTCCCATCAAGGGTATTGCAAAGGGTTCCTTTTATAGTTGTGCCATACACAATCTATACAATTGATCCTGGTAGCCTTACCTACTTAGTCTAAAATTCCCAGATCTATCATTCATCTTTCTCTATAACACTATCTTTCGCCAAGCACAAAACAAGACAAAATAAAATATAATAATAAAGGGAATTTTAAGAATTGAAGTGGTGGCCTGAACAAGTGAAATTAGGAAAGGATATCAGAAAGATGAACCTTCTGCAGCTTGCTGAACAAGACCAAAATTGGATGGAGATAAATGGATATATTTTAGACCTTCTGAATGCACAGCTAAGCAGGCAGCAGTCAGCAACTATGACTATTTTTTCCTCAAAATCTATAATAACCAGATGAAGACGTCAAAGACTAATTAGACCATGATACTGTTCTATAGTTTCATTGTTTACTAGCTTTTTTATTTTCCTGAAAATGCAAATTTTCCTATTTCACTTCTGATTAAATATGAAAATATGTTACAAACCATTACATTTCAAATTATAGACTCTACAAGTTAGGATTAACTTTTAGGTCCTAAGTTCTAGCCCTAATTTTAGACTTGATTTCTAAAAATAGTTTTACTTTGGGTTAAGTTGGAGGAACCCAGAATCAGATGGTCTGTATTTGAATCCTATACCATCATTTTACTAGCCATGTGATGTTGGGCAAGTACCTTATCTTTGACCTTAGTTTCCTCATCTGTATCATGAGAAATATGATATAATATAATTCATGGAGTTTGATGAGGATTAAATGAGTTAATATATATAAAAGTCTTAGACATTTTCTGGCAGATAGTTATCAGTAGATATGTTTATTATGTTGCCCTCAATTAGCAATTTCAGATTTTCTACCTGAATGCTTCCAAGTAAGTATTTAGATGATGAGCCGGATTTAATACCAGACTTTGCCACTTGGGATCTGGGTGATCTTGTACAAATAAATATCTCAGCTTCTGTTTCCTCCTTTGTAAATGGGTCTAATGGTCAAGAATTATGGTGATAATGAAAGTAATGAAAGCTATAGCACAAAGTAAAGGTTCAAATATTAGCTCCCTCCCCCTTGCTAGGCCATATTTAGAGCATTACTGCTTCTGAGAATTAGCTGTGCAGAGGCCCTCCCTGCTCATAGCTAGCCACGCCATCACTGCATCAGGAGTATATCGTATGATGAGAATTCACACGCAGAGGGCCTCCCTTCTCATAGCTAGCCACGCCATCACTGCATCAGGAGTATATTGCATGACACTCATGTTCTGCTGTCCTCCCCCCTCCAGCTCCACATTTTCTCACCACTAGATCATTCATAAAATATGCCAGGTATGAAGGTTAAAAATAATCCACCTTCCACCACAGATATTTGAGAACTACAAAGGTAACATTTGTGAAAATCATTTTACATTAAAATTTAGCAACTTTATAAATCTAAAGTTCATTTTAGAACTCTGCCAGTAACCTGTGCTGGAGGATTTCATGGAATACCCATAATATCTCTGTGATTTGGGTAATATTATCCCCATTTTATAGAAAAGGGAACTAAGGTCTAAGAGATTTAACTTGTACAAGTTCATGCAGCTGATAAGAGGAAGATCTCAATGCAACACTGAACCCCAAACTTTCCAAGTCCAGAGTCTGACCTCTTTCCTCTGTGGTCTGCTGCTGGTTAACAGTGTTGAAAAGTAGTGCCTGGTACCATACCTCCAAAATATTTGAATAAATGAATTTGAATAATTTAAATAAAAGAAGTACACTGGGCAACTATTCATGAAGCTGACAACACTGTGGTGACAGAGGTTTGCCAACCATACCCCACTGTCTTTAGGAGTGAACAGGAGTTAAATTATTTCTGGGGATTTTTCAGTCTAAGAACAGTATGTCCAATAAACATATGAAGAATCTACTATACATCAGATGCCATTTTCGGTAACAGGACTATATGGGGCCCTTCAGAATCTCAAAGACTAGTTTGTCAAATCATATGTTGGAATTTGCACAGAGAAAAAATAGTGGCCAGGCCTACAAGGTAAAGGCAAAAGCTGTCTCCCAAAAGAGACATTAGAGAATGAAATATGATACAGGGTTGGACAAAGCCCCATTCTGGAGCTATTTTCACAGATATTGCTCTTGTATAGTCTTGGAGGGGAGGGGAGCCAAGTTATGGAAATCACTAGGGTATCTGCAGGCTACCATTTATCAACATCATTCCGTTCCACACTGGCACAAAAAGGTCATGACTCATCCAAAGGAGATACAGGTAAAGGCTTTCTGGTTTCTAACTTAAAATCTGTAAAAAGGGGCTGTTCATTTGTCAAAGTGATGTCACTGTTTGACACAGTTTCTGAAATGAATCTAATATTCTCTTTCCTGCTGCTGAGCTAGAAAAGTAGTGTTCCAAAGAGATTTTAAACAAGAGAATCTTTCTGAATTAAGGGCCTGACATTTGGGGGCACTATGAGTGAGAGAGGATTTAGGCATTTTTTTTGGGTCATGCACCCAGATACCTTCTGTGAGACAGACATATCGAATAAAAGAAGACAGAACTGCAAAGAGGTGTGCTGTGCTAAGCTTTTGGGTGTGTGTTTTTTTTTGTTTTTTTTTTTTTTGGGGGGGGGCGGGGGTCAACAGGCTAGTGAGAGATTTCAGAAAGAAGAACTGATTCTAATGATCTTCTTCAGTCTTGTACAGATCAGGAAACCATGTCCTAGAGAGGTGATAAGATTTGCCCATCAGCACTAGAGATCCAAGCCAAGAAGGCTGGTCTCCCATCTTCTCCAGTGAGCTTTCCCATCACACAACTCCCTCCAGAGCTTGCCTCTCTCTTAAGACATTCCTCTTTACATTCCATCA
Source organism: Tolypeutes matacus (assembly GCA_026826555.1). Lineage (NCBI taxonomy): Eukaryota > Metazoa > Chordata > Mammalia > Cingulata > Chlamyphoridae > Tolypeutes > Tolypeutes matacus. The sequence goes on from JAKSZT010054489.1 coordinate 18,882,424, forward strand.
CAAAGTCATAGAAAGATATTTTATGTACATGAAGGGAGGAGAAGGAAGAAAAAAAAGGTTTCTGGGTAGAGCTAAGGTGGTTGTGAGAAGGTGAAAAAGTTAATGTATTTTCCATAATTCTGTTTGCTTGTTTATGGATCTAGCACATACTCCCTGTAAAAAAAAACAATGTAAAATTCATCAAAATATAGAGAAAAAAACCCTCAGGAGCCCCACTGTTTGAGGCACTGCTCACTGTGGCAGTCAATGAGATCACGCTGAGACACGTATAAGCGTAATCTCTGGAATAACCTCTCGACTCACTTTGAGGTCTCTTAGCCATAAAAATTCATTTGTATTTAATATTTCCCCCTTTTGGTCAAGGTCTTTTTCCAGATCCATCGCTAGTGGGTGCTTGGTAATAATCCCTCTGTGTCAGGGAGGCTCACGCCCAGGAGGCATGTCCTACACTGGGAGGGGGAATGAAGGTATTGCATTCAATGATGAAATTGGCTTAGAGAGAGCCCACGTTTGAGCAACACGGAAGCTTTCAGGAGGTAACTCTTAGGCAATATATAATATTAGGCTAAGTTTCAATTTCACTAGAAAAGGTTCATAAGCACAACTATCAATATCAAGGACCTAGTGTCATGGCCTTTGCTAGGTACTGCCCATGTATTCTAGAGACATCTAGACACTTTAGGCAGGGCAGACAGTGTCAGGAATTTTGTACCCTGTCAATGTACCTTATTTTGGAATATATGTTCCCTAATGTAACAGAGTTAGACTCATTTATAATTTCCAGACACATGGCTCTTCTGCCCCTTTTATTTGAACGTATAATTAGCACTATACTTTTTAAATAGAAGTCCCAGAGACTTAAATATTTAGTCTGTTCATAAGATGGTTGAGCCCTGAATCTCAGCAGAGTTGCAACACCTACTCATCAGTTTGTTGGACTTACCTAACAAAAAGGATGATGATGGACAATGCCCATCCCAGGGAGTGGAGAGTGTCTGTAACTGCAAGCAATACAGTTCATTCATCTGCCCCATGGGATTTAAGCCCCCTCTCAATCAGAGACAGGGTGGGCATCACCATCCCAAAATCCTCAAGATTGAGGAATGAACATAAGGGGAGAAAGCCTATGGACTAAAGAAGGCTTATTATTCTAGCAATGGAAGAGCTCGTATCATTGATATAAAGGCAGTGGCCACCAGAGGATCTGAGGGGAAGGAGAGGGAAGAATAGGTGCAACACTGGGGCATTTTGGGGACATTGGAATTGTCCTGCAAGACATTGCAATGACAGATACAGGCCATTATACATTTTGTCAAAACTTATAAAATTGTGCAGGGCAAAGTGTAAACTATAATCCTTGGTTAGTACAATGCTTCAATATGTGTTCGTCAATTATACCAAATGTACCACACTAATGAAAGATGTTGTTCATGTGGGAAAGTGTGGGAGGAGGAGAGGTGAGGTATATGGGAATCCTTTATATTTTTTATGTAATAGTTACGTAATCTAAAGCTTCTTTAAAAGTTGAAAAAAATAAAGAAAAAGTATAAGTCACTCAATTCCTCTATTCTGAGATACTGTTAACACTTGTGTATTTCCTTCTAGTCTTCTATCATTGTACCTTTTCATATATTTTATTTGTTAATACAATTTTATTTCCTGTGCTTTCCACTCAACATATCAGTTTTCTGTAGGAGGAAAAATCTTCCTAAGCATACATTTTAATGGCAACATAATATTTCATTGCATGTACATACCATACTTTATTTAACTACTCCAATATTGGAATTAAAGTTATTTCCAATTATTGATTTGTGTAAAAAATGGTAAAGAAAGCCCTCATGCTTACATCGCAGCCTACATTTCCAAATATTTCCTTAGGATGGATTCCTGAAAGTAGGATTCTTAGGGCAAACCGTAGGTATGAATGTCCTTAAAACCCTCTGCAATGTTTTAGACGTGCTTGCAATTTCACACACCTCTCTAAGTAGGAATTTTAATTCCTTCTCTCCATTTTCTTCCAACTTTCCCCAACCCCAACTCTTACAAGTTCCAAAGGAATTGGATTTCATATACAAACCAGCTTGATGCAGTTATGTAAAACAATAATTAAGCCCTCTATTCAAGCGAGCATTTATTTTTACTGCCTATCCAAACAGTAGGCAAATTTGTTAAATTGAAAAATAATGTTTTATTTTAACTTTTTGGAAATAACTGCTCTAGTTCTGAACTATCCAATATGGTAGCCACTAGCCCCATGTGGATAGTGTGCATTTGAAATGTGGCTAGTCCAAATTGAGATGTGCTATAAGTATAGAAGTACACATCAAATTCTGCACACAGTACAAAAAATAATTACAACATGTCATTTATATTTTTATATTGATTGCACAAAATAATAGTTTGGATATACTAGGTTACGTAAAATAAATTAAAATGAATTTCTTCTGTATTTTTATTTTTTTAAATATGGTTACTAGAAAATTTAAAAATTACATTTGTGGCTATTATATAACCATTAAATAACTTCTAACTGGTGCCCAGACTGGATGTGTGCTGATAATACTTAATTTTGCTTTGCATAATGGCTTTTCTAATTCCAGGAAATAAGTAATTTGGAACTAGTTTTTCCCTACTTTCTTATAAACTCTTTATAGAGTTAAGTATAGTCTCTTTTGTCTTTTTTAGTTTCCTTCTCTTTCTCATACCATTCTATACTCCTGATAAATAAATCTAGTAGGCCCAAATGGAGATGCCCCCCTTTAAGAACCATATCAACAAAACAAAACAACAACAAACAAGCTAAATCCATTTCTATTCCCTGTGAATGCCTGGCTCACCCAGGAAAGCAGAATTTAAGTCAATCAGTTGTCAGCAGCTCCCTATTCTCATGCTTGCTAACCTCATCACCAGCTATCCTTTGCACTAACCATATTAGGAAATGTAGTCTGCATTAACCAATGAAGATTTCCTCCCAATGTACTTCCTTGTTCTTTCTATAAAAACTCACTGCTCTCTCTGTGCAGTAGAATTCTTCTCTACCTCACAGCAATTGGAATTTCTCAAAATCATGAACTAATTTAATAAAACTGAGGTCTAACCACATTTTTCTCAAATTTTTAGTTAACACTCCTTAAGCTAAATTGTGACCATAAGGCTTCACCCAGTATGTCATTTCCTTTCCCTCTCCATTCATTCATTCAATAAAAAAAAAAAAAAAGCCACTTATTATATTTATACATTAGGTAACAGGGCAGAAGCTTAGGAATCAAAGATTGGCAAGTCCTCAGTGCCAAGAAGACGGATATATAAACAAGTAAGTATAACAAATAATGGCTATGAAGGACACACAGTGCTCACAAAGGAGGAGGAGCCTCTCTGCCTCCAGGCATCAGGGAAAACCCAACAACAGAAAAATCTTTTCAGTCGGGTCATGTAATCTGATGGCTTCCTACTGCTGCTGTAACAAATTACCACAAATTCTGTGGCTTAGAAAAATGCAAATTTATTCTCATCTAGTTATACAGTGACGGAGGTCAGGAGTCTAAATATCAAGATGCCAGCAGGTTGTTTTCCTTCTAGAGGCTCGAGGGGAGAAGCATCCCCTTGCCTTTTCAGCTCCTGGAGTGCTGGAGTGCAGACACACCTGTGCCATCTCCCAGGCCTTACCCACCTGCTGTCTCCTCTTCTATTGTGTGCAGATGTTTCAATATGTTTCCCTTCCACAAAGTCCAGGGGGAGATGACAGGTCTAAAAGGAAGGCCCTACTATAACTTAAACCCTAAAACCAGGATCAAGCAGCCCCAGCTGCTTATCAGGGCAGGAACTCTGCACAAAGGTAACTTGATCAGTGGCAGGGGCCCCTCCCCCCAGGGTATATGTCTCCTCTCTGACACCACGTGGGCATGGAAGCTGCCATCCACTTACCCTGACCAGAGCAGTTGGTCACTGTAGGATCTTTTCCCCTTTTCTCCTGGACTCTGCTGTGTAATAAAGCAGTCGTTTGCTGAACATTTCTGCTGTGTCTGAGCCTGTGTTCCCACAACACACCATAGAGGAACTCCCCACATAGTGGACACTTGCATTCTTTAGCCCCCTTCCTCATATCACTCCACCTCTTTCTTCCATTGCCACATCTCCCACTACTGAATTCGACCTCCTGCCTTCCTTTTATAAGCACCCTTGTGATTACATTTGACCCATCTGAACAGTCCAGGAAAATATCTTCATCTCAAGATCCTTAATCACATTAGCAAAGTCCCTTTTTCCATTTAAGGTAATATATTGATGGCTTGCCAGGTTCCAGAGATTAGGATATGCGTAGAAACTCATTTTACTGGGGCAGTATGATGTTTGTGGTTAGAAGCACGGCACTCAGAACTAGATTAGCAGCATCGGAATCCTGGCACTGTCCCTAACTACCCAACCTTGGTGAAGTTGCTTAATCTCTCAGCACCTCAGTTTCCACTCCTGTAAGATGGGGATAATAATGCCATCTACCTCTTTGGGTTGTTGTGACAATTAAACAAGTTACTGTATGAAAGTGCCTGGCATGTAGTAAGCAATATTAAAAGGTTAGCTCTTATTGTTAACCAAGGAGGACAGAATACTACAAATAATACCGGTAAATGGACAAGGGCAAACACTGCATGACATTTAGGTAAGAGAAAACAGCTTGTATGTGTGGAAGATTATACTGAGTAGCGACAAAAAGAGCAGAGAAAGGTGGATTTGGGTCAAATGGTCCTCCTCAGCTTGTCCAATCAGTCGATGGATATGAAAGAATGTATTAACTCTATTGTCCAGCAACATGCAACATACTGAAGTCAAAATGATCAATCATTACATTCCATTCTTATAGCCATAAAGAGGACAAACTGGCCAAACTGGTAGATTTAAGCAGCCAACTTGGGGCTGACTGCACAATGAAGGGACTGATCCCCAGCAGAAATGAAGCCAACACTGCTCCAAAAAGGGCATCACAATACTAGTTACAAAACCATGAATGAAACATCTGAGTCAGTCAATCTTCATATCCTGTAACCACAGAATATCAAAGATGATATGAACATGAACCTTGGGAAAGAAAGACCTAATCCTGATTTTATAGAGGATAGAATTAAGAAAACAGTATGAAGTTTGCCTAAGGTCTAAGAAATATTAATGGCCCAGCTAGGATCGAAATGTAGTTGTTTGGTACTCGCTTCGGCAGCATATATACTAAAATTGGAAGGATACAGAGAAGATTAGCATGGTCCCTGCGCAAGGATGACACGCAAATTCGTGAAGCGTTCCATATTTAAAAAAAAAAAAAAAAAATGTAGTTGTTTTCAAACACTATGAGGTAAAGTCCATGAATAGAGAAAAAAGTTAAACGTGGAGCCAAAGTCTTTATTATGCAACATTCTGCATTGGAAGCTATTCTATGCTAGTTGTGATATCATCATCATTACTTAAGTATTTCAGCAAAACATTTAATTCAATGGACCACAAAAATAAGAAATGTATCTCTATATGAGTGTATGTAAATATTACATTTGTTGAGTGATGAATGCCCACCCTCCAAGCAATAGGCCAGCTATGTTCCAAGCATATGCCATTAATAGCTACTAAGATTTGGCATGGTTAAGTGCAAATGTGTGTCTACTCCTGGACAAAGATCCAACGTCACTTAGTATGCTTTATGATAGCATTCAATCAAGCATCATAACCTGGGATCTGAAAGCTAGCCTGCCACTAATCAGCTGTGGGACTTAGGTTAGCATTTTTATTCCTTCTGGGACTCAGTGCCCTTACCTGTTCAAGTGTAGTAGAAGTATAGGAGAGTGCTTAAGAAAAATGGGTGCTGGATAGGATTGCTAGATTCAGCAAAAACAAAAAAACTTAAACAGGACACTCAGTTAAATCTGAAGTTCAGATAAACAAGTAATTTATAGTGTTTAAATGCAAAATGAGACATAGGCACAAAAAATTATTGTTTTTTGACATTCAAATTTAACTGAGTGTCCTGTATTCTATATGACAACCCAGTTCTGGAGTTGGGCTGCCTGAATTTCAATCTTGGCTCTAACACCTATTTGCTGTGAGACTCTAGAAAGTTTCTTAAATGCTCAGTACCTCAGTTTTCTAAATTTTGATGTGTGAGGGAATTTTAATAGTGTGTACACCAAGAATGCTGCAAAGATTAAATGAGAAAATATTTATAACATTCTTAGAAGAGTGCCTGACACCTGATATGCATCATTTTACTGTTGTTGTAGTTACAATAATTGGGTGAGAGTGGATGATTTCTAAGGCTCTAAACTTCATGTTTATCCCAATAATCTACCTAAGTATCAAAAGGTATTACCTCTACATACAACTTCTGCATATGACAAACACAGGGAAAAAAACAGTTTAATATGTTTGGAAAATTGGCCTTTTCCTTTAATATAAGAATACTTTCAAATAAAAGGGTGAAAAACATAACACATTCACATGAAAAGCCTTCCCAATGACATGTTAGATGAGCTTAAAGCAATTCAAGAAAAGATTAGCCAAATGGGAAGTTGGCCTCTTTCCCACCACAGAAGTGAAACCAAGCCAGGTCTTTCTGAGTGGAGTAATTAGGTCTGCCTCATTCCCAGAGGATTAATTCAGCTCCCAACAGGTTATGGCAGCCACCTTTCATTTCCACAGACTGACTCCATCAGCACACTGATTTCAATTAGAAAAGTGAAGCTCTATTGACTTATCCTAGACACAAGGAGACATAGCAGACAGATAAACTGGATTACAGCATTAATCTTATGGACGTGGCATCAGAAAGATTTTTAAGTGCATTACTTCTGTCCCATAGGACCAACAGAGAAGTTTCTGTGCCCTCCTATTACGATAGGTTTAATCTTCATACAAGGTGATGGGCTGATGCACATATTGAGAGTGAAGTCAAGGCCTCCTCACTGCCTGAGAGGTATTAAAGTCCCTGGCTGGAGATATGATTACTAGAAACCATGAGTCCAAATGTTGGTCCTGACATGATCTGCTTTCTCCTTGAATGACCCAGAAAGCCATAGGCTTCTGCATCCAGGATTTTTCAGGCACCAGGTTTGACCTTAATGCCTGCCCACACCTAGGATATTACCAACCAGATTCCAACTTCCTAGTTGTCAGGGAGATAAGAAATAGAAGAATGTTGAGGGTTATGAAAAAACTGAACACCAAGTGGGTTTTACAAGGCTCTAACCCATGCTTTCCCAACCAGAGTGATATTGCCATCAAGGGGATATTGCCATCAAAAATTGGCCTTAGGGGAGGAAAGCAAAAAAAAAGAAAAACTCATTTTTTATGTATAAAGTATACATATACATGAAGACAAATATTAAGTATATCTGTGGCATTAAAATTCAATGGTGGTGATTATAAACAAGTGTCTAAAAAGGCTCTTTAGGGGGACTATTATGAAACAATCTTAGGAAACTCTGCTCTAAGCTATCACCTGGACCTCAATCCTTAATTCCTACACATCTCTAAGAGATCTTCCCTGCCCACCTTTGACACAACCATGCCCAAAGTCAAAATCCTCTTCTACCACATTTTTTGAGCACTAAGTCTTTCAAAAGTTGTGCGTCACTCTTTCCTCATAAAAACACTACAAAAGATAGGAATAGATGGAAACTTTCTGAATATGATAAAGAGTATATATGAAAAACCCAAAGCTAACATCGTTTTCAACAGTGAAATACTAAAAGCCTTCCCTCTGAGATCGGGATCTAGACAAGGATGCCCACTATCACCACTCCTATTTAACACTGTCTTAGAAGTACTTGCGCGAGCACTGAGACAAGAAAAGGACATAAAAGGCATCCAGATTGGAAAAGAAGTAAAAATTTCATTATTTGCAGATGACATGATCCTATACATAGAAAGCCCTGAGAAATCCACAACAAGGCTTCTAAAACTTATAAAGGAGTTCAGTAATGTTGCAGGCTATAAGATCAATGCTCAAAAATCAGTAGCATTTCTGCACACCAATAATGAGCAAACTGAGGAGGAAATCAGGGAAAAAATACCATTTACAATAGTAACTAAAAGAATCAAATACCTAGGAATAAATTTAACTAAAGATGTAAAGGACTTATATACAGAAAACTACATAACACTGTTAAAGGAAATCAAAGAAGACTTAAATAAATGGAAAAATATTCCCTGTTCATGGATAGGAAGACTAAACATAATCAAGATGTCTATCCTACCCAAACTAATCTACAGATTTAATGCAATCCCAATAAGTCAACACTGTATTTTTTAAGGAACTGGAAAACTAACCACAAAATATATTTGGAGAGGCAAGAGGCCCCGAATTGCCAAAGACGTATTGAAAAGGAAAAATGAAGTTGGAGGTATCACACTACCTGACTTTAAAACATACCACAAAGCTACAGTGATCAAAACTGCATGGTATTGGCACAAGGATAGACCTACTGACCAATAGAACCGAATTGAGAGTTCTGATATAGATCCTCGCATATACAGTTATCTGATATTTGACAAGGCCACGAAGCCCACTCAGTTGGGAAAGAATGGCCTCTTTAACAAGTGGTGCTTGGAGAACTGGATATCCATATCCAAAAGAATGAGAGAAGAATACCATCTCACACCTTATACAAAAATCAACTCAAGATGGATCAAAGATCTAAATATAAGAGCCAAAACCATAAAGACCTTGGAAGATAATGTAGGGAATCATCTACAGGAACTTGTAATAGGAAATGGTTTCATGAACGTCAAAGCCAAAGCACAAGCAGCAAGAGAAAAAATAGATAAATGGGATCTCATCAAAATTAAAAACTTCTGTACCTCAAAGGTTGTTATTAAGAAAATAAAAAGGCAGCCTACCCAATGGGAGAAAATATTTGGCAACCATATATCTGATAGGAGCCTAATATCCTGCATATATAAAGAAATCCTACACCTTGAAAATAAAAGGACAAACAACCCATTTAAAAAATGGGCAAGTGACCTAAAAAGACACTTCTCCAAGGAAGAAATACAAATGGCTAAAAAGCACATGAAAAAACGCTCAACATCGCTTGCTATCAGGGAAATGCAAATCAAAACTACAATGAGATACCATCTTACACCCATCAGAATGGCAGCTATTAAAAAAACAGGAGACACTAAATGTTGGAGAGAATGTGGAGGAATAGGAACCCTCATCCACTGCTGGTGGGACTGCGGTATGGTCCAGCCACTGTGGAGGACAGTTTGGCGGTTCCTCAGAAAACTAACAATAGATCTTCCGTATGATCCAGCAATTCCACTGCTGGGTATATACCCAGAAGAACTGAAAGCAAAGACACAAACAGATATATGCACACCAATGTTCATAGCGGCATTGTTCACCATTGCCAAAAGTTGGAATCAGCCCCGGTGCCCATCAATAGACGAATGGATAAGCAAAATGTGGTATATACATACAATGGAATATTACTCAGCTGTAAGAAGGAATAAAGTGCTAACACATGGAATAACGTGGATGAATCTTGAAGACCTTATGTTGAGTGAAGCAAGCCAGGCACTGAAGGATGAACAGTATATGACCTCATTGATCTGAATTGAGGAAAGTGAGCAGTCTCTGAGAACCACTGTCTGAAAGATAGGTTAACAAGGGAGAGTAAGAGAAGAGCAGGCTTTGAGCCATCACCCATATGGACATAATCTATGGTAAAGGGATAGAGTGTGGTTGCATGTTGGGGGATGGGGCAAATGGGTGGTGGTGTTCCTGGGTTTGGTGGTGCAGCACTGGCGGGTGGGTGGATTAGGAAGGGCAGGTTCAAATTCCCAGGGCATGTAACTATGAATCTTGACATTCCATGGGTAGGGATAGGGTGGTATCATGGGCCCTGGGGAGCTGGGAGGAAGGGAACAGTCAAGATCTAATGGGGTGTTTGGTGGTCATGGGGAAGGTTTTTCATTACCTTACAGTAATGGACACAGGACATGGTAAATATCATCAAAATTATTAAACTGTATCATCTAAATTGTAAACTATACTGTAAATCATTGACAATGTTTAGTTGCTATATTTTGCTATCTGTATAACAGTTATAACAATGCTAACATCCAAAAAAGGGGGGGGCATTAATATGGGGTGGGGAAGGGGGGGTGGTTTGGTATCTGGGAGTCTCTGGCACTCCGTGTGTGACTTTGCTGTGACCTAAAACTTCTTTGAAAATTAAATGAAAAATTGGGAGACAATGGGGATTGAGAGGGGAAAGGTGTCACAGCACACCGGACATCCGATAACACAGTGATAAAAGGAAGGAAAGAAAAGAAAAAAGGAAAAAGAAAATGAATAAATATATATATATATATATATATATATTTTTTTAAAGGCATTTCCTTTGCTTTTTTGCCCATTTTTTTTAATGTCCCAATCCGCTAATTATATTTTGTTTTGTATTGTTTTGTTTTCTTCTCTTTTTTTTTTCCCCCTGAGTTTCCTTATGTTTGTCTCTTGCATGTAAGCTTATCATAGTTGTTTCTTTTTCCTAGTAAGTGTATTTGATTATTTTATGGACTACATGTTCATGGAGGATTTGGACCACAGAAGGGTTACAATGGGTACTGCAGGGGATTATTGGTGGGGGGTGTCTGGGAGGGGGTTTCATGGGAATTAGTTCATCCGAATATACATGAGAGATATACAAAATCGTTCAAAAGATCAAAAGATGGGGCATGGTCACGATGGGTGGACAATCACACAATAAATGAGGGAATCTGAATTCCTAGCCTGGAGAGCTCTGCCACAGTCTCCAAGGGAGCAGCAATAGTCCTCTGAGTGCAGGAATAGTGTCTGTCAAGAGAGGATGACCCACTGATGAGTTCTTTTTATTGATGACTACCCTTGTGAGTCTTAGCTCTTGTAACTGAGACTTAGCCTGCAGTTGAGGGGTTCCTAAGGGTTGCCACCTGAGAGCCTCCTTGTTGCTTAAATGTGGCCTCTCTCTAAGCCAAACTCAGCATATGATTGCATTACCTTCCCCCCAACGTGGGACATGACTCCCAGGGATGAGCCTCCCTGGCAACGAGGGATTAATACCAAGTGCCAACTGGCAACACAACTGGAAAAAGACCTTGAATAAAAGGGGGAAAATGTAAAGACAAATGAGTTCAAGTGGCTAAGAGACTTCAAAGAGAGTCGGGAGGTCATTCCAGAGGTAACTCTTACACACACCTCAGTAGGAGTTCATAGAATATCTAAGTGCCTATCACCCCACACAGAGGGGCTCCTGAGAGCTCTGGAGACACCCAGGTCCTATATAAGGGGGGATAGCCCCAGAGACTGATGCCTTATCAGTGGGCTCTATTTTGGAACCTGTGCTTCTGAGAGTGACAGAATTGGACTCAAATAAGTCCTCCCTGCACATGGTTCATCAGTCCCTTCTATTCAAACCTATATGTGATGCTGGAGTTTTTAGGTATACTTCCAGAGACTGGAGCCTCTGGCCTACCTATGTGCCAGGTGTGCATGGAATCTCGGTGGAGCTGCAACTCCTACCCTACAGCTCAATGGACTCATCCAAGTCACCTGGCGAGGAGACAATGATGGGCAACGGCCAGCCCAGGGAATGGAGAGGGCCTGCATCTGCAGGCAGGATCATCCCACCCACCACATCCATGGGATATAAGCCCTCTCTCACTTGGAGGTGGAGTGGACATCACCATCCCAGTACCCTCAGGATTGGGGGAAGAACTATGGACTAGAGTGGACTTGATGGTATTCTGTTGTACACATATGGTGATTCTAGCAATGGAAGAAATTATAACAATGAGGTGGAGCCAGTGGCCACTTGACACTTTCGGGGCAGAGAGGGGATGTGCAGTTGAAATACAGGGGCTTCTTTGGGATTTGGAGGTTGTCCTGAGTACTGTTCTGGCAACGGATGTAGGCCATTTTAAACCAGCACACACCACTCAGAACTGTGTGGGAGAGAGTGTGGTCTACGATGTGAACTGAGGTCTATGGTTGGTGGCAAGGCCCCAGGATGTGTAAGTCCATTGAGGGTGGTGGGCCACACTTGTGGGAGATGTTTGTGTAGGATGTGGTGGCAGGTGTTGGAGGTGGGCAACATGGGAATCCCGGTGGGTTCCGTGTAATATTTTAGGTAATCTAAGCACCTCTTAAAATATATTTATATATATATAAATAACATTTTTGTAAGCAAATACACATATATGCATATATATTTATATATCATTTTACAAATATTGGTATGTATTGTGAAAATTTTGATTTTTACCCACAATAAAAAATTAATTAATTAAAAAAAAAAAAAAAGCTGTATGTGCCTAAGGAAAACATGTTCTTAAATTTAATCCATTTCTGCGTGTGAGAAGACATTGCAAGTAAGAACTTTTGATGAGGTTACTTCTGTTAGGGTGTGGCCCACCTCAATCAAGTTGGGTCTTAATCCTATTACTGGAGTCCTTTATAAATAGGATGAAATTCAGACACACAGAGAGAAAGCCAAAGGAAGAAGCAGAAATCAATGAAATCCAGAAGAGAATGGAGAGGCCAAGAGAGGTCACCACGTGCCTTGCCATGTGACAAACTAAGGACCAAGGATAGCCAGCAGCCAGTCCCAGAATACCACAGTCTTCCGGGAGAAAGCACTGCCTTGATGATGCCTTGATTTGGACTTTCTATAACTTCAGAACAGTAAGCTAATAAATTCTCATTGTTTAAGCCAAAAAAAAAAAAAAAGTTGTGCGTCAGACCTGGATTGTCCTGGCATTAAACAATAAGAGATAGTACCAATTCTCTACTAAAAACAAGCCTTCAGTGGTTCCCTAACTCAGTACAAAACTCTAAAACTCAAGCACCAGGTGACAGAAAACCAGTACCTAGACGGTATCACTCCAGCCCACTAATTTCTCCCCAATCACAGTCTATCTTCCATCCACACAGAAGCGCACTGTGACCTCCCCTCCTATCACCCATAGCTACAAATCCCTACCTCCCTGAGGCTTTTTCTTGGGAACAGGTTGTTTCAAATTACTTAAATTGGATTTTAACTTTGGGCGGGGTGAAGGCCAAGTACAACACAATGAGGCCATAAGGCATGAGAAAATACAGTTTGTTACTCACAGGTCCCAGAGAGAAGTGCCAGGAGGGGTCAATGGGAAGCACAGTCAGCTCCGGTGACTCCACCGGCAGGTGAGGAGCACAGGAGCAGAGCAGGAGGGACCCCTGGGCTTGCGCCTTTATTGTGCCCCAGGGCTAGCGGTTAAATTTCTCGCAAGCGTCAAGGATTGGTTAGCTTAAAGCGAGCATGCGCAAAGCAGAAGGCACTAGGGTTCTGAAGGCTGTAGGGACAGTTTATCGTTGTGACCAGCTGTGGGTTTGGGGTGAAGTGACCGCGGATGTGGGTTTGGGCTCTGGGGGAGGTTCTGCTCCAGGGCTGGAAAGCTGTTCATTAACTAGGCCAAAAGTCATTGTTGAGGTAAGTGGGTTGGCCAAAGATGGATGCTGAGGCAAGGCGTACACACGGAATTGTGATAGTTATGACACAGGTGAATGCCACTGAAACTTCACAAGCCAACCCAAATGCTACATCCTCAGGAAGACAGCCACTATAGAAATAAACACAGTGGACAATGTACCTGTCTTTTAATCACTCTTAATTATTTGCTTACCTGGCCATGAACTGTGAACTACTTTATGGCAAAAAAAAAATGTGTTAATTATCTTTTTCTTGCCTATTTCAAGTATAGACTATGACATACAGATTGTTGAGTAGACACATTTAAAAATGAGTAAAATGTATAAGAGGAGAGGTTATTTAATTTAGAAAACTTGAGAAGATCTTGAGGAGGAGAGAGTTTGAATTTGGGAGTAAAACTGTCTGTACTTCCAAATTACCCTATTAAAAATAATTTTAAAAGCCCCCCTGCCTTATCAAACTAACACTTAGGGTATAACATTCAAAAATTAAAGACATCTTCAGCAAAGCAAGGAAGATATCACCTTTTCTCTCTACCCAGAAGCAACAATCATTAGTATTTTAGATGTCTTCTTTCAGTCTTATACGAAGCAGTTTTCTCTACATAACTGAGATAATATAATTTATAATAAAACTCACATTGCTTATTTAATGCCTATATCATAAGTATTTTCATTATCATTAACAAGCATTTTATATACATAATTTTCAATGATTGCATTCTCTGCCTTCTTGTAAAAATAAATCATAATTTACATAATCATTTTCATAGTACTGGATATTTAGGTGGTTTCCAGTTTCTTGCTCTCATAAATAATGCACATATTTGTTCATAAATATTTATTCCCATTTCTAATTATTTCTCTGGCATACATTCCTAGAAATTGAATAGTGGGTCAAATGGTATTAGAATGTGAAGACTTTGGAGAAACAATGCCTAACTACTTTATAGAAAGTTGGTAGCAATTTATGCTCCCACCAGTCATGTGGAAAATGTATGTTTGATAACAGTTAGTTAATAATAATGGGATAGCTAGTGCTTGCCTATCTTTAACTTTTTCCCCCTTTTTCGTGCAAACAAATCTGTCATTAGATACAGCTGTTTCTTATTGTAAAAGGCTGTTACATTTCTCCCCTTCCTTTCTATTCTCAGAGTGCTGCCCTAAACCAGATCCTTGGTTATCTTTCACCTACCAATTATGCTAAAACCTCACACTCAAGTTTACCCCCTTAATATCCATTCTGTTCACTAACTCAGACTTATTCAGCCTCTTCTAAATGACTGCCTAGATAGTAGGATCCAAATAAATTACTTTGTTCTTAACTTTCATCTATAAAGGGTAAGAACCACCCATTTAACCATCCATTCAACCAATATCTGATGAGCATCAAGCACAATACTAGACACCAAGGATACAGGAGAACAAGGTGCAGTTCCAGCCTTCAAAGAGCTGAAGTCTAGTAGGGAAGAAGATGAGAAAGTATATAGACAATAATGATGTAGATTGATAGATGCTTCAGTAGGAAGAATCACAGTGGCAGCAAGGAAACTATTATGGTCTATGGAGACTTGGAAAGGCTTTATAGAGACAGTAACATCTCAGCAGAAACCCAAGGGTTTCAGATAAGAATTCAGTGCGGCAAAGAGGAGGAAGAAATCATTCCAGACAGAGGTACAAGTAAGGTATAAAGACACAGAGGTGAGAGATGGAAAATAACTCATTTAATGGATGAAGAGCTCAGTGTAGCAGAAGTTTAAAGAGAGAAATACAGTGAGGAAAGAGGAAAGAGAAAGTACATTAAGCATTGAACAAACAATTAAGGAATCTTGTGAGATATGCATAGATTTTTACATTTATACTAGGGAAAAGGGGATCCAGTGAAACTTTTGAGCTTGGAGGTGACAAAATCAGGTTGTATTTCTTAGAAAAAAAATCATTCTGCTATCAGGGTGCCACGAACATTGGCTCCTCGTAAAAAATTACAAAATATTCAAGAAAATGAACTGCCTTCAAAAGCATCCGGTAATGCAAGAAATGGGAGAATTCATCCACAAAGAAAAAATTGAATAATTTGAAGGAAAAAATCATAAGGCATGCCATATAAGGCAAAACAAATAGGCATATTTGAAAAGAATTTAATGGAAATTCTAGGATTGAAGAGCATATTCTTTGAAAATTAAAAAAAGTAAACCAGTTGATGATAGATAGAAACAGGAAAAAACAGTGTTTTTAGCAAATAAATCTAAAGAAGTAAGCAGTAATGCAGCACAAGAATATAGAAATAGATCTTCCAAAAGAAAACACAAGAGACATAGAAGTTTGAACAAGAAGCTCAGATATACGTATTTTAAGAGCTCCAGAAAGAAGGAAAAGTAAATGAATAAAAAAAAAAAAAAAAACAATAATCAAAATGGTGAATAATTTCCTAGAAGTTTAGAAAGATGTATTCTCAGATTGTAAAAACAGTGTTCCAAGCAGTTTAAATAGGAACACAAACCTACTTAGACATATTAAAAGGCTCCAAATTACCTGGAGACAGAGACAGAGACACAGAGACAGAGAGAGAGGCAGAGAAAAATTTCAAAGTTACCTGATAGAAAAGTACAATTACTGCAAATGAATGATAATTAGGCTGCTGGCAGGACTTTTCAGCAATAGTAGATACTAAATAGAGAAGTAATATTTTTAAAGTGCTGCGAAAAATGTATGTCAACTTAGAATTCTATATACACATAAATTACCATTAAAAATGAGGACAAATCATATACATAAAAATATATTAGCAGATCAAAATTAATATTGATTGAAATAAACTAGGCAAAAAATAAAGTTATTTTTCTAGAATTTAAAATAAAGATGAATAATAATACTTGGGAGACAGGATGCTCAAAATTGGGAATGTCAAAGATAAAACTTCTAGTGTCTTTTTCTTGTTCAAGAGAATGGGGTTATTGATTGCAAGTAAAATGGAAATGTGCATTTAAAAATTTTGAGTAAGCTGTAAAGAATAATATACACTGTGTAATATCTAATCCAGTAGAGGAAAAACCATAATCCAAGAGGGTACAAGATAAAAGGGAAAAAAAAAAGGATAAATACATTTAAACTGTTAGTAAGTATATGTTAATTATTGTATATTAATGTAGACCATTAAAAGCCAGAGACTTCGATGGTCACTCAAAGAATAACATTTACCAAATGCTGATTACAAGTAAATAATCTAGAAGACAAAAAGGTTAACTAAAAAGGAATAGAAATAAGAAACAGAAAACATATATTAAGAAAGAAAAGCCGTATAGTAATATTAAAATCATGTAAGTAGAATTTGAGGGAAAAAATCAATAGGGATAAAAGGGCATATTTCTTAAGAAAAAAGCCCTTTAAATCAGGAATATAAATGTGAACAACTATAAAAATATTCACAAATATTTAAAGTGTTATTGGAAGACTACGAGGAAAATTTTACTAATTCACAATCATATTGAAAGATTTAGAATATTTGTCACAGAAACTAATAGATCAAGGAGACAAAAAGTTACAAGGACAAGACAATCTTATCTAAACTGCTACAGAAAAGGGGGGAGGGAAAATAAAGAGAGCTAACTACTTTAATTAAGACAGAATATCGGGAAGCGGCTGTGGCTCAATCAGTAGGGCTCCCGTTTACCATATGGGAGGCCCCGGGTTCGGTTCCCGGGGCCTCCTGGTGAATGCAAGCCTGCCTGCATGGCGTGGTTGGCTGACCCAGCGAGCACAAGCAGCAAGGGGGGAATAAATGAATAAATAAATAAAATCTTAAAAAAAAAAAAAAAAAAAAAAAACAGAATAACACCAGACTAAACAAGCACATTATAAGAAAAGAAATGCATAGATCAACCTTATGTATAAATATTGATACACTTATCTAAAATAAAATTTCAGTGCCTTTAATCATGTGGTGTATTTCTCTATTGAATTTATAAGAAAGATGGAAGAATGATTCAATATTAAAAATCTATTAATGAATTCATCATATTAACATTTTAAAGGGCATAGAAGAAAATGGAAGTAAATGGAAAGTATTCATGGATGGGAATTATTGGAAATAACTCTACCCAATAATTTACTGATATGATGTAATTCTAATGAAAATCCCAACAGGAATTTTCATGGAACATGACTAGTTAATAAATTCAATTGGACCAAGAATCTTAAATACCAATTATCAAGACCTAAATAAAGCTAAAGTAATTACAATAATATGGAATTGGCTTGGGAAAAAAAAAAAAAATAGATCAACAGAACCAAGAGAGTCCCAAGAGAGATGCAATCCAAGAGAGAGGCAATAATATTCAGAAACATATAGATATAAACATATACAAATAGATAGGTATTATAGTTGAAGGCAACATTATCAATTATTGGGCAAATGAAGGTTTATTCAATAGATTATATTGGAGCCACTAGTTATCAATGTAAGAAAAAAAGAGATTTTTGGGTTCAGGTCTGACATGTAAAGATCTTGGAAGCTGTCACTCCTATTCTTAGAACAAGAACAAGTTGAACAAACTGAAAATCAATGACTTTTCTTGGGTCTAGCAAGGAAGTCAGGTTGCAGGGCAAGCTGCCACCCCAAAATTTGGAGAGACTGGCAAATCCAGAGAGTAACAGTTATCTGCTTGTCTGGAAAAGCCACTGGAACCACAAACTAGTAGGAACATTTAAATGGCAATTTTGACAAATTGCTGGAGGCTAGGTATGTACTAGTTTGCAAGTGAGAAACTCCTGGGGACTCCAATTTTCCCCCACCCAAGGTCTTGGGTTTTAACCTCTAGGATGCCCCCACCTCACCCCAGGTTCTCACAATGAAGAGCCAAGAAAGATCTCTTCCTGGTCCTGGCAGGAGAAAGGGGAAAGTAACCATCTTGAATTACGACCAAAGCATTCTCCATATCAAAGACCTTCTCTACAAGGGAAAAGACTTTACCAAAATCTTATCCCACCTGGGGGAAGAACATGTCTCCAACTCCAGTCTTCTCTGGTCTTCCTGTCTCACCTAAGTGGGGAAGGGAGCAAGAAACTCTTGTGAATGTCACAGCCCAGGGTAGGGCCACAGGCACAGCAAAAGACTGAGATTTAATCATTACATTAAAGAATATTTCCCCTTCCCACATTTTACCACCACAGCAACAGGGCTGCAGTATACTAACGGTGGATTACAGTCCAAAAGCGGCAAGATACAGACTCTACATGAAGAAGAGAAGATCAAAGACAACAGGGGAGACAAAAACAAGGACACTAGAGCAATTTGAAGTCTCCAGCACTTAACAGCTAGAGAAAACATTACACAGAACCCAGGTCCTAGCCAAATTAACATAAACTTCACACTAAAACCTGTTTACCTCAATTCCTACTGACCAATACATCAATCCACATCCCAACAAAAAAATTAAAAGGCATGCCAAAGGGCACTACAAAATAAAATAGAAAAAAAAGTCTGAAGAGACAAAGCAGCATGAAAACAAGACTCAGATATGACACAGGATTGGGAAATATCAAAGAATTTTAACTAACTAATAGGGTTCTGAGGAAAAACTAAACAACATGCAAGAACAGATGGATAATGTAAGCAGAGAGATGGAACCTCTAAGAAGGAATCAAAAAGAAACACTAGGAATACAAAACACTAAGTGAAATGAAGAACGCATTTGGTGGAATCAACCGTAGACCAGAAAATAGTGCACTGTTAATAGAGAAAAGTGGACAGGTAGCATAGCCAGCCAATCAGTACTACTTACCTCAACACAGAGAGGGAGCTGTCAAGGGTATGTCCTGGGTTTCTGGCTTGGGTGGCTGTGTAGGAGGAGGTGCCATTCAGCAACATGGTTGGAGGAAGCAGAGTGGGTTTGGAGTGAAAGGGAACCTCAACATGTGCTTCTTTCTATCTCCTATTGTACTGGGCATAATTCAAGAACATTACAAACACTCAAAAAATGTTTTCTTGACTGATTTGAAAGGAAATGTTTGGGGAGCTAAAACAAAGACATACTGTTTCAAAGACTACATTCTCTTTCTTTATAGGTATTTTGGGTATATTGGTCCTTTGAGCTCATCACAGAGAACCCAGGGAATTATGAACTAGGTAACTGAGGATGGGGGATGCATCCTCACATAATCTAATTACAGATAATATTAGACAAAGGATTCCAAGTGAATCCTATTTGGAAATTTAACAACACCCTGGAGGAAGTAGCTATCACATTTCCAGTGGCAGAATATGACTCCCTTTTTAAAAAAATCAATAGATTCTCTGGAGAAAAGAAGTAAATGACTCTCCTTTTTAGAATTTCATCAGTAGCTCTCCCTCTACACAGTCTGTGAAATCATAGTTGAAGTCAGCAAAAATATAGATCAACAGCCTGTCCCATACTTGAAATGTCTGAAACATTTACTATTTACTTTCAGAAGTCCTTTTAAAAACTAACCCAACTCTCATAAAGCCTTGGTGAACCTCCACTTGACTTCTCTTTGGCCTCACCTTGACTTCTCCTTGACTGCTGCTAGGCACCAAGCAGAACTAATGGCAACATTCATCACAATTGGTTGTACTTCTGCCCGTGCCCTCTTTTATGAATAATTGGATTACTTGTAATCAAGTAGCAAAACTGGATTAAGGAGTATGCCCACTAGGAGACTGCTTGGAATCTGTAATCTATGGGGAACAGTAAAACAAAACTTGAGCAAACCAGAAATATGATGCTCATTGGTTCTTCACACAAATCTTCCATAACTAGTAAAATGGAAACTGGCCCCATCATCTTAGAAGGAGATGGCATACCTGAGTGGGATCAAAAAACACTCCTTACCTGCATAGACTCTGTCAAACATTAGTATTTCAGGCATATGTAAATAGAAACATGCAGCTCCTGGCCTCACCACTAACCCTGTGACCAGCCAACTGAGCACTATTTGATGTCAGCAAAATCAGCTGAAATTCCCAAGCCAAATGATACACAACTTAGTTCTCTTGACTAAGAATTGTGTCTTTATTAGAGTATCTAAAACGTGAACTCTTTAAAATGACTACCAAGACCTCGTCTGGTTTAGAAAATTTTTATTCCAAAACAATTTCAAACAAGTAAAAATAATTTAGACCAAGAGAATATAAAAATTTTCCTTATTTTGAACACAAAATGTATACCAGTTTTGTCTATGAAAAATTTCTCCCTACCCTACAAATAAGAATTAAAAAATAAAGGATATTTTTAGAAGGGGCTTCAAGTTTGTTTTAGTTTACTTAAAGCTGCCAGGAGCAATATGCCAGAAAAGAGTTGGTTTTTTTAACGGGAATTAGGTTCAAAGCTTACAGTTCTGAAGCTGTGCAAATGTCCAAATCAAGGCATCATCAGAGATGCTATCTCACCAAAGGCTGGCTGCAGGCAAATCTGGACTCCTTCTATGTGGCATGGCACATGGAGGCATCTGTTTCTCTTCTGAGTTTCATTGCTTCAACCTCTGGCTGCTCTGTCTGTGGCTTCCTCTATCTCGGGTGCCTCTGTGAGCTCATCGGTTCCTTCTCTCTGTCTCTGTGGCTTTTTCTCCCTGTGTGTCTTTGCTTTTAGTCCTCCCTTTATAAAAGACTCCAGCCAGAGGACCAAGACCCACCCTGGGTCATACCTCACTGAAGAAATCCAATCAAAGTTCCCCCAAATGAATCCAATCCAATCAAAGGATTCCACAGCCACAGGAATGGATTAGCTCCAAGAACAGGATCTCTTCTGGGATCCACAAAAAGCTTCAAACTGTCACAAAATTATTCCCATTTCTCAGTCTGATCATTTGTAAGACTATGTGTGTAATCCCAACACTCAGCACAGGATCTGACACCTAGTAGGTACACAATTATCATTTGATCAATAGGTAGATGAATTGAACAATTAATCAGTATTCAGTATCTGCTCACCCTACAGTGTTAGAAAATCTCCTAGATCAGGTGATAGAACATTATATTAAAATATGTATTATATTATGGTTAGAAAAGAATTTTTAAAAATTAAATATATATTGGTCTTCCTGGGCCTCCCAATCATTGCACCCATTTTTGGGTTATACTGATTCAATTTAACGACACTTATCCTTATAGATAAAGTAAGGAACTCAATCCTGAGTTTTAACACATAGAAAACACAAAGACTCGAGAACATGAATTGCATGCATTCTAGTTGACCTTCCTTATTATCTTGACTTTTGCACACACATTTTGGGGGACAAGGAGGAGGAGAATCAGCAAGTGTTTTCCAGATCTATTTGATAAAGATGAAGGCTTTCTAAAAGTATAGTAGAGGTAGAGCACTAAACCTGAATTTCTTTTTTTTTTTTTTTTAAAGATTTTATTTATTTATTCATTTATCCCCCCCTTGCTGCTTGTGCTCGCTGGGTCAGCTAACCACGCCTTGCGGGCGGGCTTGCCTTCACCAGGAGGCCCCGGGAACCAAACCCGGGGCCTCCCATATGGTAAACGGGAGCCCTACTGATTGAGCCACAGCCGCTTCCCAAACCTGAATTTCTTTTACTCCAAATACAATGGAGAAGAGAAAGAAAACAAATACTGTTGGAATACTTATTACATGCCAGCTGCTTTAAACTGATCAGCTCATTGAATCATCACAACTACTCTCTGAGTCATGTCCTACTGGCCCCATTTTAAAGATGAGCCACTCGGACTTAGAAAAATTCAGTAATGTGTTTAAAGTCACACGAAGAAAGGGTGACTGACCAGCATTTGTATCCAGGTCTGGGTGGCATCTTGCCCACCTTGCCTAGGCTGGGTTCAACATAACTGGGATCACTGTGTGTATTCTTCAGTCTGACACCCAACTCAACCACCCACTCCTACATCTTGTGAAGGAAGGGAAGAGGTACTTTTATAATTATTTCCATGATCAAACTCTGAAGTCAGAAGAATTGGAGGGAAAACCACCAATGGATAGTTGCACAAGGTTACAAAGGCTAGTAGTGGCTTTCAATCTCAAAATGGCTAAAGAATAAGACACACACTCCCAACAATCTCTTATCTGAAGGGGCTCAATGTTGCTGTGACTCTCCAGAAAAGGGAGAACCAAGAAGTTTTCTTCGTTTAAAAAAAAAAAATTTGATGATTCAGATATGCCTTCCTGGAATGGAAGAGAATCCCTAGAAGGAGAGTGAAAGGCTCTTTTTTTCCTTCTCAAAAACAAAAAAAGATCCGCCAGGCTACATCATGTCACAAGAGTTCCTTGAATGATCTATTTTTAAACTCAAGTCGTCTTGGTATCACCTACATTCATCCTATTCCAAGTGAAGCCACTGTCCTGAAGCTTCGGCACCATCTCATGGCTTGGTAGAAATGCAGAGGCTCGAGTACCACCTAGTCCTATTGCTTCAGAACCCACATTTTAGCAAGATCTGCAGGTGCTTCTGTTGGATCTCAACTTTTGACAAGCTCTGGTCTACGCTACACCTGAGCACTGCCCCTTTTTTGGCCCCCCCCCCCTTAGTCTGAGATGATTACACCTCACATATGTGCCCACAACAACTCACAAGTCCCTTATCATAGCATTCATGGTGCAGTACTGGAAATGCTTGTTTGAGGGTTTCCCTTTCATACCTGGATATAAGCTCTTCAAGACAAGAGCAGGCCTTCCTTGTTCACAGCTATGCTCTTGGCACCCACCAGTGCCTGGTACAGAGAAAGTTTCAGTAAATATTTATGCACCCTGGTACCCCTCAGGACTGTGTGCTTCTCAAGGTCAGGGACCACATATTGTAATATCTGTGTATCTTTAAAACCTAGCAAGGTCTGATATATAATAAATGCTCATTCCATGCTGGGCTGCTGAATTTGTGCCTGGTTCATACCAGAAATTGGAATGGACTGAAAATGTGGCTATGGTGCCAAATGTCACTTTTGTTAAGCCTACTCTGATGTTTGCCAGTCCTAATTTAAGCACTAATTCTTCTGTGCTTTCACGTCATGTTGCTTAGTAATAACAATAAAGTAAACATTGGGATCATTATTTTGGTCTGTAAAGTAACTTCATCTTGGCAATCTCGTTAATTTTTAGATTGACTTCACCTAAGCCCCTGATAGCAAAAGAGTCAGATTCAAAAAGGTTATGTGGTTTTCCCAACGTCTCAAGCCTGGGAAGAGTCAGGGCCAGGATTTAATCTCACATCTTCTGACCTGCTGCTCTTTCCCATTCCACCTCATTGATCATTGTAATCACATGGCTTCTGATATTTTAGGAAACTTACTCCAACATTTGCTGGTACTTTGTTTTATTTCATATTTTCATGATAACTATTTAATTCAGCTATATATACTAATTGTTCTTTTTTTTTTTTAAAGAAATTTGTCTCTGGTTTTGTAGTTCCTTGTTAATCCACACATTCATTTATTCAACAAATTTTATTGACTTCTTTGAACAGCATCTGTCAAATAGTGGTCATTCAATATTTTTAAAAATTTGATCAATTATTGATGATTCAGGTCCCTGATATCCACTGGTAAAATAATCACATTGCCAAATGAAAATTATAAAGCCATTGAGCATTGGAGCTGGCAGATGCCTTTAGAGATTACCTCTTCCAACCCCCATTCGGTCACATGAAGAGGCTGAGAGCCAAAGAGGGAGAAAGACATGTCTGAGTTCACATTACAGAATGTTTTCTGAAGCTTGTCCTGTCAGGACCTGAATTATCTATCTTATACGGTTGCATTGATCATAAGGCAGGAAGATGCCAGATCCCCACTAAACTTGGGCACAAAACCAAATAATTAAAAAATACCCCAAAGCCCCTTATTATAGATAGATGCCTTCTAAAGCTGGCAGCTGACAACATCCTCCTATTGGCGATCCTAAGAGAAATTCAGAATGACTAGGAGGGTATGCCACATGTAAATATTCATGACATGAACTCATCATGCCTTGAACAAAAGCATGTGTGAATAATTAACAAGATGGTGATTTGTAGTATCATGGCAATAACCTAATGAGAGCTTAACTAAAGCTTTTTCCTTTTACAAGGCAACAGAGAAATTCAAGAAAAAAAAATTGTAATATCTGCTGCCATTTTTGTGGTATGGTTTTGGAAGTTGAATCTCAAGAAAGTTATTTTTTTCTAAAGTAATTGAACATTATTACAAGACACTGTATTTAACGTAGTTCATTCTAATCTTTCACAGAAAGTGACATATAAATATAATTTTGTAGTTTACAATAATCTCGAACTGTAACTAATCTTGTTCTTTTCCTTCTTTCCACAGTATATCTCAGAATAAGTAACACTGGCTCTTTTGTTTGATTGAATATTGAAACAACAGGGTTATTTAAAGTTTAGCTTTGTGATTTCACTTGACATCTTTATTTCATTCTCACCTCTGCAGCCTGTGATCTGTACCTTCACCAAGGGGCAGCAGGGGTAGGGAAAGAGGCAAAGGGAAAAAAGGAGAGACTCAGTATCTTCCCTCAATTGCTTTTTCACTAAAATGGAAAACTCCTCCCCAACTCTTTCTCTCCATCTCTCTCTGCCTTCCTGCCCCCTCTCTCTATATATATATATTCCCCTCCCTCCTCGCCCTTGCAAAGAAGAAAAAAGACTGCCTTTTCTTCTTAAATGAAAATCACATAAGAAAACCATTTGAAGCTACTACTTTTATTATATATATCTGTAGGTATGAGGTCCCTGGTTCAATACCTGGGACCACCAAATATATACAGGTATTGAACCAGGGACCTCATACCTACAGAGCAGGTGTTCAACCACTGAGCTACACCTGCTTTGTATTGCTAGCTACTTTTAAAGCTAAACAAAAACTAAAGCTGAACCCTGCAATTCCATTCCTAGGTGTAGATAAGTGCTATTTACCTGTCTACAAATAATAAGTATATGGATTTTATTCATAATAGCTAAAAACTGAAACAATCTAAAGGTCAATCTACAGTACAGTGGATAAATTGTGGAATATTCATAAGATGGAATATTATGCAGCAATAACAGAGAACATCTGCTACATGCAAAATCACAGCTGAATCTCACAGACATAATGATGACTGGATAAAAGCAACTAACCACAAAAGGGTATATACTGTATAATTCAATCACATGAAGTTCAAGTACAGGCAAAACTACTCCTTGGTGATAGACATTAATATTAGTTACCTGAGCGGGAGGCAGTATAGATATTGCCTTAGGAGGGAACATTTTCAGCATCCCCTCAGTTATTGAAACTAGTCCATATAGATAGATACAGATATATGTAGACTTCCAATGATTTGTACACTTAAGACTTGTATGTGTATATGTGTGTGTATATTGCTCAAAAAACATTTTTAAATGCTAATTGACCCTCTCCTCCCAACAGCTGGAAATTGCTGGAATTATGTAGACAGTGGTGTTTCTAGTCTACTACTCTCTCCCTTAGCAACCACTCACAATAGTTTACCCACATTTTTTTTCATAAGGGAATTCCTCTTAGGAAAGTGTGTATCTTGATCACAACAAAATAGTTTGAAATAAAAATTGAAATACAACTTAACAAAAACATTTTAACAAAAAGTTCACCTTCATTATACATGCAAATTCAGGGCAGATGTTTTCAGAGGAATAACCCAAGTTCACCCATCACTGGAAGAAAAGTAAAACTGAATAAGCATTTCTGAAACATTGCAATGATTTCCCTGTGGCTCCAAGTCAGGACTGGCAATAGAAATACAGACTCACCCTGAGAAAGGCCTCTCCAATACACGTGACTACAATTCTCAGGCAGTGGTCGATGACTGAGGCAATCTGAGGCAGCTTGGAAGTGTAAAATCACCCCTGGTCAGGAAAGAATGAAGCCCTTTTTGGACTGAGCCTTACATGCTTACTTACATACCTGCATGCTCTCATTTAGCACTTTTTAAATGGGTAGCATATAAACTAAGGCTTAGGACATTAAACAACTTCCCTCCAAAGATCACAGAGCTGTCTGATTAGGGACCCTGATTTGAGACATCCTGGTCCAACTTTTAGCTTTTGTGATACACTACTTTTAAACCGACTGGCTGTTTTCTTAGTGTTGCTTCTAGACTGAAATATTTGGGAAGTGGTTTATAGATTACTTAGATTGGTCATAGTAGGTTTTGCCTCAACAAAGTGCTTAGCATTTTATTTTTCAAGTTTCTCTTGATGGAAAATTTGTGATTTTGCCCTGTCACAAAAGAACCAGAACTAGAACTGATGCTTCATAATTCACACAACTTTTTATCAGTTATCTGGCAGTCCCAATTTGTCCCTCCTTCTGAGAATTTTGGTGGTGGTGGGGATTGGGCACATGATCCCTGACTCCAACCCCATGGACGTGTTGGGTAGCTGTTCTAGGTGCACACAATAATTACTACATTCACCTCTGTTTTCAACCCACGGCTTGCTCCTCGTTCTTAATTGTCTCTCTGCTCTTGATCTTAGAACCTAATAGAATCACATTCTGGAAACCAATACTCCCATTCTCCAGCCATCCTGGTCATTTTTTAATTCACACAGAGCTTCTCACTGTGATCTACAAGTATTAATTTTGGGAAAACAGTGCTGTAATGTAAAAGTCTTACATGGAAGCAATGCCTGGAGGAATTTAAAGAGTTGCTAAGCTTGCCAGATTTTCTTGGCACTCCAGTGTTTTTCTCAAGTCAGCTGTGATACTCTGGGTACCCAGACAGACCTGGGGTATTCTAATCAGGTTCCAGTATCTCACGAGCTGTTGGTAATTGGGAATATATGTCTTCAGGGGAGCATTTAGAATGAAGCTTTGTAAGTTCCTGAGGTTGCAAATGGCTACATAGGATAGGCACACTTCTCTTTCCAAATAAAGACTCATGGAACTCTTTAGAAGGCTGATTACTTTAGCAAAATCCATAGTTAATAAAAATAATATAGCTGCTGATAATTTGGATGCATTTTGATATTAACAAAAGTTTTTGAAAAATTAAATAACCGAGAAACTGAAGACTCATTATTAAAATGGGGAGCAGAGGGGTATATAGCAGGAAACTGGCTTTCTCAGAAATATTGAGAAGGAATATTGAATAGAAGCTCTGACCTTCTCTCCAGCTTTCATTCAAACCACTGTCCAGGGGAGATTTGTCTGATTAAGGGAACAGGGGAACAAGTATCTCAGTCTCCTAGGCTCACTACCTGGACATGGGTCACTGTCTATTCTTTTCCTGCTGCCCAGTGTCAGTGGGGTGAAGTCAATTCAGGACAAAGCTTTAGAAGCCCATTTTGGTCTTGGGCCTATGCCCGATATTCCAATGTGCATTTACCAGCAAAAAAGTCTTTTAAAAAATAGATTGTCATACCAAGTGGAGCAACAATTACCTGAGTACTGTGAATTGAACTTAAACAAACACAGTTGGCATTATGGCCTGCTCCCAGGGAGAGAGAACCTGTATGGTATTGCAAACCTGGAGCATAGATCTATTAATTGCAGCTCAAAGAGGAACTTGTGCATTGATTAGTATTAAGTAGTATACCTATATGTCTGATGATTATGATATCATTTCTATTCTAGATCATATGCAGAGGGATGAACATGTTAAAAGTCCTGGTAAACTTAATTCATTTTCTAAGTAGTTAATGAACGAGCCTATAAGATAGAGGAATGGTTCTCTTAAGTACTGTCTTTATTTTGCTTGCCATATGCTTGTCTTTGTGAGTTTATGTCTAGGGCAGTTCCTCTCCACACTTCTTCAAGCTGTCCTAAGCATAACCACTGCTTTGGGAACTGAGGTTGGCAGTTTATACCCAAATCCAGCAGGTCTACCACAATCTCTCCCTAGAGTTAACCAACAGCATAAAAGAACTCAAGGAAGAATGCTGTTTCCCATTAACTTTGGGAGGATGCAGCCGCTGAAGGCACCTGATCTTTCTCATTCTTGTGGTCCAGTATGTCATGGTTAGCCCCCTTTTGGGGCCCAATTACCACCATCTTATTTATCCTTTTAGTGGGGCCATGTATCTTCAAAATTCTAATGAAGTTTATTTCTTCCAGAATCCACACCTTCCAGAACAAGATGTTAGTTATGTGAGGATTTCATCCAATTCCAACCACATTGTCAGACCCGTCTTTCCTTGACCTCAATATAATAGTCAGAGAGGTTTATGCCCTGTCTGGCAGGGACTACTGTCCTAACCAGCGGGAAGTAACTACCAAAGAATGACCCTTGCTGCTCAGCATCCCTTAAGATTAAGGGTGTGAACTCTCTGAGGGGGGAGTTGAGGCAGGTTAGTACAGGGAAACAAGGAGAAGACAAGCCACAATATGGCCAACAGACAACATGGCTGACAGACAACATGGCCACGAGACTCCACTAAGACCTTGACCTTGACCTTGAGGTCCCAGTTGGGACTCTTTCTGGGGCCAAGGGGAGGTCCCAGATAACCCCAAACAAAAGGCCTCACCATTGGCCCCCACCATTGGTGGGGTAACCAATAACAGCTGGGGCCCCTCCCCTTAGCATCAGCAAGGGAAGGAATAATTAATAGCTTAAAAGGTGACCACACAAGCCAAATCTCATTCTCCCTGCCTAGAGGAGCCCACATCAAATCACCGTGTGTATTTCCATCCTTCTCTCCCATTTCTCAGCAAGTTCTGTTCTTTTCCCCCATTTCTCAATAAATTCATTTTACTGGCCTAACTAAAAAAAAAAAAAAAAAAAAATGTGTGTTATGAAAAACTCCTGCAACTTAAAAACAGAAAGACAAATAACCCAATTTTAAAAATGGCCAAGGGCTTGAATATACATTTCTCCAGAGAAGATATACAAATAAATGGCTAGCAAGCACACGAAAAGATGCTCAGTGTTATTAGTCATTAGGAAAATGCAAATCAAAACCACAATGAGATACCACTTCACACCTACTAGGATGGCTATAATTTAACAGGTGTTGATGAGGATATAGAAAAACTGGAACCCTTGTATATTTTTGGTGGGAATATAAAATGGTGCATCAACTGGGGAAAACAGTATGGCAGGTGATCAAAAAGTTAACCATATTATTGCCATATGATCTGGCAATTCCAATTCTAGATACATAACCAAAAGAATTAAAAACAGGGAATCTGATATTTTTACACCTCTGTTTATAGCAGCACTATTGACAATTGCCAAAAGGTAGAAACAAGTGTCCATCAAAATGAATGGATAAACAAAATGCAGTATATACTTAACATTCCATAAAAAGGAATGAAGTACTGATACATACTGCAACATGGATGACCCTTTAAAGCACTACGCTGAGTGAAATAAGCCAGGCACAAATATTATATGATTCCACTTACATGAAATATCTAGAATAAGCAAATTGAGAGAGGCAGAAAGTAAAATACAGATTACTGGGAGCTGGGAGAGGGGGAATGTGGAGTTACTGCTTAATGGGCATAGATATTGTGTTTGGAATGATGACAATGTTTTGGTAATGGATGGTAGTGATGGTAGGTAATTAATGCCACTGAATTGTGTATTTCAAAATGGTTTAATGGGAAATTTAGTGATATATATGTTACCACTATAAGATTTTTTTTAAAAGAAAAAAGATTATGTGTGTGGGGAGGAGACATATATTCAGACATTCAGCAAAGTCAAATAATGCTAGAGAACTCTATAAGAAAACTATGCCCACCACTTGGCTTGAGAGCTAAAGCACTACCAATACAATTGAAAT
Organism: Tolypeutes matacus; assembly: GCA_026826555.1. NCBI lineage: Eukaryota > Metazoa > Chordata > Mammalia > Cingulata > Chlamyphoridae > Tolypeutes > Tolypeutes matacus. The sequence goes on from JAKSZT010054489.1 coordinate 18,912,632, forward strand.
TCTGTGTATATTCTTTCTTGTTCCCATTCTTTTCCCACACTTATTACCCCAGAGACAACCACCATTGATCTTTGTGTTTATCATTCCCCTGAATGTTTTCATACTTATACTACTTATGCATTACTTAATATATCGTTTTATTTTGCATATTTATAAACTTTGTATTTCTGAATAGTATCATATTGACATGTTCTTATACAAGTTGCCTTATTTTACTCAATACTATGTTTTTAAGATTTACTCATGTTGATATATATAGTGCTAATTCATCATAACTGATTAGAGGGTTCCCATGTATATTAGTCAGGGTTCTCTAGGGAAACAGAATCAACAGGAGATATCTGTCAATAATATGATATTTTATAAGAATCTCTCACATGACCATGGGGATACATAAGTCCAGGTTCTGCAGGCAGGCTGCAAACCAGGGGCTCCAATGAAAGTACAATGAACGTCCTTGATGAATTTCTGGGAGACATTGGCCAGCTGGGAAATTCTCTCTGAATACTGAAATCACTTCCCCTTTTAAGGCATTCAACTGATTGGATAAGGCATCACTAATTGCTGACGCCAATCTCCCTGATTGATATAGATATAATCAGCTATCTATGTAGTAAACTCACTGGTGACTAAAGTCCATAAATGTCCTTGTGTTATAATTAGCCCAGTGCTTTCTTGACCAAACAACTGGGCACAATTACCTGGCCAAGTTGACACATTAGCCTAACCATCACACCATGGATGAACATATTGCATATTTACTGCTGATGAGTTTTTAGGTGGTTTCTCATGTTTCACTAATACAATGCTGCTATGGATATTCTGTGACACATTTCCCTATACACATATGTAAGAGTTTCTCCAGGGTATCTATCTCAGAGGAGAATTACTGGATCAAAAAAAAACCCCACACTTACTGGGTAAGTATATTTTTCATTGTTACTATAAATTGCTAAAACTGGTATTTGGATCCCCGATTCCTCATCTTTTTCTGTTGTGCAGATCCCATGGGAGACAGGAGATGATTAATGTTCTTTTCTTCCTCTACTTAAGTTAATCTTTTTTTTCCATCCTCTTTGCCTCATATATGCTTAATCATTTTCTGAGACTCAGTTAAATTCCTTTTTTCTGTGAAAGCTTCCTTGAATCCCACAAATAGAGTGATCACTCCTTCATTTGAACTTTCATGGATGGCACTTCCATATGGGACTTGTCGATTACCAAACCCTAATGCTTGAGTGCCTCTACAGATGAGAAAACTGCCTTGTGTACAAATTTCACACAGGCTATATCCTGTAGACCAGACTCCATAAAAACCCGCTATAGATACATAAAGTTCCTTAACCTCTTTCTAATTACTCGAAGTTCCAAGAATTAGAGAGGTCACCCAACAGTAGCACCCTTGGCATTGCACTTGATCCATCTTAGCCTTTCTCATTCATAATACTTAAGTTCTTTCTAGAAGTTGGAACATGTAACACAGGTAACACAGTTCCTACCCACATGCCCCTTGCCATCTAGTAGACCAGAGAAGGCACATATTTAAACTATTATAATGAGAAAAAGCCATATGTAGAATTACAAAAGTGTGGGGCTTTTAAAGCTAGAATGGACTTACCGGTGGAATCATCAAAGAATCCCTTTGATAAATAAGAAATTTTCTTGTGAGACGATGCAGCCAATTAGTAGCCAAGTCAGAGCTCATAACTCATTTTCTTTAATTCAGCAAATATGGGTAGAATACTTACACTTAGTCATAAGGCATCTCTATGTCTATACTAATTAGGGCAAACCTAAGGCTCTCAATTTAATTGAAACTTTTTTCTTGTGGGATTACTGTGTGCTTATTGCCCTGTTAGTTGTGTCATGGACTGTACAAAAGACATTTTTATTATTAGAGATTTCAAGGAAATTACATTTCATTTGGTGGCAGTAAAAGGGGAAAAAGTGACACTTGAATATGGAACAAGATAACTTGGAAGTTTCAATTGAAGCAGATAGGTAAAATAGATGAAAAATTCCATAGTAGGGTGCTGTACCATCTTGTAGAAATTTCAAAATAAATCTAAGAGTCATATGACTTTAAAACCACAAGGAAAGTAAAAAGTTGTCAAAAGAATGGAGAATAAGAAGACTATTTTTGTGAAAAATATTTATTTAGGAAAAAACTTTACTGTATGCCATCTCTCTCCCTCACTTTACTGTAAGCCTAAAGATAGGGTCTTCTATAGGACTGCATGGAGAGAATGCTCCATGGCCCTTGGATTTGGGGGATACAGTGGCCTGATAAGTGGCAGGTGCTGAAGAATTTAAAGGTGAGAGACTGGACGAAATAGCCTGCAGTAACAGGGTAGAGAACAGGTCTGGAAAGTCATTGCACTCCCTCTATGTGAATCACAGGCTTCTGGTATAGAATCTCATTGGGAAGATCAGCCTGGAATTAATTAGAAAGAGATTCTGTCAAAGGGGGTTTCTGCAAAAGGGCAAGGGTATCTAGAGAATATATACGGAGTGGACTGCCAAAAATTCAAGAGTTGATTGTGGATCAAGATCAACTGGCTAAAAGTCAAGACACTTCCCAGGCTCATGGAGTCCCACTAGAAAGGTCCAGCTGGGGAACCTAGAAAGAACTCATGGAAATGCCCAGCAGAAGTGTTAGTTGAGCCAATCAACCAGGCTCATATAACACAGGCAAGCTGACAACACACCAAAAAAGAATTTTTCTCCCTTCTGTTACCATTCTCCCCAAGTACTCCAACCCAGGGTAGGTTGTCCACTGAAGCTAAAGAGAGGAGGTAAGTAGGTGGTGGATGAAGGAAGGAGAGAAGACTAAAATGAAGTTTTGATTGGATTGCATTTTAAGAGTCGTGGTTATGCAAAGCACAAGTTACAAATTTTACCAAGTAGCAGGCACTTTACATGATCTCATTTAATTTTTATCATAGCCCTGCAGGTTGGATATTAATATACTCACTTTTCAGATATGGTTCAGAAAAGTGAAGTAACTAACCTAATTAAATACATTTCTCTGTGTGTAACTAAAAGAAACCTCATCCCCAACAAACAAAAGCATCTGCATGGCCCCCAAAACCATTTTCCTTCTGCTGTATCATGGTACTAGATTATAATACAAAGGAAAGGTGGGATGAAACGCTAAAATAAGTAAGAACAACAACCTGAATAGTAGGTCTCAGCTCAGTGTCAAACCCAAAAGAAAACCCACATCCCCTACCAAAAAAAAAATCTTGAAAAGATACCTAAGTCTTGACTCAAGTCACTTCAGAAGACATCAGAAAGGAATTATATTCATAAAACACAGCAACATCTCTTAATATCTTTTTCTCCATTTTCCTTCCCATCTCTTATACAGTAGATTCCCTGCCCTCAGCCACACATATCAGCTCTCAAAATGTCCAAAATTCTCTGCCCAAACTCAGGGAGTTTACTGACTCTTTTCTAAGTTCCCTTGCTAGCCTTTCTTATCTGCAGTTTCCTCCAAAGAGAAGTCCTTTGTTCTTTATAATGACCATAAAAGAAACATTCCTCCCTTCTATCTTTATCCTCTTCAACTCAACATGCTGAAAAGGTTAAATGGTGATGGGAGAGAGGGAAAGGCAGTGACAATATGTCATATACCTCATAGGAGTTCACAGAATGGGGATCTCTATTCACACTTTAGTAACAGAATGATTTCAAACAAGAGTAGCAATCACACCCAGCCTTGAAGGAGAAGGTGGGTTTGAGTATTCATAATATTAGCACACCAATTTTTTTAAGTTATTTTATTTTATTTTTTAAGATACTTAGATTATACAAATATCATATTAAAAATATAGGGAATTCCCATATGTCCCGCTTCCCACACCTCCCACATTTTCCCACATTAACAACATCCTTCATAAGTGAGGTACGTTCATTGCAATTGATGAACAAATTTTGGAGCATTGCCACTAAGCATGGACTAAAGTTTACATTGTAGTTTATACTCTCTCCCACCCAATTCTGTAGGTTATGGCAAGATTTATAATGGCCTGTATCTGTCATTGCAATGTCATTCAGAACAATTCCCAAGTCCCAAAAATGCACCCATATTACACCTGTTTTTCCCTCTCCCTGCCCTCAGAACCTCCAGTGGCCACTGCCTCCATATCAATGACATAATTTCTTCCATTGCTAGAATCACAATAAATCTACAGTAGAATACCAGTAAGTCTACTTTAGTCCATAGTTTATACCCCAATCCTGAGGAATCTGGGATGATGATGTCCACTCCACCTCTAATTGAGAGGGGGTTGTGATCCCATAAGGCCAGTGGATGGGACTCTCTTGCTTGCAGTTGTACACTTTCTCGGCTCCTTGGTATGATAGTTGTCCATCAGCACCTCCATGTTAGTTGTCCTGGGTGAGACCAGTGAACTGGAGAGTAGGTGTTGCAACTCCGTTGAGATTCAGGGCCCAGCTGGAACATGGACAGCCCAAAAATTTAAGTCTCTTGGACATATACCTACCAACTCTAGTACTAATTATAGATTCAAATAAAAGGACAGAAGAGCCATGTGTAGGGAAACCACAACTGAGTCTAACCCTGTCACTCTGGGGAGCATAAATTCCAAAGTAGAGCCCACTGGCAAGGCACCAAACTCCTGAGCTATCTGTCCTGACTATAGTGTCTGGATGTCTCCAGAGCCCTCAGGAGCCCTGCTATTTGGGGTAGTGTCTACTTTGGCAGTCAAAGAGATCCTGCTGAGACATGCATACGTGTAACCTCTGGAATGACCTCCCAACTCACTTTGAAGTCTCTTAGCCATATAAACTCTTTTGTCTTTACCTTTTCCCCCTTTGGGTCAAGGTCTTTTTCCAGTTGCATTGCTAGTTAGTACTTGGTAGTAATCCCTTGAGAGCACACCAACATTATGTCTACTCTACTATTTCAAATGCTGCTAAGAAATTGAAAAAATGGTACAGTCAACTCTAGATATTCTCAATTACAAAACATTTTCTCCTACTTTTGAAAGATAGACATCTCTGAAGAGAGCAACCATTTCTAAGTGTAAGTTCTAGGAAACCTATAATCAGTTTCTCTCTATAATTGAGCACTTTCTTTCCTTAGATTTTGGAAGAAGCATGAAAATGATTTACTGATTTAGGAACTGGGTGGAATAGACCACAAAAGACAAATTGAAAACATCTGGAATGAACTAGTTGAGAGAGAGAGAGAGAGAAGAGAAGAGAGAAAGAGAAAGAAAAAACTAGGGCTTGCAAATGAAACAAAGCTCAGATGATTTGGCCAAATTTAAGCCAAGCCAAACACTCACATTAAACATTGCACTTGGGTCTGGTTCAATTGTGGGAGCCGGCAAGAGGGAGCGTCAGCCAACATTGCATCAGACGCCCATTGTAGATGGAGGAAATGAGTTTAGTCAAGCCAGCTGTGACTTCAAAGGGGCTGCTTTCCCAGAGAACAGTGGGAAAGGGTTCCCCCTTCAGTGAAGTTTGTAAAATTCAGCCAAAGTCAGTCCAAAGGGAATGGGTTCCAGGAAGATGCAAATTTTATTCAATCACAAGGAATGATATTTTCCTTCTATAAAGGGGCTGCAACAGTCAGAAGAGGAAGAAAGACGACAAGGAGAGGTGAGAAGAAAAGATTCTCCTGCTCATTTGAGGGCTGGAATACTATGGCATAATTGTGGAATGAGGTGTTTGCATGTGTAAGTTTGTTTTTCAGCTTAGATAACTCCTCGTATGAGTCGTTTCCAAACATTTGGGAGGAAAGACTGTAGGACTCCTCCTCCCAGCTGACTCCCATAGGTAGGTAGTTTCTTCCCCTTTTGTGCTTCTAGAAAACCACACATTTCTTTCAAATTATTCACTCAACATGCATTTATTCAGCAGCAAACAGTGGGTTAGACCCTGGGAATACAAAGACAAATAAGGTGGTCCCTGTTCCAGGCGCTCACACCTGGAGGGCAGCTAGACACATCAACAGGGGATTATAGCATTAAGTGAAAAGTCTTATGTCAGAGCAGTGATTCTCAAAGTGCCCTCACAGGACCAGCAGCAGCAGCAGCAGCACTGGGCGTGTGTTAGAAATGCAAATTTTCAGACCCCAGCCCAAACCTACTGAATGGCAAAGCCGGGATTGTCTTAACAACCTCTTCCTGTGATTCTAACACATTCTGAAATTGGAGAACCATGTTGATAGCGGAAGATAAAGAAGACTTTGGCGCAGAGAGCCAACACACCTGAGTCAACCTGAAGCTCTTCTTCCACCCATCACTGTCCCTTCCAGACTAGATTCTAACTAGGTTGCTCTCTAGTAATTCACAAGGATGACACACAAATATATGTCTTGTCTCTCTAAATGAATTGTAAGATCTTCAAGGGAATGGTTGGTTCTTCTTTTATTTTTTCTTTCCTTTACCTTCCTTCTTTCAACCATCATCACAATACTTAGAAGATTCAGGCACTGAAACTTACTTTATGTAGCTAATTCAGAAATTAGACTAACTAACCCAGTATAAGGGCTACATATTCATGAGGAGAAACTGGCAAATTTATGTTTGTACATTTTCATAAACCTTGTAGGTTGGAGGAAAACATACCTGTTATCTCTTTCAAGCACTCATTTGATGGGTGAATCCTCTCTCTGACATCCTTCCTAAGGGTTTGTTCTTCTTATGCTTGAATGCCTCCACTGATGAGGATTTCACTATCTCAGGATGCAGTTTACCTCCTTTCAGACAGCTCTGTTAGAAAGGACTACCTTCTTCTGGACTGGATTCTACCACCTTTAAATTCAATTTATTAGTCTAGTTCTATCACTTCAGAACCCATAACAAAGATACTTATATATTAATGTGAGACTTCTTCAATATTTAAAGTTAATAATTTTATAACATGTAATGTCCGTTAAGCACACAGGCTCTGGAACACAGATCACATGAAAATTCTGGTACTCTCACTTACTAGCTGTGTTAACTTGGGTAAGCTATTCACTCTCTTTGTAGCATTGTTTGTTACATACATTCTGTAAGAAGTGTATGACTTAATATATGTAAATGGACCTGGCACACAGTAAGAGCTATTATTATTAATCATCATCATGATCATAAGCACTTGTCATATCTGACCTAGCAATCTTTCTCATTCTGTACTCATACACTAGGTGAGCCCATTCAATCCCATGGCTTCAATTGCCATCTACAAGTTTATATAAAATCCTTTCATTCTCCTCCTCAGCACACAGCTAGAAGGAAGTGGCCAGCTGGGGTCACATGAATTGTTCTGCCCCCTGGAATTTGGGTATAAATGATGCACATCACTTCTTGTCATGGCCCCTGAAAATATTCTGAGCAATCCTCCACCCTTTCTCTTAGTTCACCAGCTAGCTGAATGCAGAGGAGCTAGAGGAGGACTCCAAGAAGTTCCAGGGAATGGTGGCGCCACCCCTTGGAAAGAGTCTGGGTTCCTGAGTCAATGTTTGGAAGAGAGATGCCTATAAAAGCCACCAAATCAGGATGCTAACATTGGTCTTTGAGCAAGAAGTAAACATTGTTTGTGGTAACCTGTCATAACTAATACAGACTCCCTCATTTATATAATTTATATCTCATGTTCAGGTTGGCTTCTGAGCTCTTGAATTGTACACTTCACTTTCTGTTCAGCGTTTCCACATGTAGCCTAAAACAGGGCAATAGTCAACTCAAAATCTCTGTGATCAGATGATCTGTGTTAAAATCCCAGTCCTTTCAGGTACCAGTTAGGTGACCGTGGGGGTCTTATATAAATGGTTCACAACTCTGTCTTCCTCAGAGTTGTTATATGATTAAATGAATAGATGTACATATAACACTTAGAACAGTAACTATTTCATAGTAAATATTGGATAAATATCAGGCATTGTGGTTATTTTGGTCTTCCTACCCCAGATTTGCTCCTCCTCTTGGGTTCTCCATCTTCATAAATGGTACCACTATCCAACAGTTGTTAAAACCAGAAACTTGCAAATGTACCTTCCATCACTTTTTTCAATCTCCCACGTACAACTCACCAAGAACTGATTATACTTCCTAAATATTTCTCAAATCTATACACTTCTCTCTGTTCTCTTAGTTGTACCTTTCTCATCCTAGGAAAAGCCATCACTATATGTAACTGGTATTACAGTTGTAGCTTTACTAGTCTTTTCAAATCCATTCTTGTGCCCTTCAAAGTCATTCTTCACATGGCAATGTGAATGTTCTTTTTAAAATTCAAATCTGATCTGATCACTCCCTAGTTTAAAATGCATTAATACCTTCTCCTTGCCTTTGGTAAGACCAAATTTCTAACCCAGCCTCTCTCATAATACAAAGCATGACTTCATCGCTAGACTTCAGCCATGCTGGGCTTCTGTTGGTTTTGTAAAGGCTCCATATACTGTCCTTTCCTTGAAGTTTTCACTTTTTCATTACTTCTGCTTAGAATGAACTCTATCCCCACTCCAGTTTACCTAATTAATTCCTGACCATCCTTTACCCTTCAACTTAAATGTTATACTCCCCAGAAAGCTTTTTTAGCAAACCCTGCCCAGACTAACTAAAGATAAAGGTCCACACAGCATCCACCCTATCCCTTCATTAAACTCAATGAACTTGTCATTATTTGTATAATTGTGTCTTCCCAGCTAGCCAGTAAGATCCATGAGGGCAGGGAGCTTATTTGTGTGGTTCTTTGCCTAGAATTTGGCTGGTATGGAGGAGAAAGTCATTGAATACGTTGTTTGTTTCTTTGTTTTTAAGGTTTAAGTGTGAGTCTGTGTAGATGACTTTATGTATATGTATCCATGGGAATTATCTGATTGGGCCTGAAAAACAAAGTCCTACAATCAGCTTATGTACCTAGTTAAATTCACTTACAAATTTAGAAAACCCAGCACTTTTCCTCTCTTTGTTCATAATCTAGCCAGTTTCACAAGCACAGAAAGTAAAAATCATATGACAGCATCATAAGTGCTATAATAGAATTGTTCTAAGATCTCCATTGATTTCTAAATGGGCTTTTAGGGATGGTCAGAAAGTCGATGTTTCTGGAAACATTGTTATGAGTGCTCTCATATTCTAAATGTCAAACAATTTCTCCATCCAGGATTTGTAGAGTATACGTTATGCCAGGACAGATCAAGAAATACAGGAGAGGTGATCAAAAATGAATTGGAGTTCAGGATTAACTCAGGTTGTTTTATGTCAGGAATAGTTTTGTGTTCATTTGTTGGTCCAAAATTGGACAAAGCACCTGGTCAAAAGGAATAATAGATGAATAGCTTATGGATACCATGTGTAATCTAGAGGAAATGCTTTCTAGGGAAGGAAACCTTGTGTAGTGGACTGAGCATAGCCACCAAGACTCAGTGATGAGGTTTTAGAATTTACCTCTGATGCTTGCTAACCCTGCTGCTTGTGCAAGGTATGGAATTTCTCTAAGTAACATCTTTTTTTCTCATCTGTAAAATGAAATGATGAGGCTTAAGTCATCAGATTGTTCATGATAATAATAGCTTTCCAAGAACCCACTGAGTCTCAGAGAACTTAAGAACTTTCCTTGAGGTAACATCCCTAGTAAGAGGTAAAAATATATTTTGTAGCTGTCTTCTGACTTTCAGTCTAGGGCTCTTTCCACTAATTTTTGAGGGACCATCTTCTCCTTTAAAAAACAAAATAATAAAAATCAGGAGATAGTTCCAAGAGAGAAAAAAAGTTAAGCTAATGCTGAGGTCTGTTGAGTGCCCATAAGCAAGTTGAGTTATATTAGATGATGTGTCTAATTTAAACTTAACCAAAGATGCTCTCTCTTAACGAGGTTTATGATTGCATTTTCCAGAATAGTTAAAAAAGGAAAAAAAGCCAAAATAAGTGGCCCAAGTTCAGCCAAAAATAAATAAAAATGATGTGAGCCTTTGGCTCTGCCAATAGCATCAGTCACCGGAGTTTGTGGTTTTCTTTAACTTTGGAGTCATAACCAATAGTTCTGTCGCCTTCCCTGGTTCTAATAAAACTCTGTGATGGGTTTTGGATTACGCTCATTCCAGAAGAACTCCTTGTCCGTGGTGGAGTGGCCTTTGTTGTCCACAGCCGCTTGCAATGAATTTGGGGGCAAAGGTCTCTGGTTACACCCACCATTGAAATCAGATTCAGTGACACCAGGAACATATTATAGGGTTGAATCCAGCATTCATCCCCACAGGACAAAGTCAATAGCCTTGCAGTTATTTCCCATCTTTACTTTTGATGATTCTGTAGCCATTGCCTCTTAGGTTGGAGAGAGCCAGGATTTCTGAGCAACTTTGACCTGAACAGAAAATAAAATATCATGTAGCAAAGAAGTCAAATCAAGTCTTGGGAATGTTTTCTCTAAGAGAAGAAAGTTGAAAAAATTTAAATGCAAAGACTTGTAAATCATCCAAGTATTTTTCCTTTTTAATAGTTCCAACCAGTGCCTTATTATTATTCACCCCATGTTTGAATAATGGAGTGCTTAGATCACTGTATTCAGCATGGAAAGGAAATGCTGTATATTCTTAAAAAACATTTTGAAGAGTTCTCTCTCCCTCTGGAGGGTCATACGTCACTGAGTTTTCCTAAATGTTAAACACACAGCTATGGCTTGAGATTCAAGAATTTAAAGAATGGTGGAACACATACTGCACCAGTGCAATCAGACCACATCACATTATTGGGCTTTTATTATCCAATCAAACCATTCTGGAACCAGATTATTGTGAATAGTGCCAAGATTTTATACATACATACATACATACACACACATATGAATTAGGAGAGAGAAGGCCTAGGTCCTGACCCTTGGGCACTGCCACACAGCAGTAAAGTGAGTTTGGATAAGTTTTGAGCCTCAGTTTTCTCATCTGTTAAATGGGAATCAGGAGTTTGTCTTACCCACCAGTCAGGGTTATTTTAAAGCTCAAATGTATGTTGAGCCTGGAGGTGGATGATGTAGGATACTTTCAATAACTCTTTTGGGGAAGGGATTTTCCTTGGCCATATGTACTACGTATCATGGAACCAAAATAATTTATGGGATTTATTCCTTTTTAAAATCCTCGACATCTCTGACATTGTCTACGGGAACCTGTAGCACAGCCAATTGGAGGACTTAGAGCCTTTCTTTCTGAGCAGAACAGAGTTTCCTTCCATTTCCTGTATAGTATCATTCTGAAGAAATTAATTCAAGTGGGACAATCATCCCATTGTTTGACAGAAGCCTAAGCTTCTTGAAAATCTAATTTTCAGGTCCATTCCCCTGGCTGAGTAGTTAATCCAATGTTTTATGAATAAAGGATTAAAGCTCAACTTCACTTGTTCCAATTGGCTGAAATGTTTGTGTCTATGGTAATTCTGAGTACAAACATAAGGCTGTTCGTTGAATGGATCAGTATACAGCCATGAAAGATTTTGAAATTTCTTTTCAGGAATGAGAAAGCACTCGTGCTATAATCTTAAATAATAAATCAAGATTCAAAATTGTATAATCTGTATGATATCAACTCAATGTAAGCGCATTTTATTGATCAAGGTAGATACCATAGTGTATAAGCAGAAAGCAACTTTCCTCCTTATTACAATTCTCCCTTTAAACCATGGGCTGTGAGCTTCTTGAGGCACATCTCCACTTACTCAGGTCATCTCAGTATAATACAAATATATATACTGTAGTCACCTTCAGGCACAAAAGAAGTCTCATTTCAGTAATTAATATAATCCAATGGCTAACCCCACACATGAAGGCACTGTGAAATTTCCTTCTATGCCAACTCGGGTCCTTGCTTCATGCTTATGAGCCTGAAATGAGGGAGAGAGTCCTGAGCAGCTGCTTCTCTTTTTTAAGCCTTTCTCTTCCTCTCCTTCACAAGGCTGCTTCAGGTACCCCCAGGGTTGTGGCAGGTAAAGGCAGAGAGGGGAGAGACCCTGGTTGGCTCAGGTATAATCTGGTCTGTATGGCAGATCCCCACTATGGATGACTTCTCCGTGGGGCCTTCCCCAAGTTCACTGCAGGGCCCTCCACCTGCAACTCCAGTTACCTGGCTCTGTCTCCTCATCCCCCACTGACCTCCTGCAAACTTCAGCCCCCAAGTTTCTGGTGGCCCCTCTCTCCACTGGGCCACTTAACCCCTCCAAGCAGTGCTCTTAGGCAGAGTCACTTTTAAAAAACACCCTGTGCCTGTCCCTCCCACCTGCAACTCACCCTGTGCCATCTGATCTGGGGAGCTGTGGCCCCATTAGGGTCCTGAGGCAGTATGTGATAGACACCAGTCCCGTGTCCTGCTTTCTGGGTGCTTTTCTGGAAGCTTCTGCCACTCAGCTTGAGGTGAAGGGCAAGTACATGCCTCCCCAACCTGGGGGGTGGTGAAATGATGTCACAACACCCTGCCCACTCTGCACAAATGAGTTCTCATTCTGCCATCTTCTTTTTAACCTTAACACTTTTCTATCCTCTCATAAAACACCCTTCAGTGCTTTTGGAGT
>JAKSZT010054489.1:18925549-19011277 GCA_026826555.1 Tolypeutes matacus
GGCCAGGTAATTGTGCCCAGTTGTTTGGTCAAGAAAGCACTGGGCTAGGAGGGGCAAGATGGCGTTGGTGTAGGAGGGCGCACACTGCAAGCTCCCAGAGCAAGGCGGATTGGGGACGGGGTCCTGCCCGGGGGTCTGTGCTGTGCACGCGTGGAGTGAGAAGCTTGGGACATCTATCTGCGCGGATCGGCGGCGTGGACCGAACGGTGGAGACTCGTGAGTTTTGAGGCTGCCGGTGGGGGTTGGCACAGGCGGCTGAGCCCCGCGGTTACGGAAATAAATAATAAAACGGCCATTTGGAGCCGCGGGCGGGGCGAAAAAGTTGTATTTTCTGGGGAGCTGGCTGCCTGGCGCCCCTTGGACCTTGTGTGAGCAGAGCAAAAAGCTAGTCAGCACCCGGTGAACCGGAGAGGGGATTTTGGTCGGGGAACGGAGCTGATCTCCCTAGCCACCCAGGGATAAGACCCGGGCCGCTGCGGAGCCAGGAGGAAGGGACACTTCCCAAAGAAGGGAGGGTTCAGTTGGAAAACAGGGAAGGGTATTTTTTATTTTTAGACATCGATCTGGCTGCCTGCACCGCCCCATAGCTTTGGGGAGCAGATAAGCCGACCTGAAGCAGCACCAGGCTGAGAGCAGAGGCGAATCTGCACTCAAACTGATTTACTGAGCAGCCCGGTGACGCTGGAGCTCGGCGCCGGAAGGGGCGGAATCCGCCCTCTTTAGCATCCTCACTGACTAACATCAGAGTTTCAGCTAACCTGGGCAGTCCGGAAAGTGGGACGTGCTTGATTAATTTCTACGGGCCCAGCTAGGGTCCCTTCCGTAAGGGGGTTGGTCTAGAGGAGGAATTATTTTGGGTCCTGCATTTGGCTAAAAAAAAAAAAAAAAAGTGAGGTCACCTCAACAATTGAAAAATAAATTCTTTTTAATTTAGTTTAATAGCTAAAAGCTGCTTCAGGACCTGCATATAGAACCCTGTGGGGAAATTCATTGATAAACACAAGTAGGCAGGAAGGATCCACTTGGACCCTAGGGGTATCATTGACCCCCCTTGTTTCCTTCTTCTTCTTTTTTTTTTTATTTTTTTTTATTTTTTATTAGTATTAACTTTTTCCTTTCAGACCTTTCTCTACTATTTCTCTACCTCCTCATAATTCTAGCCTTCTAAATCATTATATATATATATTCCTCCATTTGTTTTCCCAGTCCATTATAGGAACTCCATATTTTTTCCTAGTACTCTACACTGCCTACACAAGTTAAATATTCATCTCATTGAATCTCATTTTGCCCCTCTTCTAACTTTTATCAACATTTCTATTATCCTTCTGCCTTCCTTACATCTTTTGATTCCTCTGGCCCTAACCTTTTGCCTTCAAGGGAACATAGAAAGAAGTAAGGAAATAAAATAAGAAGAAAAACTGCCAAAGAGAAAACTTAACTCACACGCAGAACCAACAGCTAAATAAAATTCTAGAGCATAGAGAAAACCTAATCAACTGAACAAACCCATCAAGATAATATGATGACCAGAGGGCAACAGAAAAATACAAATGACTCTGAAAAACTGGAAAACATGGACCAGTCCAGTGCACAAAATAAAAACCAGGAAGCAATGCAGTACATCGAACAACTAATCAAAGCTATCCAAACAAATATCATGGACCAACTTAAAGAACTGAAGGAAGAGATTAAGGATATAAAGAAGACACTGGGAGAACATACTGAAAAAATAGCTAACACACCTAAAAAGGTAATGGATATGATGGCGAACAAAGACACAAGTCAAGAAATGAAAAAGACGCTGGACTCGCATGGCAGCAGAATTGAACAGGCAGAGGAAAGAATTAGTGATATGGAAGACAATACAGTTGAAATCAAAGAGATTGTAGAAAAGATAGACAAAAAGATAGAAAAAATCCAGTATGGTCTCAGGGAATTAACCGATAAATAATGGAGTTAAAAAGCATTACCTTGATATATGTCCTGAAAGTCTGCTTAATGATTCAACTAAGTGTCTGAATTGTAATTAAATATTTAAATATAAAAACACTTTTTATTTTAACAAAATAACCAGCCCTCCTCCTCTCCACTTCTTAGTTTTGTTAATGGTGCCTCAGGAGTGAAGTGCTGTGGTTTCCATACAATAATCATTCAAATCAGACCTGAAGTCTTTTATGGATCAGCTGTATGCATCCCAAAATGCGTCACTTTGGGTATCCCCAGGAAAAACAGAACTTGTTTTCCTCAAGCAATGTCACCAAATAATGCCCACTTGTTCCTTCTTCTCTTCACATCCACCAGGTTGGATGGAGTTCTGTGGCCATTCACCGAAGGCTCTTAGCCAGGGGTCTCAAGAGGGAATTTTTGCAAAGGAGAACTGTAGGAACATTGTCCTCTCCCTTCGCAGCCTAACCAGAAAAGAAAACTCACATGCTTCAATGCTCTAAGAAGGGTATTGTCTAAAATGAGGAGTTGCAGCCTCAACTCTACATCCAAATGAGCCCAAGGTCCGTGAGGTTCAAGTCCAAAGAAATACTTCTGCCAAGGCAGACTCCTCAGGGCTGATGCTATCACGGTACTAGAAGGGAAAGCTTCTGCTCACCTCAGGGCTGCCATCCCCATCAGCAATGGCAAGGAGTGCTGAGGATTTGGACCAGCAAAAACACAGCAGGAGCCAGGCCAGTTAATGAGCCTAATCATGGTAAGCTAATAATAGCTAACCTTTACTGAGCACTTACTACGAGCCAGTGCTGCTGAGGGGAGATCGTGTGTGTTACGCCATCAAATGCTCATTGTTATGATGAAGCCAACTGTCCTGATGACTGCTTTGCATGTAAGAAAGGAGCCTCAGAGAGGTGAAATGATTTCTCAAAAAGCAACAGAGCTGGGTTTTGTACCCCGATCTGTCTAGTGCTTCAGCCCAGGATTCCAGTCACTCGGCTTCTCCACCTCTGAAGCCTGTCTCTCAGCAGGGCACCTATGGTCCTTCAGGATTTGGCTCTGAGCCACCAGGCCAGTGTCTCCTCTGTCTCCATCAGCCCCAGGCCACACTTCTCGTCCCTACTAGTGCAGGCCCCAGTTCCTGAGGATGCCTTGAACTTCCATGACTATTTGCTCTTGCTCATGGCTTGTGTCTCAAAGGCACTTTTCCTTCTCTGGGAAACAAACTCCTTACTCATCCATCCAGGTCCTGTGCAAATGTCTCAAATCCTTTCCCAGCTTTCTTGGCCCAACTGCTGGCCTTCTTAAAGCTCCTCCCTTAGCACCAAGGTCATACAGAGCAACTGTAGAGGTCTGCAAACTACACCCCGTGGGCCAATTCCAGCCTATTGCCTGGTTTCCCATGGCCATGAGTTAAGGAAAGTTTGTACAGTTGTAAATGTTGGAGGAGGGGGGAACATCAAAAGAAAAATAATACTTTGCAACCACTGAAAATTATACAAAATTCAATTTTCCGTGGGCATAAATAATGTTTTAATGGAGCATAGCCATATGCCTACTTTCTATGCTTGCTTTTGTCCTACAGTGGCAGAGTTGAGTAGCTGCAATTAGAGACCTATAGCCTCCAACACCTAAAATATTTATAGAAAAAACTTGCTGAACCCTGCATTAGAGTACTATCACGTGATGTTTCAGAGGCTGGGCACCCATGTGTTACAGGTTTTTTATATCTCCTATGCCCAGCATAGGGTCTTGTTCTTAGTAGACAATAATTTAAATAAATTATTTAACATGTAAATGAAAGTTAAATGAGTATAATGGAAAGATTTTACCCACTAAGAACCAGGAGTCTTGGACTCTGTTACTAGCTCTGTCACTTACTGTATCCATCAGTATACTCAAAGTAGGATACCCTGATCTCACTCTCCTCCTTCTTCCTGTCTTCTGCTGGGCCCCAATTTGTGGAACCCAACCAGTTGAATTCTGGTTGATGTCATCCATATTGCTTGGCCTCCTGGGAAAGAGAGGAGGATGGAGAAGATAGGTGATCTCAAGGGGAAAAGGAAAGACCTCCAACACTCAAACTTAATGACAAAGAACATCTATTCTCAAGGATCCAATTTCTTCACCTATGAAATGAGCAAATTGGATTAGAAGATCTTAATAACTAAAACAGCAATAATAGATGTTATTTTTCCAGACCTTATTATGTCTCCTGCATTCATTTTATCTAGTAGCCTGCAGAATAAATATTATCCCCATAATATATATGAGAAAATTGAGGCTCAGAGAGATGTTGCCTAACACTTGTACATATGGCTTATAAATTGCCAAGTTTGAAGCCACACTTCCCTGAAGTCCCTTCTACATTTTTACTTTCCATTATACCAATCTGGTTGTACTGGCTGGAATGATAGTTGCTTGAGGGCACTGCCATCTATGAAACTAAACTCAACACTAGCTACTCAGCCTTAGGTTACCTGGTCAGCTTCTCTGGATTCACTAAATTCACACAGCCCTCTTTGGTCTCCCACCTAGTTTCCTAATGTTACCAATTTCAGGTGGGGTCACCCCTCTAGATGGATTGAGACATGCTAGAAAATCAGAATTTCAATTCACTAAGAAAATGAAGTTCCTCATGCCCTAACCTCTTTGTCATTACAACCTAATATAAGACTTGAGCTGAAGTCCTGGTAACACAGCCCTCATCAATAAAATTAGTCTGAAGATACTTGTACCTATGTTCTCCAAGAAACATGTGAGAGCTGAACACATAGGCTTGAACCCTCTTATTTTATTTATTCTGAGCAATTTGCACAATACTGATGTATATCATAGTTTATATATCATAGTATGAATGTGAATTCTTAATTATTCATGCCATTAATAATTTACACCATTAATAATACTGTAATACTATTAATAATTGAGTACATAAAATGGAATTCTTTGGAATTAATTTATTATCATTAATTTTCTGTGCCAGTTTACCAGAACTCATTAGAATGGTGGTTAGGGTATGTGAATCAAATTATTTAACTGGTCATCTTCACACTTAAAAGACCAAGTAATTGTGGACTTCAACTTCAACTATTTCCTTTACATGCCATTATCAGTCCCTCCTTCATCTTTCTTCACTCCAGCAAAGGGGAAAAGCTTCCTCTGAACAACTCTATGGCATTCAGCACATGGCTGGTAAATGGGGCCTAAGGAGGAGAAGGAAGGAGGAAAGGAGCTTGTAAAACCACAAAGCCTGGCAACAAACAAGTCCTCAGGGCTATGAGTCTGCCCCAGCAAGTTCCAGAGCTGCAGCCTCTTTCCTGCCACAGACACCATGGGCTGTACCCACTCCCCTTCAAGCTTTTGCCATCCATTTTGTCTCCCAGTAACCCTCCCTTCGTTAAACTGACTATAGGAAACATTCCTGTCTCATCAAAGCTCCCCTTGTTGTTATCCCCAAAGACAAGCCCATGGGTCCTTTTAAGGGTTTCAGAGCCAATTACATTATGGATAATGTACACAGTTTCAATATTTTGATTGTGCAGAGCTCCAATCCTCATGCAAAGCACTGAAATTCATTTGGGCCTAATTCTCTACCTACAAAAGGGTATAATGATACTTAGCACAGAAGTAAATGTAATATCCATGGAGATGCCATCCAGATCCATTCTAGGACAGATCTGCTGCTCAGGTGAGGGAGAAGGCTGGCATCCAGCCTCGGCTGTCAGCTCCTTCAGGGTCTATCTCAGGTGTAAATAATAACTTCTCCCAGGTTACACCCTTCCCAGGTAGTGTGAACAACTCACTCAGTTTGCTGGGACTTTCCAGATTTTCACACTGAAAAGTCCCACATCCCAGGATGGATCTCTGAGTACACCCTCAAAGGTAGAGATATTTTCCCTTAGCATTTGACAAGGCCAATCCCTTGTGAAGTTCTGGGCCCATAATCTGGAAGAGTGAACAGCAATTCAGCTCTTCCCTCTTCCCTCTTCCACCAGCTGAGCTAAGAGTACAGCTGCCCCAAAATCCACTGGGATCTTCTGACAAGAAAATTAATGTGATATATTCCTCCTATGAACTCCCTTAATACTCCATAACTTTCTATTGGTACTTTCTATTGGTGCTTTCTATTGTTGAATTTGTCTTCCTCTCTCTCCTGGAGTAAGCCTCAGTTACCCATGCTGGTACAGTATGTTTGTGTCTGAAGAAATAAGCAAATGAATATATACTTTCAACCTATGCTTCTCTCTTGTATACCCATTAAGGTTCAAAGAGAGCTCCCAACCACAAGGTGTTAAACATATGTGAAACCTAGTGACATCAAAAATCTATGATATCATGATTATGGCCAGTGCCCATCCCAAGGAACAGAGAGTGTCTGCAACTGCAAGTAAGATAGCTCCATCCATCTGCCCCATGGGCTCTAAGCTCCCTCTCAATTAGACACAGAGTGGGCATCACCATCCCCAAATCCTCAAGATTTGGGAATGAACAATGGACTAAAGTAGACTTATTACTATTCTATAATAGACTTATTATTATTCTAGCAATGGTAGAAATTTTTTCATTGATATAAAGGCAGTGACCACCAGAGTTTTCTCTTAGTCAACTGAATGGTTCTACCACCTTTTTAGGGCCTTTGGCATTCTTATCTGGGCACATCTGAGCCTTTTCCCCTGCTGTCAGTGAAGGTTTGTATAAATAGATAAGATCATGTGCTCTAGAATGCAAATTGTGGCTATTTTTCCATCTCTCTGACCTTATTTAACCCTCCTCCTGAGGGGAAAAATTCATAGTATCACCTGGATGTTTTGGTGAAGGATACTGAATCCCTGTGATAGAAATCTTCCTTATCCATGATGAAACATAGCAACTATTAATTAGTTCCCTCAGCTGACCAGGGATCTATCTGCATCAGATGGTATTAAAGGCTATAGGCAAAGGAATCTCTGGGACTCAGAGGCCCTTGAATTTGAAACTCTGCCTTCCTGCCACTGAGGTTTGAAATTGGGAGACTACCCTAAATTAAGTTTAAAAATCAGCTCCAAGTATAAATGTTATGTCCTATTTCTGCAAGTATCATCATCCAGCATATTATATATTGATTCATTTATTTTTTTATTGTCTATCTTCTTAAAATATAACTAATTCTGTGACGATATGGAGCTTTGTGAAGAGTACCTAGCACAGCAAATATGTATTTGTTGAATGAATGAATGATGAATGTGTGAATTTTCAAACTCAAAAAATCTTAAGTGGAAGGGATCTTAAGTGATGGGACCCCCCAAACAGTCATCAACTTGAACATGAGCCATTTCAGGCACAAAGGGCTCATTATCTCCCAGAAAGGCAACCTGCTCCATCTTGTTTTAATTATGGCAAATAAGTTTAGAAACAGGCAATAGTTTCCAGAAAGTCACACCTATTTTTGTAGTTTTTCCAAAGGAGCGAGCTTTTCAGCTACTTGAGGGGGTTAGTATTTTCCATAAAATCAAAATAAAATGCATTTTTACAGACAACATATATTAAAACCCTTCTAGGCTCTAAGTGCTTTGTGTACAAAAATCCTTATAAGAGTGCAGTGAGGTTATCTTTAGTGTACCCATTTTATGGATGAGCAAAATGACCTTCAGAGAGGGTCTTACTAAGCCACTCAACTAAAAAGTGGCAGAGAAAGCAATTCTGAATTCAGGTCTTTCTTAGTATTTCATGCTCACTCCTCAAAATAATCAATAACTCTTGCAGAACACTTTTACAGTTCACAAAGTGCTCTCACAAATCTATAAAACTGGAAATTTATTGATATCTAATGAGGAAGATATTATTAACCCTGAAGTCAGGGCTTGAGAGTTACATACAGGAATAAATAATGGCGCTCAGTTAAAAACAAGTTAAGTGGAAAGAAATTTCATGTTGTTTCCACTAACTTTACCCCATTACAAAAAAGAAAAAACAAACAAACAAGAATTTCTCTGAGTCTCAGATTCTAATAAGCCAACTCCTTTAAAAAATGACATTTCAATCATTGTATTAACAAACACATTCTTTATTGCGTTCCTACCAGAAGCTATTGTTGGAAATGAAGGGATAAAGATGAGCAAGGCAGAGTCCCCACATGCTATGAGTTCTGAGTCTTGTTAGAGACAAAGAGACAGGCTCATAGAAAGGAGCAGTAACATCAGAGAAGTCAGGAAGTTAGGTTACACACTTACTGTGGAAAGTCAGGGCAAAGCAGATGTAAAATCCCACTTGTCTTTACGTTAGTTGTGAACATAACTTTCTCCCCTACCAGATTGCCAATACCTTGAGGGCACAGATGGATCTTAGCTATTTTGATATCCTCTTAGCATAGCACACAGGACTCTGCACAAAGTAGGCACCAATGATGGCAGTGGTGTAGGCACAGCTGCTGTCTCACACAGTGACACATCTACTCATCTTTTCAAGTAAATCAGTAATTCCCTATGGACTTATTTATTTGCTCTAGAAAAATCAAATTCACCTGCTAATGAGAATAAGTAGAGGCATAGAAACAAGAGGGCAAATGAAGAATTTATCAAGATAGGTATATTAGCACCTCAGTTTTCAAACAAGATCTAGTAGAAACAAGATTCAGTGTTGAATGAGTTGAATGAAAGGACTTCATATACTGGGGGTAATAGAGGAAAGCTTGCATGGTAAGTAGGTGATGAGTAGGTATAGAGTATAGAGAAGAAGACTTGATGCTGTTGGATGTGGTTTTCCTAGCTCATAACACAGGATATTCCATGGCAGAATCAATAGAACAATTATAGGAAGAAATAATTCATTCATCCCTGTGCAAGAAAATCTAGAATGATAGCTTAATAAAATATACTTAACCTGTGTGAGTCTCTGGCCTACATTTAAAGAAAATTGAACAAAACTATCCTTTCTACAGCTGTCTCCTTGGCCATAGGAATGGATGCAGGTAGATAGCTAGTTAGTTAGAAGATAGATAGATAGATAGATAGATAGATAGATAGATAGATAGATAGATGATAGATAGATAGATAGATAGATAGATAGATAGATAGATAGATAGATAGATAGATAGATAAGGGGATCAGAATGTGAGACAAATGATCTGATGGTAGGATCTGACATTTAAAATTTAAAGGATAGAGTAATATTCTTAGTCCCCATGTGTAATTTAGCTTTGTATTCTTAACTATATAGAGCATAAAGTCTGATACCCACCAATGCCTGCAAATCCTACTTGCTTGTGTGGAAGCAAACCTCACCCGACTAAAACTGTGCCTGCCTAATTAAATTTAGAGCCTGAAACTTATACTATAGAACCACCAACAATTATCAAACAATCCTGCACCTAAACACAAATCAGCCCCATAATATAGATATAATAATTCATACTACTGTAAATAACCAAAGGAACCTGATCTCTTGAATCTTTTTGCTTCTTCAAATGTCAGTTCTTGAGTCTTCCTCAGGATTTCCTGGTCCGTGTGTCCCATGCAGGCTGTTTGGGATTGATAAGGAGCCATAACTCTTTTCCCTCTGGGCTCAGGAAAGAATACAAGTAGTAACACTTCCACTTCCAGTTATTAGGAAACAATAAGGGCTATAATTCAAGGATAAGTAAACAGGTTCAATCTAATCTCAGGCCAGGGGGGCAGATGTGGCTCAAATGGTTGGGCATCTGTCTCCCATATGGAGGGACCTGGGTTCGATCCCCAGGACCTCCTGGTAAAATAAAGAAAAATATAGAAGGTGTGTGGGCATGCCAGGCCCCGCCAAGCCATGCAGCAAGATGATGACGTAACAGGAGAGAGACACAAGGGAAAGCCAAGATAAGATGTGCTGAAAAACCAGGAACTGAGGTGGTGCAGGCGGCAGAACGCCTGGTGAAGACAGGAAAAGGATGAGAAGAGTGGGCAGGAAACAGACGCAGAGAATTGCCCAGCAAATGGACACAAAACAGCAAAATGGGGGGGGGGGGGAATGTTGAAATGGATAAAGTAAGTAAATAAATAAATCTTAAAAAAAAAAAAAAAAATTAATCTCAGGCCAAATTAAGGAGATCTGTCCTTACTTTGAATCAAAAGTAAATCCCCTGGGGGAAGGTATTATTCATACACAATTTCTTGCAATCAATAAAATAATTATAAAGCACATGAAGAGATAAGATTAGAAACATGTAATAGGAACAGACTCACAAGAGATCCAAATACAGAAATTATCAGATGCAGAATTTAAAATAACTGCTTGAAATGTTCAATAACTCATATGAAAAGATGGTGGTTGATGGATTTCAGGAGAAAACTGGAAGCTATGAAAAGACTCAAATGAAAATTCTAAAATTGAAAAACAAAATAACTGAAATTAAGAATTCCAGGGAAACAGATGTGGCTCAAGTGATTGGGCTCCCATCTATGATATAGGAGGTCCAGGATTCGATTCCCCGGGCCTCCTGGTGAAAGGCGAGCTGGCCTTTGAGGAGAGCTGGCCCACTTGGAGTGCTGGTCTGTGCAGGAGAGATAGCCCACACAGGAGTGCTGGCCCGCATAGGAGTGCTGGCCTGTGCAGAGAGCTGGTGCAGCAAGATGACGCAACAAAAAGAGACACAGAGAAGAGACAATAAGAGACACAGCAGACCAGGGAGCTGAGGTGGAGCAAGAGATTGAGCACCTCTCTTCCACTCTGGAAGGTCCCAGGATGGGTTTCGGGGCTGCCTAAAGGGAAGACAAGCAGTCACAGAAGAACACACAGAGAGCAGACAGCGAGTGCAAAAACAATGGGGGGGGGTGTCTGGAAATAATTAAGTAAAAATAAATCTTTGAAAGAAAAATTCCATATATGTGTTTAACAACATAGTTGTTGAAGCTCAGGAGAGAAATATTGAAGTGGAAGACAGATCACTAAAAGAATATTCTGACAGAGAGAAAGAGAGAGGGAGAGAGAAAGAGATGGAATATATAAAGAAGCATAAGGGGCATGTGAGACATAGCAAATGACTCTAATATGCATGCTTTGGAGTCCCAGAAGGAGTGGTTGGAGAGAATGGGTAAAAATAATATTTAAAGGTATAATGGTCAAGAATTTGCTAAAGCTGACAAAATTTATCAAGCTACAAATTCAAGAAGTATTACAAATACTAAGCAGGATAAATAACAAAAGTTATACCTAAGTACATAATTGTAAAACTACTTAAAAGCAAAGACAAAGAAAATTTCACAAGCAACCAGTATTTTATATATATTCATTTCAAATGAGTAGAAATACTATTGATAGTTTACTATACAAAAGATAGACACCAGAAAAATGCTGAAATGACATATTCAAATGTTAAATGAAATAACCACTAACCTATAATTCTATACTCAATGAAAATATCTTTTTAAAATGCAGATGAAATAAAGATATTTTTAAAAGACAAAAAGTATAATAATTTACTATATTCAGTCCTTAACTAAAGGAATAAAGTGAGTTCTTCAGTCAAAATGAAAATGAATGAAGCTTTAAAAAACTGGAATGAATGAGAAGAAATTGAAATGGTAAACATGTGGGTAAATCTAGATGAATATTTAATACATAAATAAAAATAATAATGGCTTGTGGAATTTAAAATATATATAGAACTAAAACACATGACATCAATAGCTCAATAAGGTGGAATGGGAGTAAATGGAGTTGTGAAGTCTCTAGGGTAATGACATAAAAAATACTAAGAACACATAGCTAATAAACTAATGAAGGGACAATGGACTAACAAAAAATACCTAATCCAAATGGAGACAGAATAGTAAGGAGACAAGTGGAAAATAATAGCAAGATGGTAGCTATAAATCAAAATATATTAGTAGTTAATTTAAATATAAATGGCCTAAATGTTTCAATTAAAAGAAAAAAGATTAACAAGATAGATAAAAATAAACCAACTATAGGCCTCATAAAAGAGATATACCTTAAATATAAGGATACAGAAAATTTGAAAGTAAAAGTTGGAAAATAATATACTATGTCAACATTAATAAAAAAAAGGTTGGATGTATTTTACCAGAAATAGTAATCTTTAAAGTATGAAGCATTACTAAAAAGGTACAGGTTTTTAGTGATAAGACAAATCAACTTAGGAAAATGTACCAATTCTAAATTTCGTATTCCCCTAATAACATAGCTTCAAAATATATAAAGCAAGTATTGACAAACAAAGAGAATGAGACAAATCTATAATCATTTGGTAGAAACCAACGCATACTGCTCTTAAGTTCTATAAAATAACCAGATATAAATTCAGTAGGACTATAGGATATTTGAATAACAAAGATGAATGACTTGACTTATAGAGAACAATGCATCCAATAACTACAAAAAATGCAATGGACAGTGGGATCAGCAGAATGAATACAAAACAGTTTTATTACAGGTGAAGCTTAACTAGAGGTGGTGATTTAACCATTTGTCAGAATAAGTACTCCTTCCACCACCACCTCCATCAAATTAAACTTCTCTACTCATAGAAAATGGACAATGACAGGCCTGCTCCAACAAGAAGGAAATAAAAGAAAGATGAAGACATGCACATGCAGACCTGACTTTCCAAACTACTAGTTCAGGTTAGGTTTTTCTTTTTTGAGGAGGGTTAATCAAAAAAGTGAAAACTATTCCAATTCATTTCTCTCCTGGGTGTGTTAGTTTCCTCCTGGAAACCTGATAATAGGAAATTAAAGTTCCTCCTACAAGTACCTGAAAGGAGATACTATGATTCAGAGAATGACATAGAAATGTTAGTTATAATTCTGATTTAGCACTGACCACATTTTTATTTAAATGAAATGTCTGACACTCCATCTCCAGAAACCTAAATTTATTAACGTTTGTATCCCCAGCACTTCACATGGTACTAGGTACATTGTAGATGTTCTATGAGAATTATTTTGAATGAATAATGAGCCCATGGAAATTTGGAAAAAGGTCAGGAAAGGCAACCACTGGAGCCTAAAACAATCTATGAGTAAGAAACAGTCCTTTAAAGAAATACCCTTCCTGAGACACGCCATGTAAATTTGTTTTGGAGGAACCCTGGAAAGCACTCAAATTCAATCAGAATAGCTGTACACATCCTCAGATCGTGAATGTAACACCGGCAGCTGTGGGTTCATCCAATGAATTGAAACTGGATGTTCTGCTGAAGGAAGATATGTTAATAGATCCACGTAGTCTCTGTGGAGATGGGGAATGGGTCAGAGTCAATAGCGCAGTACAAGGAAGAAGAAGCTGTGATTGGCCAGTCTGAGGTTGTTTACTTTTTGTTTGTTTTTTTTAAAGATTTATTTATTTATTTATCCCCCCCCCCGCCCCCACTGTTGTTATGCGCTTGCTGTCTGCTATCTGTGTTCTTCTGTGTCTGCTTGTTTTCTCTTTAGGCAGCACTGGAACTGATCCTGTGACCTTCCAGAGTGGAGAGAGGTACTCAATCTCTTGCCCTACCTCAGCTCCCTGGTCTGCTGCATCTCTTATTGTCCCTCTTCTATGTCTCTTTTTGTTGCGTCATCTTGCTGCACCAGGACTCCAGGTGGGCCAGCTCTCCTGCGCAGGCCAGCTCACCACATGGGCCAGCTTGCCTTTCACCAGAAGGCCCTGGGAATCGAACCTTGGACCTCCTATATGGTAGATGGGAGCCCGCTTGAGCCACATCCACTTCCCAATCTGAGGTTGTTAATGTCCTAGAGATGGGGATGCCTACATTTGGAGTGCCAGAAAATCCCATTTAATGCCCACCCTTCCCCCCCACCAAAAAAAAACCAACCTCAAAGCAAGACTCATTACCCCTTTGGAATCCTTTGTAATGGATTAAAACACTGAGGTCCAGCAAAAAAGAGTAAGTTGCTCTAACAATATAGCTACAGCTGAGGATCAAATCCTAATCTATCTATCCCCCAAAACTGTGCTTTTTCAACATTTCTAGACAGGTTTCAAAAACAGCCTTTTAAAGGATGTCTTGAGTCTTCTCCCTTTGCCTGGTAACCAAGCTACTGATATTGACTTGACTTTCCTTGCGGACTTCCCCACGGGGGAAAAACTGCAAGACCATCAAGAACAGTTTAGCTCCCATTCTTGTTATATTCTCTCTTTCATTCATAAAATGGGGTCTGGCTTAGTAATCAGTACCTGGTGATATTGGTTCAGTCATTGTGGTTGTAATCATGTCTTGATAGATTGGAAAGGTAAAGCACCCAAGGGCTCAACTTGGCCCACGACAACCCCGTCAAGGTACAGTCCTGCCAGCACAAATGGCATATGCCGAATCCTCCATGTCTGTTTTAAACAATTTACCTAATACTTTTATAAGAAATAAAATGGGCAACCCAATCTCTTTCCCTTATTTATGAGTTGGGACACTTTATAAGTTATGAATTTTGAAAGTTTTTAATAGGTGTTGCCAATATTTCTCTCCAACTTTCATTTGCCCCTTAAAATTTATTTATCTCAGAGAAGTTTTTTTCTCACTTACTCTTGGGGTTTTTTTTTGTTGTTTTTTTGTTTTTTGTTTTCCTACTTTCAATCTCCATTGCTCCCTCCCTTTCTGCTTTGGCACCTCTTCTCTTTCACTTATTGCTTTTTCACCCAAATCCCCCCACCCTCTTTTTTTTTTTCTGATCCTTATCATTTTACCATTGGGAAGTTTTGAATTTTAGTCGAACCTACAAATCTTTCTACTTACTCTCTAACCTATGGTAATCTGGCTTCTATTTCCACAAGTTGTAAAAATTATCCTTACAAAATTCATAGGTGATTTGAATCCTACTTGATCTGACTGTAGTTTAGACTCTGTCTCCGTGATGCTTTTCTCTGCCATTTCTTCTGTCCCTCTAACTCTGTGGTCTCCATCTCCTTCCTGGCTTCTTTTTCTTAATTGTCCATTTGAACAGGTATTCTGTTTAATCCTTAGCTCTCTCCTTACTTTCATTTATGCTTTATTTCTGGGTAATTTTTATGAATCCATGGATCCATAAAAGTATATGGTGGTGTGAAGCATAAAAGTAAAATCAAAGGGTGGATATGACATATCTTTCTAGAACACTAATTTTTATTAAGAATTGAGGATAAAATGATTATTTTCTATTAAGACAGAAAAAGACGTATTATGAAACAGAAAGTCAAATTTGAATAATTAAAATAAATAAAACATGAGGGTGCAAAACAATGTCAAGGACACTGCTTATGATTTTAGGCCATGTCTTCAGACACCCTGGAGCTATTTGCTTATTATCCTCATCATTACAATTATTCATGGAAGAACAAATGTAAAAAATTCAGTAATGAGTTAATAACTCCTATATTCAATATATGACTATATAATTGAGTCCTAATCTTAAATTTCCAAAATTTCCTAGATGTTCATTATTACTATTATTGTTGTTATTGTTATTATTACCACCAATTTTATGGGCATCACTGCAAAGAAGAATATACAATTGTCCTCTAAAAGGGACATAGGTGTACTCATTCTGTCCTTGTCCAGAAACCTGCTCTAGAGAGCTGGGAAGACCAGGCAATTGAGTAAGGAATGCCTAGTACACACTTATGAATCAATATTTGTAAAATCATATTCTAAAAGAAGCATCACAGGGCTGAGAGGTGTAGTTTTAGGAGAGTAGACAATTGCTCAATACACACAAAAAAACCACTCTCACAAGTCCTTTGCTATAAAAAGGGTCTCCTGCTCTGATGCAATGTTATATAGGAATCCCATGCTGGTAGCTATAAGTTCTCAGTGTAATCAGGTTGTAAGCTCTCAGTGGTGATTATTGAAATCATGTAGGCAGGAAAGGCAAGTCCAAACTCAAAATATGTGCCTGTTACTGTGAGATGGTACCATTGACCATCTAGAATGGAAAAGGCCCAAAGTAATCAACTACATCAAGTGGCTGATTGGTCTCTTCAAGGACTATGTCAGGCTCATAATGTTCATTTATGTGTATATTTATGTTGGCAGGTCAGGTCTCTGGTGCCACACCAGTTGCTAGGTCAGCCTTGGTTGGTGGGGGTCCATGGTGTAGGGCTTGTGTATTGACTGTATCTCTGTACCTTGGCCACATCACTCATGTACCTATCTTGCCAACACTGGGGTGGCTGATGACAGAGGCTAATGACATCAACTGTCCCAAATAGTTTGCCTACTTGGATGTTAAGTGCCTCTTTAATGGTAACCATTCTTTCTTAGGTGGCTGTTGACATATACTTTGGACCTACTCCCATTTGTCCATTCATATGCCTGTTGTACAAAACTCCTGGTCCTAATCTTCCAGTCTTTTTCACCAACCATCCTGCTAGGCTATTTGCTACTGCCCATGAGTCTATATATATATATATATATATATTTTTTTTTTTTTCCCCCCACACACAAATTGGATAACCAGGTGTACTCCCCAAGGCTCTGCTCCCTTGGAGCAGTTTCCCTTGCTCTTGCATTTCAAGACCACCCTTTCAATGCCACCCAGCAAAGCCTCAATGAACTTGGTGGGGAGAACTAGAGTAAATATGGCCTGACAGAGGGTTCCACATTGGCCCCAAATGGTTGGCCCCTTATATCCCTACCTCACTTAATCACAAGACATAAGCCGCCCAGGGAATGGTGAGATCCGAGGTGAAGCAGCTCTCTGCAGCTGAGGCAAACCCTGAAGAAGCTGATGACTGGTGGCTGTCTGCTAATTCAAGTCTCCCCACTTCTCCTTGATGGATTATCTGGACAGAGCATCTCTATATACAATTCCCCTTCCCTAACACATTGCCTGAAATATAGTATGTTCTGAATGCATATTTTTTGCAGGAACAGAAAACCTAACCAGTGGCATGTGTTTTCTTTATTATATAGAGGTTACTTGTATTGATTCAATAGATCCAATACAAGCAATAGATTTCCTGCTGTTATCCTCACGATCTCAAAGTGGAGGCTGCAACTCCAAATATCATGTTCATTTTCAAGGCAACAATGAGAAAGGGCATTGAGGTGTACCTGATCTATCATAAAATCAAAACAGCTTCAAGAATTCTGCAAGGAAACTTCCTTTATTAGGTCTCTTTGCCCAGAACCAGAACACACTAGGGCTTCAAAGAATGCTGAGAGAGTGAGAATAGGATATTATGAATGACTTACACCAAAGAAAATTTATTGCTTGGGTGTACACTTAATGTTCCACCCCCAAAAAATAAAATTTCATGAGAGTGCTACTAGCAAGGAAGAAGGAAGAATGGTTGAACATTAGGTAGAGTATTAATAATATCTGCTACATTAAATAAATACTTATTAAATAGAGAATGGTTTTTTGTTATACAAACTCCTGCAATGGGAAGAAGTTTGACTAAATGATTTCTGAGATCATTTCAATTCCAGTCTATGAACTAAAAGAACATTACAGGCCATCCATGATTAATAAAAAGAAACCTTTTAACTATGGC
The DNA here is from genome assembly GCA_026826555.1 of Tolypeutes matacus. NCBI lineage: Eukaryota > Metazoa > Chordata > Mammalia > Cingulata > Chlamyphoridae > Tolypeutes > Tolypeutes matacus. The sequence continues at coordinate 18,942,935 of JAKSZT010054489.1, forward strand.
AAACCATTAAGAGAGCCAAAGAAGGAGAGGGAATTTCTCCAGTGTTAAAGCCTGACTCATTTGGTATCCCCAAAGGAATCTTCAGGCCACCACTGATTTTCAGAACAGAGCTGTTGAGGCAGTACAAGCCAAAGAGGAAGAATAACCACTTTGTCCTTATACTGGATCAGGAAAATAATGATCAGCTGTAGGGTCCATGAGATGCTTCACTCTAACCACCTTTAACGACTGGCCCATGCCTTCCTCCCCACCCTGACGGATTCCCCAGCTCAAAATCTTACGTAAATTGTTTCCTTACCATGGCAAGCTGCCCGAGATTTCTGGGAAGTATGTTTAAACAGGAGTCATGCCAGGGCTGGAATCAGCAGTGCTTCTGTGCAGCCTGCAATGTAAGCTGTAATTAGGATATTGAGATCCCTGGAGTTGTAGGCCAAGTGAGTGTGCTGTGTAAATGGGGGGAAGGGGGGGTATCCACACACACAATGTTTTCTATTTGTTTGTTAACTTAGCATATGAAAAAAACAGACTATAAGAGGCTTTGTTAGCTTAGTGGAGTGTGGTAACCCTTCCACGTCTGTTTTTTCTTTCCTCTCTTTTCATCCATTCGTTCACTCATTCTTTCAATTAAAGAACTAATCTTAGGTAAAGAGTGGTTAGTAAAATAAACTATGGCTACATCCTTATGGAGCTTATGGTGGAAGGAAGACTTTAAATCCATATTTAACAGTGTTTCTTGGTGACGCCTACCCTTTTACCTGTTTCTGCTTTTCATATTCCTTACAGTTTCAAGGTTGAAGTACAATGTCGCTTCCTGCTGGGATAGTATAGCTGAAAGAGCATGAACTATGGAGGAAGGAGACTGTGATTGGAATTCCAGCTGAGCTGCTTGTACTTTCCACGATTACTTAACACTATCAGGCTAGTAGCTAGTAGTCTATTCACAAGTTGCTATCTCTCCTTTTCCTTCTTCCCCATTTCTTTACGTATACCTTCTTAATCAAGCAATACACAAACTGGGTGATAATTTTTCATGAAGATATCTCCCATCTTGGCATACACAGATAATCATTGTTTCCTAATGATGTTAACTCTTTAATTTTTCGATTTAGTAAAATTTTGAGCAACAACATACACACATGCAAAAAGCGCACAAATCAGAAGTCTACAGTTTAAGGGATTTTTACAAACTGAACAAACCTGAGTAACCAGCACCCTTACCAAGAAATTGAAAACTATCAGCATCGTAGAACTCCCTCGTGCCCTCTTCCAGCAACGACCCCTCAAAAGTAACTACTATCCTGACTTCTAACACCAAGGTTACTTTTGACTATTTTCCAACTTTATATTAATGCACCAATACTGTAAGAACCCTTTTGCTTAGGGCTTCTTTCACTATGCTCTAGGTTTATAAGATAAATTAATGTTGCAGTCTACAGTTGTACACTTTTCATTCCCATTGGTGTATAATATTTCATTATATGACTATATCACAATTTGTTTTTCCATCTCTCTGTGGATGGACATTTAGATTATTCCAGTTTGTGACTATGGGGAATTGTGCTTCTGTGAACATTTTTGGACATGTTTTTTTTGTCAACATAAGTACACTTTTCTTTTGGGTGCCTAGAACTGGAATCACAAGTTATAATAATGTCCAACTATAGTCGATACTGACAGTTTTCCAAAGTAATTGCACCAATTTACACTCCCACCAGCAAGGAATAAGTGTTCCTTTGCCCCATATGTTCATTAACTTTGCATATGTTCTGCTTTTTTAAAAGTTATCCCTTCTGGTGAAAGTGTGGTGGTGTCAAATCACGACCTTAATTTTCATGACTAATGAAGTTGAGCCACTTTTCATGTTTATTGGTCTTTTGGATATACTCTTTTATGAAATTCTTGTTCAAGTTATTCCCCATGTTTTTCTACTGTGTTGTCTATCTTTTCTTATTGATTTGTGATAGTTCTTTATATATTTCGGATATGAATCCTTTTTTAGCTTATGTATTGCAAATATCTTCTCTTAGTCTGTGACTTGTCTTTAGTTCTACTCTTTTTATTCATTTTTAAATATTGCTGTAGAAGTGTCTAGAATCATACCTCTGCAACTTCTTACCTGTGAGAATTAAGATGAGTTAGTTAACCACTCTGAGCCTGTTTCCTGTCTATGAAATGGGAGTAACAATCCCTGCCTAGCCTATCTTATAATGTTGTTGGGAGAAACAAATGAGATTCTATCTACACAACAGCTTGAGTACTCATATGGTATCCAGATCAAGAATTATAACTATAGTTTATCACTATTATGATTTACCTATATTACTATTAGAAGTAATTAAGCTTTCACCAAAGAAAGAAAAACACAAGTTTTATGCTGTGTAGTAAAATAAGATAGATATAAATCATCTATGAAGGTGATATCTTTGGTTCTTATCCATGGGATAAAGAACTTTTTGTTACACGTCCTACAAATGAAAGGAATCGTATAAGATGGATATAATGCTCCCAGATGTGAGCCTCTGAACGCACATAATAAGTATTTTACAGAATCTGACATTCTTTATTTCTCATTTCCTCGAAAATCCCTTACTCTCCAATGGATACATCCAATCAGGAAAAGATGTCTTCCCCCAAAAAAGGTTGTGCTGCTTTTAGGAACCTTGGCCTAAAACAGAATGAGTTTTCCATCCATGTTTATTTCCTCAAAACAAATAGCAACTGGCATGTCTTGAGAATGTAGTAATTGAAGGGTTGTGAGGGATATAAAAGAAGTGTGGAATGATAGGTCAGATGCTGACACTCTGAGGTCATCTCATGCTACTTCCTAATTTTACAGCTGAGGAAACTGAGGCTTAGAGAGATAGAATTACTTACCTAAGGATTTATGTGAAGTGAGTGAAAGACAAAAGGTTGGAATTTTGCTTTAAGACCCTAAGTTGTAGGAGGGCAGGGACTGTGTCTGCCTTGATCATTGCTAGAGCAGATGGCACACTAAGCACCATGCCTTTCAGACGGACTTCCTATTACTTCTCAAACAAAAAAGGCACATTCCCATCCTCTAAGGGAATGATCTAAATAGGCAAGCCTTAGCACTTGGAAAAAAAAATAGAATAACATAAACAAATGATTGATTGTTTAGGGAGTGCACACAGCTGGGAAAACTTGTCCAAATGATTAATTGTGGGATCCTTCTCATGTTTCTCAGAGAATCTTTCCAAAACCACCCACACCTTAACGCAGAGTTAATCTGTGTTCTCCTAGTAATATGTTCTTGATTGCTATTTCATATTATAGATAGCAATTCATTTATTTAAACCTACTGGACTGTGAGAACCTAGAAGGTTAAGCCTCTGCATTTTATTTCCCTGGTACCTAATAGAGACCTTGAAACCTAGTAGGTGATTTGTAAATAGTTGTTATGTGAGTGAATCTATCAATCAAACAATAGTTAGTGACTGATTTGTATATTACACTAGTATTTGAACTCATACACTCAGTGGTTATCCAACAGCATATGCCCCCAGGTGACACTGGGCAATGTCTAGAGACATTTTGTTGTCACAACTGAGGAGAGTGGGTGCTATTGGCACTGAGTGGATAGAGGCCAGCAATACATCTAAATATCCAATAATGCACAGGACAGCCCCCACAACAAAGAATTATCCAGCCCAAAATATCAATAATGCCGAGGCTGAGAAACTGCTCTATGTTTATAGCAGCTATACTGTTGTCTGTTGGCCAGTATTATCTAGAATAAGAAAGATCATGATTGGTTTATTTAGGAGAGAGCATTGGTCTCATCCATGGGCCAAAAGTATGAAACTATGCAGCTCTCCTTCTCCGAACCTTGCGGTGAATGAGGCCATAAGTCTTGATTATCTTAGAGAATCAAAATGTCCATTCTAATCTAAGGAAGAGGTTATCTTTGAAATCTGCATCATTTAAGTCATTCAACAGTTACCTAATTGTTTGCTGAATAGCTCCCTGGCACTGTGCTAAGCTAAAGCAGTAGGTAAAAGAGAATACACATTGACTTCCTGCTTTTAATTTTTCCAAGCCTCTTTGCTATGATACCTCACAATCTTCCTTTAAGGTATGGAGGATATGTATTACTGACCCAATCTGATGTGTGAAGAAACTAAGGCATGGAAATACATATAAATAGAAGCCCCATCACCAAAGATTGAAAAGTTGTCTCAGTAATGCAGATATGAAGTCATTGCTTGCATAAAATGGGCAAGAAGCAAAACAGTGAAATCCATTAAAATGGCATGGGAAATTTTGGAGTCAAGAAGGTGGTGGAAGAAAGTAGGACTAACTCCTCTTCAGGCACCACTTTAGTAAGGCCACCCAATAAAATCAGAATCAAGAGCTCAGCTGAAATGACTGGCCCTAAAATGTTCTCCCTACCTGAACAGGTTCAACAGTCACTTCAAAATAAGCACACCACACCCCAGAGTAGTTGAACTAGTTTCTATGTGAATGATCTTACAAAATGTTTGCATTAAAAATAAAGACAAAAATACATAAAAATAAGCAAGCACATTTTAGTAAAGTGCACTTACCTGGCATTATTATTCAAACTTTATAGGTGAAGAAACTAAGGCTCATAGAGGTTAACTGACTTGCCCAAGGTCACCTACTCACATAATTTTCATGGGTGTACCATTAGGCTTTTCCCACTGCCACTTTTCTCCCAGAACTCTCTCCTCTTTCTAAATCACCATCATTATCTCTTCACCTACCACCTAAATTTTCTAAAGAAAAAAGAAAAGAAAAGAGCTGTTAGAGGGAAGCATGAAACTCTGGAAAGTATGATACCTCCAGGAATTTTTCATGACTCATAAAATAATTGGATACATCCTCTGGGAACCAGAGTCAAAGTAAAGAACGTGGGAAGCTCTCCTTCCTCAGTGGAATGGGTGCTGCATTCTCCGACTGACATTCTCTGATTCCCATGAGGAGCATAGAGCTCCATGTCTCTCAAGTACTGAACTTTGCTCTGAGAGGTGTCTTTACCTTTCCCGAGAAAGTGAGACCACAAAGATCAAAGAAAGGTCTTAACTCTACCAAGAGATAGACTGGAGGGAAGACTGTGGCCTCTGCAGGGAACACCACACCCACAGAGTCCAGGCCTGGCTGTGGTCAAGTGGACCAGGCACGCTGAATTCTGGCCATTGCTCTTTACTCATAAACCTCCATCAAAGATATCTGCTAGGTAAGACAGTCCTTGATTTAACTTTAAACCATTTTTATCAGACTCATTGAGAAATTGATAGATCAGACACATAGGGTTTCAAAACAAATTTGCTTTCCCTATTGTGTCACTCATAGTAACATATATTACCTAACGGGGTTTTAAGAACATGGAACACTAAGGTGGAGAACAATGCCCATTATCCCAACGGTCATCTCTGATACAGAAGCACAATTAAACTCTCACAGTTTGGGGGATAATGTGTTCTCATTAACACCATTATGCTTATGGAGCAAGGTGACTCGGTTAATAAAGTAAAAAAAAAAATTGAGAATCTTCTATAAAACAGATATTATACTAGTCTTAGAAAGAAGAGAAGAAAAAGACACAGTTTTAGCCTCATAGGAGAGTGAATACCCGCTATTCAATTTATTAACATTGTCAATTATGTACTTACTTTGTGCAGGGTTTTGTCCTATGCACAAAACATGCAAAAAAGAATGAGAAGCAATTCCTTTCCTTAAAGAGCATACAGTCAGCTATGACAGACAGATACATTCCCAAATAATTGCATACCATGGTGATTAACACCATAGCAGTTATTTGTGCAAAATGCTCTGTTAGTACGAATGTGGGAGTGACCAATTCTGCATGGGGAGGGGCAAAACTTGTGAAAACAAACCCAACAAATGCTTGAGGCTTTTGGGATAGCCTATTCTTTAAGATAGTCTTCCAAACCCTAACTCAACGACCAGAGGTTGATTCAGTGACCACACAGACACCAGACTTATTTACCATTTGGCAAAAGATTGATGTCATTAAGTTTCCTTTAGGGCTGTTACTTTCAGTTTTCTCCTTCTAATTCACAAACCAAAGTAAGGAAGCCAGTCCAGAATGTGATTAAATCCACTTTTACTTCTTTAAAAAATTTTATCACAAGGAGGAAAAGTAATTGCATGCATGTACAGGGACAAATTTCAGGGAGACAGCAGTCTCGTTAGACTCAAAGGAGACAATGCCTAAAACTTAGACTACTAAGCCTCTGTTCCTTCCAGCATGTCTGAGAAAGAGCTTTCTGACGTTTAGTCTTTTAACCCTAGATAGGCATATTTCATCCAGCTGATCAAGAATCATATCAATTGATATGGCTTTATATAGTAAACCTTTAGTCTCTGATCTCTCAGGACAGGTCAATTGAGCTTTTCTAACTGCCCATGGTCCATCAAATATCACTGGCAGGTTTTACATTAGGCACTGGGGAATCAGTAATAAATGAGCCATGACCCCTGTCTTCAAGTGCTGTACACTCCAGGGGAGAGACAAATACCAAAACAGGCAATCAAAATCTGATCCCAGAGCACTGTGTGAGCAGGGGAGGAGGACAAAATGCAGGTGCTAGTGAAGTGGGAGGTGGTGGGAAGACACCTCAGCTAATTCCTGAAATAACACAAAGGATATCTAGGTGAAGTGGGAAAGGAAAGGGGGCATTCCAGGCTAGAAAGCAGCAAAAACAAAGGCCCAAGGAGGGGGAAAAAGCAGAGTAGGGCCAGAGACCTTAAAGGTCAAAATAAGTGGACCATAGAGGGCAAGATGTGAATTACTGAGAGCAAGGAGGGCTACGCTAGAGATATATGCTGGCCAGGTTGTGAAAGACCTTGTCTGCTAAATTGAGAAGTTCATATTTTATTTGGAAGGCAGCAGAGAACTTTGAAGTTTTTAAATAAGAAAATAAATACATATCTGTGTGTGTGTGTGTGTCTAAAGAGTACTCCAAAAGCTCTTTGGAAAGTAAATTCAGGGGTCAAGACTGAAGTCAGAGAGTCGCAGTAGGAGGCAGTTTTGATGATCCAAAAAGGAAACGATGGAGTCTTGAAATAAGAAAAATGACAGTGTAATAGAGAAACATTAGTATATTAAGAATCATTAAGGACTTGGAACCAATTTGGTAGTTGAATGGATGTTAAGATGAAGGAAAGGGAAAAATCAAGGATGGTAAGGATGATATCTAAGTTTGAGGCTTGGGAATTATTGGGTAGAGCTTGGTCCTTTTTACTGAGAACAGTAATACTCATATTTAGTGTGGTTTGTTTTTGGGTTCTTTTTTTCATATTTTTAAAACCTGTCTCAAGTGTCAATTCAGAGCTCTCTGGAACCAGTATTCTAGAACTAAGTTACTATTTCACTTGACATGAAGTCACCTAGTTTAATATTGGTTCTTTAAAAAGGTACAGAGGAGAATCAATTGCCCAAGGAGAGTTTCACTTCATCTTGGTTCAGGGTCTCATTTAGGCCTGAGAGATCTTTGATCTCTGGTCTTCTCAACCCTTTCAGGAGATCATTATTTCCCTCACATAAGCATTCTTTTGGGCACGACCAAATCAATGTTACAATGAGAGAAATTGTTGAACCTTCAAAATAAGGTAAATAACATGTTACTTTTTAACCTTTATTCTTCATGCTATGGAATCTCTTTGACACCTTAGTGGTCTTCTAGGGGAGGGGGCAGACATGGATGTGTTGATGTTCCTGTCTGTCTGGAAGTTTTGTTTTTTTCCCTCATATAGTTGGTATTTCCATTGGCTCGCAGGCCTCTTGGTCTTAGCTAAGGCTGTCGATGTTGGGACACCTTATGGCCTCCTCTCCCTCAGTAACCTGTCCGGGAGGCTCTCCATGGACACGCTGCATTTACAGCGTATCCATTTCAAAGATTGGCTAATTGCTCCACAGGCTACAAAAAAAAGCACTTTCAAATCATAAAAGGGAAACTCTCTGGCTTTTTCCAGGCCACAAAGCATGACCAAGTTGATTAAGACTCATAATTCACACTCCCGATACCTGAGCTTGATCCTCCTAGAAACAGCTGTCTTATAAAAGCAGAAACAGAGCACATATATCTCACTGTTCAGGCAGCCCTGCTCACAGCTTTGCATCCACAATAAATGGCCTCTGCCATGTCTGGCAGCCAGGGCTGCACTGGAAGTGAAACAATAAGAGTGGAAAATAGCCTTTATTTATTGAGTTCACCTACCCTTTACATCAAATCAAACCCTAGCCTACACAGCTCTCAGAATCCAAAGAGCTAAAGATGGAAAATGCCTCGATGGACAAGTAATCCATTCTCAGGAGTTAGCACTGGACTTTCTTCCACAGGAAATTTTATTTGGGGTGTTGAAAGCTCACATGCCCATTAGACTCTGTGACTTGGAAAGAAGCGCTTGTAAGCAGAATATGATAGAGATCAAGCATCATAATAAAAGTTACCCAGAGAAACTTTTTATGGACATTTGTATAAAGAAGAGAGAGATTCAGTGTGATGGAGCATGTTTCATAGCTGAAGGGGAAGTCATATTCTGTGGCAAAGCCGGGTGGGTGAATGCCGTCCTGGAGAAGACAGAGCCCAGCTTAGCTTCTGTGTCCTATAACAGGTCTTTCTTTTGCTGACAGGGGCTCTAAAGTGAGGCTACATATCATAGTGTTAGGCACACAAGCTCTGGAATTGCCCAGAAGTGGTTTTGAATTACGGCTCTACTATTTTACTCATTTATTTAATCATCCAACAGCTATATCTAAGTGGTTATTGTGTGCATGAGGTTAAAACAGTAGACAAGATAGGGTCCTCCTCACAAGTTTATTACCCAGAGGTTTTTGAGCAAGAACACTGACATCATAATAAAGCCGATAAGTGCTTTGATGAGCGGGCACACGAGGTGGGACCAGAAAAGGGAGAGAACTGGCAAAAGGGAAGAGCACAGACTTCGTAGGGGAAGTAACATCTAAGCAAAGGCCTGAAGGCCAAGTAATAATTACCAAATTGAAATGATGGATGTGTGTATGTGGAAAAGTAAGCAGGGGAAGAGAAAGAGTATATAAAAGACCCAGCACAATAGCCAAAAGGTGGCAGCAACCCAAGGTGATAGCAACAGATGAATGGATAAACAAAATATGGTATATAAGTTCAATGGAATATTATTCAGCCATAAAAAGGAATTAAGTTCTGAGATTTGAAGACCTCATATTGAGTAAAATAAGCAGGACTCAAAAAGAAAAAGTTGTTGTGTGATTTTGCTTATATGAAATACATAGAAGAAGCAAACTTCATAGAGACAGAGAATGGTTTATAAGGTACCAGGGGCAGGAGATGGTGGAGTGGGAAGAGGGAGTTAAAGCTTAATGGGTTAAGAGTTTATGCTTGAAGTGATGAAAAAGTAGGGGTAATGAATATCACAATATTATAATTATAATTAATACTAGCAAATTATACACTAAGATGTGGTTAAAATGTGAAATTTTGAGTTATATATTTATTGCTACAATAAAAAGTTTCATTAAAAAAGAACAGAAAAGGAAAGCAGATTTTTTCACATTTTCGGATGAGATGGCCCTGATGAAAAAAAATTCTAAGAGTCCAAGAAAGCTTGGTGCTTCTCTATCAGAATTAAATGGGGAGAAGAAAAATGTACCAGTGCCATAAGAAACCAAAGCTGATCAAATACTGGACACATAGGCAAGAAAGGGAAACAAGAAAGACATAAGAAATGGGAGGCAGTCTAGGCAACCAGAGAAAAATAAAGAAAAAGTACAATTTTTTAAAAAAAGAAATAAAAATCCAGACTATAGAGAGTATTGAGGCATCAGGGGAAGAAGAATTGGACCGAGGAGGTAGCATCGTGAAAGAGAGTCCTTACAGGCAGAAGGCAAAGGGAGATACTGAAGGATTTCCCATAAAGTGACCCAGAAATAGGTATTTTAGAAAAGTGTTACTAATCAGATGACCTTAGACAATCTACTTAAGTTTGTCTTAAGCCTCAGTTTGTAACATGTGAAGATTAAATGAGATAATGTATATAAAATATTTCTCAGTAGTAACCATAAGGAGATATCTATGAGCTCAAATTTGAAGTAATTTTTACCTTCCCTTTGTATCAGAATTTATGCTAAACATTTTATAAAACATTTATACTAGTGTTTAGTATAAATTCTAGTACTCACTTGTTCATTGTTTTAGCTTTCAGGAAGTTTAGAGAAATTCATTTGTTCAATCACTTATTCAACAAACATATCTTTTCTGGGCTGGGCATTGAGCCTGCTGTTGGGGATGAGATGATAAAAGTGTTGATTGGGTGGTGATTTGGTTAAAAGAAGAAATGGCTGCTTAAATTAAGTATTCAGCAAATTACTGTGGTTCCATGTGGTTTGAGGTTTGTGGCAGAGACTAGCAATTGCCACCAAGAATCTATTACCCACTTTTTCTTTATTAAAAAAAAATACTCATTTTTGGTGCTGGTAATTTTTTTTTTTTTTAAGGTCCCAGGGTCGGGGATTGAACCCACTAAGCTGTACCGGCTTCCCTGAGTTGGTTTTTTCATTTGTTTGCTTGTTTCGTTGTTGTTGTTTGTTTGTTTGTTTTTAGGAAGCACTGGGAAGTGAACCAGGACCTCCCATGTGGGAAGCAGGCACTCAACTGCTTGAGCCACATCTACTTCCCGCTGGTAGTTTTGTTTCATGATCTAGATGCTGTTTACACAGATGGGCTGTATTCGACAAAGCTCATCAAGTTGCCTATTTGCATATATTTATATATCCCTGCAAAAATATTTATGAATTTTTTCATTAAAAATTGAATTCTGAAAAACCTCCAATTTATGTCTGTCCAGCTAAGATTACATTTCTAGAACTCCCTTGCAGCTAGGGATGTCCTATGACTGAGTCCTGACCAACGAAGTTTAAGCACAGATGCTGACTGGTATTTCCAGTCAGTGTTATTAAATGGGTATGAGAGTACTCTTCCCCAATTCCCTCCTCAATTCTGGGGCCTTGAAAACAAATATGATGCAGAGGTTACCTTGGTTCATGAAGACCAGAACCATATCCTAGGGACATTTGAGAAGTTAACTAGAAGAAGCTTTGGTCCTGCCTGAAAACTTTGAGGAGCTGGTAAACTGGTTATTTCCTACAGATTTTTCTTACATGAGAAAGAGAAAAAAACTCTCTGGTTTAAACCACTGTTACTTTGGGTTTCTTTGTTTACTTCAGCTGAAATTAATCTTAACTTAGCGAGTGTTCAAGGTTGAATTCTGTTCAGTTCATGCTTTTACATCCAGGAAATCCCACATGTGGTAAAAAAATGAGTTACATAAAGGAGCATTGGAAATGGTCAAACACTTGGAGCCTTAAATTCAAGTCTGGCTTCACTTTTTATAGTAAGATTGTATCTCTACGTTCTCCTACATAATATGGAGATTAAAAGTCTACCATGTTTTCTCTTTTTTTTTTTTTTTTCTTTTTTTCTAGTTCTTTCCTGGCAGCAAACTAGGCTAGTTAACATAAATAAAAAGAGAATTATTGGAATGCTGTCGAAAACCTCCCAAAATAAATTGATAGGCTAGCATCCAGTCTTAGAAGCAAGGCAAAAATCAGAATAAGACTCAGGCAGCAAGAGTCACTCAACCATGTCTTCAGACTGCAACACCTAAAATGAAGGATTCCAGTCATTTTCCCCTGTTCTGCGTTACTCCACACCACATGCAAAGTTCTGGGGAAAAGAGTCTGATTGACGAAATGTAGATCACAAGCCCTTTGGCTTCTTTGAAGCAGTGAGAGTCTGGAGAGAGGAGGATGTGCCAGCCTGAAGAGGCTTCTAGTTCTCTATTAGAAGGTGTAGCCATTGGGCAATTTGATGTAATTATGAATTCCAAATATATATATTGGATTATGCTTGTAAACTGATCTGTTCATCTGGGCATGATTAAGTTATGATTAGGGCTTTGACTGGGCCATGTCAGTAGGGTGTTGAGTCCCACCCCGGGGAATCAAATATAAAAGGCAAGGCAAAGGACAGAGGGAGCAGTTTTTGTGTAGCAGTTTTTGATGTTGGAGTTTTGATGTTGGAGAGAAGGCCCTGGGATAGAGACGAGCTATTCGCCTGAGAGTTCACAGCTGGCCTTGTGGAGAGAAGCAAAGCCTAGAGAGCCTAATAGTCTACAGCTGACCTTGCGGAGGAAACAGAGGCGCTAAGCCCGGAGAGAAGCGCAGTCCTAGGAAGAGAGGAACCCAGGAAGCCTGAGTCCTGGCAAACATCCAACATGTGGCAATGGACTTTGGTGAGGGAAGAAACTTATGGTTTATGGCCTGGTAACTGTGGACTTCTACCCTAAATAAATACCCTTTACAAAGACCAACCAATCTCTGGTATATTGCATTAGTGCCCCTTTGGCTGACTAACACAGAAGGGAAGGAGACACTGGACAGTCATAAGTCAACAGATATCCATGCTTTCATAAGGCTGTTGAGCATAGAACAAATTAGGGACAAATGCTGTGAAAACTAAAACTCACTATGCAAATACTCATTGCTATGTTATTATTAATTGGAAATTCACATTTGATGTTAGGTGGGCTTCCAAGAGGAGTATGGAGAGTGGGCCAATGTAAATTTCTAGGCAGGAGTCATTTCCTAGAGCAGAGTTCTTAGCTGGGGTCCTTCAGTGCATGAATAGGCTGCAAATAACAGAAAATCCATACTGAGGTTAGCCTAAATAATATGAAATAATTCATGAAGTTCATGTGAAAAGAAATCCAGAAGCAGAGCAGGTTTGGGTGGGCTTAATACAATGGCTTTGCTTCCATTTCTCTATGGTTCTCTTAGCTCTGCCTCTCTCTACGTGTTGACTTCTTCTTTAGGCTACTATCTCTTGCAGTTACAAACTGACTGCAGACGTTCCAAACTGGGTAGGAAAAAATAACAGCCATACCACTGTCATCATTCCTAGTTCACTTTTTTTCTCCCCTCTGAGTATCCTGCACAACTGAATATTCAATAAATATTTCTTAGATAACGAAGTGATTGGATAGATGCGTGAAACAGTTAAATTAGGCAGGCAGGATTAAGTGAGCATTATAGACATCATAAACAATAGATCAGAAAAGAATCTAATGAAGAATATCCTGCCTCAAATAGAGGGGGGCAGAGAGTTTTCCCAGACATACAGTTCGTACCTTATTTAAAGCAAATGAATTCATGAACAAAAAAAGTTCCTAGAATTCAGAATAACTTTCCATCCATTCCAGGTGGTTCCATATTTTGAGTTGCAAAACTGAACTAGCTAAGATACTGGAAGTTTGTATCCTGTGGAATATCAAATAACCTCATGCAATAATGACTATGTCCACCTAAAGTAGTAAGGTTCATACATAAGATGATACTGAGGCTTCAAGTTTTTCATACAATATAACGCATATTTTTAATCTCCATTATTTTGATAGTCCTTTCAAACATCCGCTGAGAACTTTGCACATGTCAAGCCCTGTACAAGGTGTTTTCAAATGATCTTTCTTTTTAACTTTCACAATACTATAAAAGTATTATTATTATTTTGACTTATAATAGAGAAGTAGAAACCCAATGACTGTAGGTCAACTTGACTAAAATAACTAACAAGTATCAGAACTGGAATTAGAAAACAGGTCTGTATTAGTTAATTTTAACTATTTATATTCTGTCTAAAAGACCAAACTACTTTGAAATATACTAAAAGTTCTCATTTAAGGAGGGAGCAAATGATGCAATGACTAAAAAATACTCCAGATTAGTTATTCAGGCAGATCCACTAACTATTCCCAGTACCCTTATTCAGATTCTAGATAATATATAAACACAAAAGGGATGCAATTATTTTCTTGGAGACTACTGACACTTTAGTTTTATGCTTCCAACTCTCTCTCTGTCTCTCTCTCTCTCTCTCTCTCTCTCTTCTATATATATATATATTAGACAGAACTCTTTTTGATAGCAAAGGAGAGAAAACCCAACTCAAACTGACTTAAAACATAGAGGGAATTTTATTTGCTTCACATAGAGAAATGTCTAGAGATAAGGTATGGTTAGGGTTGGTTTGATGGAGAAGTTTAACAATAACACCAAAAACTGTGTGTGTGTGTGTGTGTGTGCGTGTCCATTACTCCTCTCTGACCATTATGGTTTTAATTTCATCCAAACCCATGATGAAATGCCTGTACCAGTTTCTGGGTTCACATTAAAACACCATTCCTTCCAGAAGAAGAAACTTTCTCTTTCAATAGCTCTCCTAGAATAATAAGCCAGATTCTTTCCAAGGTGCCCTTGAGAAATCCTTTCTCTTCATCAACTGTCATATAGTTTCTGGAGTAAAGAAAGAAACAGGCATGGATATGGACATGGACATGGGCATGGGCATGGGCATAGGCATAGATAGATAAAACACTTTCTCTAACTACAAAAGTATATACAGGGAGGTGGATGTGGCTCAAATGGTTGGGCATCCATCTCCCATATGGAGGGACCTGGGTTCAATCCCTGGGACCTCCAAGTAAAATAAAGAAAAATATAGAAGGCATGCGGGCCGCCAGTCCCCACAAGCGGGCGCATCATCAGGCCTCGTGCATGGGAGCGCCATCAGGCCCCGTGAGCGGGTACGCTGTCAGGTGTGCGGGTGCGCCAGCAGGCCCCACGTTCGGGAGCACCATCAGGCCCCACGAGTGGGTGAGCCCCCAGGTCCCGCGAGCAGGTGAGCCCTCAGGCTCTGCTAGCTACACAGCAAGACGATGATGTAACAGGTGAGTGACACAAAGGGAGAGCCAAGATGAGACACGCCGAAAAACCAGGAACTAAGGTGGTGCAGGCGGTAGGATGCCTCTCTCCCACATCAGAGGTTCCCAGGATCGAATCCCGGTGAAGACAGGAGAAAGATAAGAAGAGAGGACAGGAAACAGACACAGAGAATTGAGAATTGCCCAGCGAATGGACACAAAAACAGCAAAACGGGGGGGGGGTGTTAAAAATGGATAAAGGTAAAATAAATAAATAAATCTTTTTTTAAAAGTATATACAAAGTTAAATTTGGTAACTACGGAAAAAACATCAAGAAAATAAAAATTACCTAGAATTCCTACTATTCAGACATAACCACTCAATATTTTATTTATTTATTTTATTTATTTTTTTTTTTTAAAGATTTTATTTATTTATTCATTTATCCCCCCCTTGCTGCTTGTGCTCACTGGGTCAGCTAACCACGCCGTGCAGGCGGGCTTGCCTTCACCAGGAGGCCCCGGGAACCGAACCCGGGTCCTCCCATATGGTAAACGGGAGCCCTACTGATTGAGCCACAGCCGCTTCCCAACCACTCAATATTTTAGAGTACATACTATGCAATTATTTTTTTCACATGCATAGCTTAGAATACATAACATGTCATTATTTTACAAAGTTGAAATCACACAATATATTTTGTCTTCATCCTACTATTTTTACTTATCAACATATCATGGGCATTTTCATATGCCCAGCACACAATAAATCCTTGAGATATATCTTATTATTATTGGTATTCTGAAATATAATATTCAATAACTACATAGCCTGTATACTATGGACATATCATAATTCATCTAGACATTTCCTTATTGTTATACTTTCTCATCACTTCCTAATATTTCTCTTTTAAATCATTCCTCAATAAGCACACATTAACAGAATTCTCACCCAGAGTTTGGGACTGTAGAGTCACATAAACCCAGGCTAAAATCATGACGTTTATCACTTATTCTCTGTGTGACTATGAGCAAGTTGTTTACTTTCTCTGATCCTCAGTTCCCTGGAATAAAAACAGTATTTTCCATTGTGATTGTGGTGGTGGTGATTAAATGAGGTAATGCACGTAAAGTGCATGGCACAGAAAAGGAGTTCATTGGTTATGATAATGATAATTTTCATCATCATCAATCAAAATAGTGAGCACCTATATGACAAGAAGAAACAGTTTCTCCCCTAAGCCAGCCTCATTTCTGGTAGATTGCTGGAAGGACTGGCTTAAATATAACTCAGCTGTTCATTAGAATGGCTTCTGTTTAAACTGATTCCCATGCCAGTAAACCATCTGTGACTTATAAAGTGTCATATGTGTAAAATCAAAGACTATTGACAATGTCACCCCTTAAAGATTATCTGTCTTTTAAAATTGTACAGACTTATTTGTAGAGATATAAAGGTGAAATTATTGAATTTTTAAATATAGTGACTAAAGGTGGCTTTATTTCTGAGACTAGAGTTTCACTGCCTTAAAGAACTGAAAGAACCTAGATACTGGCTAGTCCTGTGCCCATCGCTTATTGATGAAGACAAGGAAGCAAAAGACTAGGCAGATGGTCTTTGTGATCTGCAAGTCCAGGCTGGTAGACACCAAGCGGGTCTGAGCCCTGAAAGTTGTTTCCTTGCTGTCTCTACAAGGGACATTCACAGCCAGGAGATCCCAACTAGTGGAGAGGAATTTGAAATGCTTTCTGTGCTATGTGAAATGTTAAGCAGCATTCCTGGTCTATATCCACTAGTAGCACGTACTCCTCAGTTGTGACGGCCAAAAATGCTCCAGATATCGCCAAAGGTCCCCTGGGGGACAAAATTGCTCTGGTTGAAATCAATTGACCTGAGATGAATAGAAGTGAACCCCTTCTTCATTTCCCCTACAACAACAGATAATATAAACTAGGGGGAAGGTTGCAAGAAGTGTTCTTCTACCCTTCTTCCAATGTCCAAACTAGAATTTCAGGAGGAAGTCATGTAAATCCAGACAGAAAAAGAACAGAAATACTTTTATTATATTAACTCATTTGAAATTTCCTTATCTGAAGGCAATACTGCCAACAAGATATCCTCCATCCTAATGCCAGGCCACTGCAAATAGCTTTTCATTCTCTTCCTCTCTCCTTCTAGGACTTACCCACTATTGCCCATCATATCCAGGATAAATGCCAATGGACTGACACTCTAAGCCCAAGGCCAGAGAGAAGTAGAACCAGGAAAGAGATCAAATCGAGTAAAGGGGCCCCACAACTATGTGGCTGGGAGGTGATGAAAGAATCCAAAGGGAAGAGATTTCTCTTTTGACAGAGAAGGGTAGTCATTACTAGAAGAAAACTAGTCATGAAAAGCAAGGATTTGGGGTAAAGTTGATTAGAGTAAAAGGCCCACATCCAGGTCCCCACTGCCTGTGATTTGATATGGGTTGAAATATAAAGCTCAAACCTAAGTGAATAAATATTTATTTTTACATTCTTTTGGACCCAGTGTCTGGTAAAGAGTAAAATCTATTTATTAATTGACTTTACCACCCTCCTTTCTACCCATAAATGTTGATTTTTAGTAGTCACTCTACTTTTAGGGGTGGAATACCAGGTTTGAATATTCTGGGCTTCAGCATTTGGTGCCTACTTCTTCAGAGGTCAAGGAACTCAAGGTCAAATTCAAAACTAGTCACCTCTAGGAAAGAAGTCAGTCAGGTTTAGGAGTATAATGAGCCAAGAATTAGGGAAAGGATAAGATTTTCTTTAATTTCCCCTTTATCAACAACTTCTCCAAAGGTATTCTCATCTCACAAGCTATAAAGTGTATTGACATCAAATTTCATCTGTTTCTTTCATCAACATAAAAAAGTAAAAGAGAAAGCTGTTTCTATTACATAGATGGGGAAACTGAGGCCCAGAGAGATTATTAAACTTTCCCAGGGGAACTGACACAGCTAGTTGAAATAGGTATGATGTCCTTCCCACTAGACAAGAATGCTTTCTTATCATGACAAAAGTATATCAGCACACATAGATAAAAGTTTCACTCTACCCATGCTCTTTAAAAGAAGGACATTTGCAAAACACTATGGTATTGGCACAAGGATAGATATACATGCCAATGGGATTGAATCTCCAGTTCAGGAATAAACCCTCACATCTACAGCCAGTTGACTTTTGACAAGGGTTCCAAGTTCACTCGATTGGGAAAGAATAGTCTCTTCAACAAATGGTGCAGGGAAAACTGGATGACCATACACAAAAATTAACTCAAAATGGATCACATATCTAAATATAAGAAGCGGGGCTATGAAACTCATAGAGGAAAACAGAGGGAAGCATCTTTAGGACTTTGTGTCAGGCAATGGTTTCTTAGCCCTTAAAACAAAAAGTACCAGCAACAAAAGAAAAAAATACATAAATGGTACTCATCAAAATTAAAAATTTTTGTGCATCAAAGGACTTCATCAAGGATATAAATAACCTACAGAGCAAGAAAAAATATTTGGGAGCCACATTACTGAAAAGGGTTTAATTTCCAGAATCTATAAACCCTATAACTCAACAACAAAAAGACAAACAGCCCAATTAAAAATGATTCAAAAACTTGAATATACATTTCTCTATTCTGCAGAATAGAAGATATACAAAAAATAAGACATACAAATGGAAAAAAAGCACAAGAAAAGATGCTCAACATCATTCACCCTCAGGGAAAGGCAAATCAAAACAACAATGAGATACCACTTCATATCTACTAGAAAGGATACTACTAAGAAAACAAAAATTAAAAAGCATTGGAGAGGATGGGCAGAAGCAGGAACACTCTCATTGCTGTGGGAATGTAGAATGGTGCAGCTGCTGCGGAAAACAGTTTGGCAATTTCTCAGAAAGTTAATAGAATTACCATATGACCTGGCAATTCCACTCAAAAGAATTGAAAGTAGAGACTTGAACAGGTATTTGCACATTGATGTTCATGGTGGTATTATTTGCATTTGCTACAAGATAGAAGCAACCCAAGTGTCCATCAACTGATCAATGGATAAATAAAATGTGGTATATCCATACAAGGAACTTTACACAGCCCTGAAAGGAATGATGTTCTGATACAGATGACAACATGGGTGAACCTTGAAGACATCATGAAATATACATTTCATGTGAAATAAGCCAGACACAAAAGGACAAATATGATATGATCTTACTATTATGAAACAGTTAGAACAAGCAAATTCATAGACTCAGAAACTAGAATACAGGTTACCGGAAGTTGAGTTGGGGGTAGGGAAAGGGGAGTTAAAGCTTAACTGGTACAGAATTTCTTTTGCAGGTGATGGAAAATTTGTGGTAATGGATGATCGTGATGGTTGCACACCACTGAATGTAATTAAGGCCACCGAATTACATATTTGAATGTGGTTGAAGGGGGAAATTTTAGATTGTGTATGTGTTACTAAATATTTTTTAAAATAAACAAACAAAAATAATATATTCCTCTCAGAGCCACACCACCGAAAGGTGTTCCTTCAACAACAAAAAGATTTATTACTTTCTTCCCCTACAGAAAAACCACAAAAATGTTCCTTCTTGACTGCAAGAGCAAGTTCCAAGTTTCATGAGAACCAGCCGAATACTTCCACCTAGTCTGTGTGGAAGTTAAAGATAAAAAGCCTTTGAAACTACCTCTGCACACCTGCCTCACTGGTGACAGACCTTCTTCCTGTTTCACTCGGGTGAGGGATGCCAAGCCGCCACAGTTAGGGCTGTGATGGATGTTTTTGAATGGTTCAACTGTCATAAACCAGGCACTGCATTTCACAAATTGTCTCAAACCCTAACCCCCAAACTGGAAAACAATATATTCTCGAGTGTCTGCTGCCTGGACAGTCTCTATATTCATAATAGCAGAATCCATCTTTCTGTTCCTGACATCAAGAATCACCTTGCTTGGGTATATTTGCAGAAAGAGTGGGTTTCTCACCTCCATAGCCAGTCCATGCTGCAGCCTATTCCTCTGCTTTCACCGGCTCCTAAACTCCATGCGCAGCAGAGGCTCTGCTCATTGTATAGTGGTCCTGGCTTGTGACTCCAGGGTTGTCATCTTTCCTCAGCAAGACACTGAAGATTACCTCAGAGAGAGAGGTACAGGAGATAGAATAATGGCCGCCCCACAGAGGCCCCATCCGGGAACCTATGAATATGTTATCTCATAGGACAAGATGGACTTTGCAGATGTGTTCAAGTTAAGGACTTTGAGATGAGGAGACTGCCCCAGATTATTGGTGAGCCTAATGTAATCACAAGGGTTTCTAAAAGGGAAAAAAGAGAGGCAGGAGAGGCAGGGTAGAGAAGGCAATGTGATGATGGGAGCAGAAGTTGGAATGATGTGAGGAAGAGACCATGAGTCAAGGAATGCAGGTGACTTCTAGAAGTTGGGAAAGACTAACATCTAGAAGTTAGAAAACAAATTGTCCCCTAGAGCTGCCAGAAGGGACACAGGGCTGCCTTGATTTTAGGAATTCGGACCTCCAGAACTGTAAGATAATACATTTGTGTTGTTTAAGAGAGACAGAGAAACAGAGAGAGAGAGAGAGAAAGTACATTTGATTCATCCTTATATGTGCCAAGGACCTCAGCCAGCATTGAGGTTTTGGTCCAGACCAAAGCAGATCATGATTTCTACCCTAGCCTTTGGCTTTGTGACTCTCTTATTAACAGAGTAGGTTTGAGTCATACCTCTGGATGATCTTGCAAAGGTTTGGGAAGGGAGATCTTTGCCTCAGGAGAGCCTTAGGAAAGCTCTTCTGGGAAGTTGAATATAAATGCCAGTTTGACACAACTGAGTTATCTTTACAGAGCCCCAGATTACTACCACTGAAATATTACTTCTCCTCCACCTCCAGCCTGAAGGCCCTAGCATAAAAAGATACATTTCTTGTTGAGTTATGGTGGTTTTCATATCTCCAGCTGTCTTCACCAAATAGGGGTCAGGAAACTAGCCATGAATGCACGAGTACGATAGTCTGATTTAACATTGTCTCACGTAAGAAAACTGAGACCTGCAGAGGAGAACCAATTTGGCCAATGCCACATAAAGAGTTGACAGCAGAGCTGGTACTAAAATTTGGGGTTTCCAACTCCTGACTGAATACCATAATAGGCTAGGCTGTATTCAATGACCCAAATATTTCTAATACATGAAATTGATCTTCAATTCCCATTTCATGGATCAGAGCAGTAACCAATCTGAGGTGTGATTTGTCAAGCACAGTGAAGACTTTGTAATGACCCCAGGTGTCACTCCCTGTCACCTGCAGTGATACCGTCATCTTTAACAGTATTAAATCATTGATTTGTGTACTCAACAAACATTTATTTATAAGCTATATCTTATAAATATACCATCAATGCTTATCATCAATGACTGGATCTTACTCATCCCTGTTACCTCTGACAATATGAAGGTCAGAGAACAGTAAGGTAAGGAGATATCTACAACATTACAGAAATTCAATTTTATAAGAACAAGTATATAAAAAACGTGATTTGGAAAATAAAAGGAGTATCAGTTAAGGTTCTCCAGAGAAACAAAACCAACAGGATAAATATATATTTTTATATACGGAAGAGAGATAGAGAAATATTTATTACAAAGAATGAAGGGGGCTCATATAACTGTGGGGACTGGCAATTCTGGGTTTTTAATTCTGTAGGACAGGCAGGCTGCAAGCTAGAAACTCTGATGAAGGTGATGATGAAGCCCTTAGACCAAATTTCCTTGAGGAAGCTGGTTGGCTGGACATTCCAATAAGAGTCAATGCTGAATTTGAGGCAGAAATTCTTCTGCCCTCTGAGACCCTTCTTCTGATATCTGGCTGTTAAGACCTCCAACTGACTGGATGAGGAGATTCCCTCATTGCTGAGGACAATCTCCTTTTTTTGATTGTAGATGCAATCAACTATTTATAGATGCAAATCCCACCTACAAAATACCCTCTTCGTAATAAGCATACCAGTGTTTGACCAAACAACTCAAACAACTGGACACCATAATATAGCTAAGTTGCCACATGAGATTAATCATCACAAGAGGTGACATTAAAAAAAAAACAAGACGTGACATTGGAGTTGGTCCTTGAAGACTGAGAAGGAGTTTGTTGGATGTAGAAGGGACAGAGGCATTCCAGATGGAGGAAACAGCAAAAGCAAACTATAATAGAGTGGAACCACCTACAACAGAGTTCATAGTCTCCATAGGAAAGGGCAACATAGGGACATAGCTAACAAGTTGGTATGGAGTCAGGCAATCAAGAACCTTAAAGACCATGACGATGCACAATGCAGTGCCATGATTTGCACTGAAGAAACTAAGCAGGTTAGTGGCATGGTTAGACATGTGTTCTAGAAAAGTCACTCTGACACTACTGAAGAAAATGGCTCAAAGGTAGCAAGATTGGAGGCAGGAAGGCCATTTCAACTAGTTTTATACTCTTGAAAATTGATGATAAAGGTTTAAACCAGGAAAACAGATATGGAAGAAAATTAAAATTTAGGAGAACTCAGAAGACAGAAGTCAGTGATCTATTGGATATTGGTGATGGGGGCACAGAGTTAATGGTGACTGGAGATTCTACTTTAGATAACTGATAGATGGTCATGAAAATGTATTCTTGAACAAGTTTTTAACTATTCAGTCACTGTCTCATTTAAGAATTTGTTAGATGCTCTGGAGACTTTACTCAGAAAAAGGTACATATGCACACACACCACTTATTGCAGAAATAAAATGGAAAATCCAAAACCGTCATCCTATTTGTTGCATGATGGAACACTGCCCAACTCCACCACTTGCTAACTTTGTGACTCAAAGCAAACCAGTTAAGTTGAGCTTCTAGTACCTTATTTCTCAACTAGGATATAATGCATCCTCCGTGCTCCTTTCAACCTCCTTATGAAGAAGACCATCAATGGCCACATTCAACTGAGAAACCTTGATCCTTTTTCTCGGCTTCCTTCTTCCATTCTGTTGCTTCTCAAAAAAGTGCTGAGGACTCACTGTGACAAGAACACACAATATGGCTGCAATTGAGGGCAGTGCTTACCATTCTAGAGACTGCTGTCCTTCCCTGTTCCCTTTAAACAAGCCCTTCTGGGACCCATTTCCTCAGATGGGATGTATCATGGCAAACATATGGGTTTTGTAATCAGCTAGGCTCTGCTTGTTTTCTAGTTCAACCAAATGTGGTTTATGTGGCAGCGTTTTTTCTTTTTCTTTTTTTAGGAGATACCAGGGATTGAACCCAGGACCTCATCCATGGGAAGCAGACACTCAACCACTAGTGCTACTTCTACTCCCCTTTAGCAACTTTTTTGAGATATAATTCACATATCGTACAGTTTGCCCATGTAAAATGTTTACTCCAATGTTTTTAGTATATTCACAGAGTTGTGAAACCAGTATCAAGTTATAACTTTAAAACATTTTTGTCACCCCAAAAGAAACCCCATGCCCATTATTCATAACTCCCTTACTTCCTCCCTCACAGCCCTAGGAAATGACTAAACTCCTTACTGACTTTGTAGTCTTGCCTACTTTGACTATTTCATATAACTGTATACTACCCTGCATTGAATTGCATTGGCACATTTGTCATAAATCTGACCATTTTTAATGAATCTATTTTAGACTCTATATTCTGGTATTTTAGTCTATGTATATATCCTTAGGCTACCAATACAATAGTTCCATAATTACTATAGCTTATAGTGGATCTTGAAATCAAGTATAAGGTAAGCCCTCCATCTTTATTCTTCTCCACGATTTCTTGGCTAGGTCCTTTAGAATTCTATGTACCTTTTAGAATCACCTTCTAAATTTCTGCAAATAGTGTGATGGAATGTTGATTGGGATGCATTGAATCTATAGATCATTTTGAGAGAAATGATTAGTTATATATGCCTCAGGGCTTTCTTCTCCTTCTCTTTTTATTGGGAGACATCAGCCCACAAGTCCCACACCACCCGTCTGTTGCCACAGTTTCAAATGGACAGTTTCCACAAGAGGGATAGGCTTGAAGTTGTCTACTTGTGTCTGTGATGGGGTAATTCTGTCTATTTCAAGGGTAAAATATCTAAGGGCCACTTTCCCATGCACCTATGCCAACAAGTCTGTCAATAACAAAGGCGGCAGTTGGCTCTCTATATCCTAACTCCTGTGTCTATCTCTCATATACTAGAAAGTCAAAGAGAAAATAGCCATGTAAATGAGTGACCTCTCCAACTAGGTATCATCTTGCAGAATTGAACTACAGAAAGCAAACGGAACTACAACTTTTTAATAAAGTTAGCTTTGTTTGCATTTAGATTAATATTATCTATGCTAATAGAATTGAAACAGTACCAAAATCTTGCATTTGATACTCTGATGACTTATATTAATAAGGATAGTTCTTATAAGAGAAATTGTATTGAGGGAAATAACATTTATGAAGTCATAAACTGTACATTTAATCTTCATTGCAGATTTCTGAGGTATTATTATTCCTATTATCAAGAGAGAAAAAATATTACCTGAGAGGCTAAGTAAACTGAGGCTTGAATTTAATCAAAATTGCTCAGAAAATATGTATCAGATTCTTATGTAAAGTGATTTACAACATTTAAATGTTTTAATATATAATATTTTATATAATACTAGGAATAATAATATAAAAAGATCAGGACCATTATCTTTTATTTACAGCTGAAGAACTGTTCAGAGGGGTTAAATGACCTGGTCATGGTCTCTCACTCACCACCAAAAGATAGAAATAGGTCCTGTGACTCAAAGTAAAGTATCTACTACTATATCCCACTTCACAGCACGGGTATTTCTTGCCACTGACATAAGCTTTCTGAAAACCTTCTTTCCAGAGAGCAATAGAGATGAGTGTTTCCTTTATTGCTCAAAGAAAAGAATGACCAAAGTACTGGTCTATTGTGATCAAAGTAATGGATGTCTTAGGATTGGATAGGTGGAAATCTGTACCAATTCATCAGGCTGTTTTGGTGATTGTAACTAGTTGAAAATACTCTACTTGAGTAAGCATTTCATTTTAATCACTGTAAAGCAATTGGCTGCATTTTGACTTTCTCTCTTACTCAGGGCCTGTGTGAAATTTTCTTTCCACCAACTGTATCCATATAAATAGAATAGAATCAAACATGGTTCTAGATATTAACTTGTGATAAAAGAATGAGAAGATTGAGCTAGCCTGATGGGTTATCTTGTCAACTAATCCTTACTTATCTTGTCTGAGCCTTTTAAATAGCCAAAGTGACTCACAAAATAATACCATTAATCCAGGTAAAACGTAATGACAGTTCAAATGAAGATAGTGTCAGTAGCAGTGGAAAGAAGTGTCATAGTGCACAACACACACTAGGTATTCAATGAATAACTATGGAATGAATAAATGTCCATATCCAAGGAACATTCATGTCATTGAACTGGCAGGACATTTTAGGAGGTAGAGTGATGGAAAAGAATGAATTGAGGATGACCTCAATGTTTCAAAGTTGGAAATCACTCATGCAGGAAATTCAGAAAAATGAGAAGATTCTAGAGAGTAGATGGTGAGTTTACTTGTAAAAATAAGTAGTTTAAAGGATCTTTGGCACTTCCACATAAAAATGTAGTAGATAACAAAAGAAGTAATGTGTCCAGAGCACAAGAAAGCCCTTTGGGCTATATATTTAGGCCCCAAAATCATCTGCTTACATATAGAAGGTAATTAAAACCAAGGAAGAGAATAAGGATTATTTTTTTCATTCATTCGCTTATCAAATATTTATTAGACATGGGGCCATATGCTAGAATTAGAGAACTAGAAGTCAAAATTCTTGGTGAATATCAACATTTAGTGAACATATAATAGATAGAGGTAGAGAAAATAAAGTTTTCAGAATTGATAAACTTGCCTAAAGATACATAGAGACAAAGCTAGAAGTCCCCAAGGCCATCTAACACCACAATGCATGCTCTTCCTAGCATGCAAATGCTTGTATACTTATTCAATTACCAATTCCACACACCAAGGAACTCAATGTTATTACTTTATCTCCAAAGTTGTCTGGTTATTATACATGATAGAGTACTCAAGCTATGTTTATTGAACTAAATGTAAACATCCTCTACCCCATGATAAGGAAAAAATATTATAGAGGACCTTCTTCATCATATTAATCTGTAAAAAGTTTTTCAAGGTTAGAATTTCTTTCAATTATTGAGATATTTGGACATATTTTATGAACCCAAATTTTCTTCTAGATCTTTGTGCCTTCTCTATCACTAGGTAGAGAACACCTGATCGCTTATAACCCTACATAGTACTATTCATATTCTTATCCTATTATCTAGTTGCCTGTACTATATAAGGTTAAGACTGCTTTAAAATGAACTGTTAGTTATCTGTCCAACATCTATTCACAATCCTGCACACAGAAGCATGACTTTGTTGAGGTTGCCAACATTCTTCAAAAAGTTAGCCTCAGCTCACCAAGGGTGACTCTCTACCAGTGCAAGTCACTGCAATGTTTGAAGATATTTTTCATTGTTACAGCTGGGGCATGGGGGGGTGCTATTTGTATCTGGTTGGTAAAAGTCAGTGATGCTACTAAATGTCCTACAATGCACAGGACAGCCCCAGCAACAAAGAATTATCTGACCTCAAATGTCAATAGTGCCAAGGCTTAGAAACCCTCATCTAGGTTAACCTGGCCAATGAGACAGGAGAAGAAGCTGGCTGGAAGACTTTTTGGAAGAGTTACTCTGCTCTTTACAAAACATGAAAGAAGCCATTTCCCTTTGACTTTGGGAATTTTGTGACCTGTAGAATTGCTGAAAGCACCTTGTGATTATAAAAGGACCTAACCTGAGAGAAAAAATCCATACACTGAGAATGGCAAAATGGAAAATGAGAAAGAACTGACTTTATATAACATTGTTGAGCTATTGAATAACCTAATACTGGAACCACCCTACCACTGGACTTGTTCTTATGTATAATAATGTATTTTCTTGTTGCTCAAACTGCCTTGAATTGAGGTTATTGCTAATTGAACCTAAAAATACTTTCACCCAAGGAATTTATTGAATACCTCCTATGTACTGAGATATTATGAGGATTCCTAAAAAGAACCTTAGAAGAAAGGAGGCTTTGGTTTAACTCCTAGAACATCTCCTTAACTAGTCTGTGGCTTTGGGTAAAATCACTAACTCAAAGCATTCCTAAGCCTACTTCTAAAATGCAGATAATAATACCCGTTTTGCAACTTTGGCATGAGATTCAAATAGGACAGTGTTCGTAAAGAAGCCTGCACGGCTCTGCACATGTGTCTATTTAGCTTTTACAATTAACTTATAAGATGTGACATTTTATTCTCTATAATACAGATTATGCTACTGCTGAAAGAGCTGTCATCTGTAGGAAGAC
The DNA here is from genome assembly GCA_026826555.1 of Tolypeutes matacus. Classification (NCBI taxonomy): domain Eukaryota; kingdom Metazoa; phylum Chordata; class Mammalia; order Cingulata; family Chlamyphoridae; genus Tolypeutes; species Tolypeutes matacus. The sequence continues at coordinate 18,970,204 of JAKSZT010054489.1, forward strand.
ACTACCCTAATGTTTTGAGCTAACACTCAGAATGCTATTACACATATATTTAGTCACCTTGCTGTCCTTGTTCCTAATAACAAACGAGAGTAATTTAGTTTATTAAAAGCCTATTGCATGCCAGCTATTTCACTAATCATTTCCCTTAGATTATAATATTCAAGCGTCACACAAACCATATAAGTTTGCTACCCCATTTTACAAATGAAGAGACTAAGCTTAGCTATGTTAAATAATTGCCCCATTTCCACACAGGGAGCAAATAGAGGAGCTAAGATCTGTACTCTGGATCTCCCATTTTAAACCACTTATAGTATATAGACTATTTGAATTAAGAGAGTGCTAGTAATATTATGCAGGTACATTTTAAGTTTAATATGCTTTGATTAAAGTCTGAAAATTTCACCACTATTTACGCACCCATCAGGAAATGCTTTCATCTAATAATGGCTGATGACATCTTCTAATGTGAGAACTACAAGTATCCTATATAGGCCTGAAAAGGAGCATGAACAAGCCTATAATTTGAATCAAGCTAGAAAGAATATCTATAACCTAAGAGTTCAGTGGTAGAATGTGAAGCAATGGCAGCACAGCAGGCAAACTCTCAGGAGGCTACCAGTGGTCTCCTCCCGTTGGTATCCACGTCCTTGTGTAACCCCTTCCCCTAGAGGGTAGGCTGTACTTGTTGACTTGCTTGTAATGAATGGGATATGGCAAAACTGGTAAGTGTCACTTTTGAAGTTAGGTTTTAAATAGACTATGGCTTCCATATTGGGTGTTCCCTCTCACTCTTTCAGATCACTTGCCCTTGGGAAATCCAGCTGCCATGATGTGAAATAGCTCTGTCGAGAGGTCCACACGGTGAGGGCCTGTGAGTGAGCTTGGAAGCAGATGCCTCCCTATTCAAGTCTTCAGATGAGACAGTAGCTCTGATCAACCGCTTGACTGCAACCTCACAAGAGACTCTGAGCCAGAGGCACCTAGCTAAGCCACGGCCAGACTTCTGACTTCAGGATGGTGAAATGATAAGTGTTTGTGGCTTTCAGTTATTACACATTGGGGTAATTGGTTATGGCATAATAGATAACTTATTCAGGTAGTGACTTACCTATACTCTCAGCTTTTTCCACCGATATCAACTGTCATGTACATTTTGCTGCTACCATTATTACTATTTCTTTAGCTGGGATTTTGAATTTATGGGAAAATCCCAAAGTCATGCTTCATTTCAGTCTCCACACACCCTCGTAGCTAGACCCCTTGTGCTGATAATATTTTATATTAATTATTCAGAAGGGGGATATACTTGAAAGAAAGTGGGTGTGGGATTCAGAGAGAACTCAATTCAAATTCCTACCTCTCCACTTACCAATGTGACCTTGGGCAAATCAAATAATCCCTTTGAACTTGGGTTTCATCATTTACAAAATGCTAATCAATACAGTAAAGAGAAATGCAGCTGGACCATGAACCAGGAGTTCCTAAACTAGTTAGGAAACTTGAAAGAAAGTGTTCCAAAAGAAATAGCATTTAGGAAATCTCAAAAAGGGTAAGTGGGGGTTACCAAAATGAAATGGCAGGGAATAGTGTTGCTGGTGCTGGCAATAGCTTTTATAAGTTCTGGTGACTTGGACGGATTGAAAGAGTTCATTAGTTGAGAGGAGAGGAGCAAGCGATGAGTCTGTAAAGAATGACAGAGTTCAGTTCACAAAGTTAATTGCAGAAGAAGCTTAGACTTCTTCATAATGACAATCAGGAGTCACTGAAAGGTTTTAAGTGGGGATGGTAAAATGATTGGATTTGTACTTTGGACAAAACCTATTTCCAGCAAAAGGCAAAAGTCAACAGCCTTTTTTGGAAAAGGACCAGATAGTAAATGTTTTAGTTTTGTGGGCCATAGAATCTGTTACACCTTGACTCTGCTGTGACAGAGCAAAGACAGCCACAGACAATATGTAATGGATGCTCATGGCTGTGTTCCAATAAAACTTTATTTACAAAAACAGAAAGTGGTCAGTATTTAGACCATGGACTGTACTTAACCTACAAGCTGGAGTTTGCCAGCCCCTGATATAAAGTATAAAAGATGGAGCCAGCATAGAGATTGGAAAATATTTGGAACGACGTTTACTTAATTCACTCATTCAGCAAATCTCTAAGGAATGTCTTTTATGTCCTGGGAACTCTCAGAAGACAGGCACAGTTTCTTTTCTGGTAGAGCTTACAATACAGCGAATCAGAAAAATTAAGTGGATATAGCTTTAAGAATACCCTTTGCAAACTGTAAATCATGAAAACCAGATTGAATCGTGTCCCTGAAGACAGATATGTTGAAGTCTAGCCCCCAGGTGCCTGTGAATGTGATCTTACATGGAAATAGGGTCTTTGCATATGTAATTAGTTCAGTTAGTTAAGATGCAGTAATACTGGATTAGAATGAACCCTAAATCCAATATGACTGGTTGGCCTTATAAAAAGAGACACAGAGACACAGGGGAGAATGCCATGTAAAGACAGGCAGAGATTGGAGGGATATATACAAGCCAAAAAATGCCAAGGATTGCTGCAACCAACAGAAGTAGGAAGAGGCAAGGAAGGATTCTTTCCTAGAAACTTCAGAGGTAGTGTGGCCTTGCTGACACCTTAATTTCATACTTCTGTCCTCTAGAACCGTACAAGAATAAATTTCTGTTGTTTTAGGCCACCTAGTTTGTATACGTTGTTATGACAGTCCTAAGAAACAAATAAACAGATCAACTATCATCACCGTAATGTTCCATTTAATATTGAATAGAATTATTTTACTATAAAGCATTTTTTGGCAACATGTCAATCACATATTTACTGACTGGTTAAACAGAAAGTTCCAGGCAAATGAATCTGGTGTAGAAATGAAAAGACCTGCCAAGAACTGTTAGATACTTGGTGTAGGTGACTTCGACTGACACAATACCTTTTCAAGGTGAACAGTATTGGTCCCATCCGTTTTATAGATATGAAAATATGGCCTTAAAAAGTCTGATCAGTTCCCAGGACTTAGGGAACTAGGATATAGACTCTAAAGATGGTCCTTTCCACCTTACGTCATATGGCGTGCTTGGGAAATAACATGGGCAAAGCAACAGGGAGTTGGAAACTGGAATTGTATAGCAGAGAAGAGCAGATGAGCTCTTCAGGATCCCACGAAGAACTCAGTATAGGCCTGGGAACTGAAATCAGGAATCCCAATTTCTACTTCCTGCTTCTAATCACTTTCCCAAGAGAGCTGGCCCAGCTGTTCCTGAGTGAAAGGAAGGCCGAGAGAATCTTTTAAAACCCAAGCTCTTGTTATAAATTTAGACTTTAGGGGAGGAAAAAAGAAGAAAAAAGGAAATTGTTGGCTTAAGAAAGTAACGTTTCCCATTCATTAGATCAAGGGCAGCGGACAGAGGAAGAGAAAGTCACTTGGACTGTTGGCCCCGAGGCCATGGAGCCCCACTTTGCCCTGGAAGCTCACCCACCCCCCTGGGAGGGAATTCAGTCATGCCCAGAAATAACGTGGCTATACAAGGAAGGCTTCTGTCTCTCCCTAATGAGTTGATTATATCCTGTCAGAAGAATCGTAAGGCCATCAAATGTCAAGTCAATTTTCTCAAACATATTATTTTCATAGCAGCTGGGTCTGACTAACTCTTGAAACAGAACATCCCATTGTTACATTTTACTGAGAATGTTAAAGTGAAACATAATATAAAAAAGAAAGGAAAAAACCTTATTAGGACACATGATCCTGATTCATGCAAGTTTACAGTTCGACATTTAGAGGCCAATTTTATTGAGATAATTTGGTCACTTAGTTCACAATTAACTCATAATGTCAGAGGAAATAAATGTGGAATGTGTTGTTTGCCCACAAGAGCCATTTTCTCAGAAGGCAGGATTTTAGTTACTGAGACTACAGCTAAAGGGTTTGAAGGATAAACTCAGAAGTCTAAGGTGCTGAATTCTAATCCTTGTCTTACCAACACATGCTCCTGAATGGATCTGGTTTATTACATGGGTCATATCTTCTCAAAAGACACAGTACAACAAATGGACTTTGGAGTCATACAACCAGAGCCTCAGTTACTTATGTGCTGAATGGACACAGTGATACCTAGATAAGAAGTTGCCGAAAGAATTAAAGGGCATAAGATAACTAGCACATTGGTATAGAGTAAGCATTCAATGAATGGTAATGATAAAAATGATGATAATATTGAAAATGGTAATGAAATTGGAGACAGATGAGGAATTTGGCAAAAATATATATCCAGGGCCTTACAAAGGGAGTGAGCAAAGAAGTCATTAAACCTGAAGCTAAAATTAGAAGTAGCCTCCAGTATCCTTCTGATAATTAAGAGCATTGCATTGGAGGAGTTTCCCTATGCATAATATCAAGTGTGACATCATTATCAGGAAGCAAGATCTCCCTTGAAAAATTAGATCCTGTCTCCTTTCACCCAAACCCAATTCTCACCACCTAAAATTCTATTCGGTTTTCATTTATTTTCGGTTTTTGTGAAATTAGGCAGTGTGGTGGGCAGAATTCTGTGGTGTTCACATACCTTCTCCCAGTTACTCAAGCAAGCACTGATCTAGGTACTGCTGTGAAGGGACTTAGCAGATGTCATTAAGGTTTCAAATCAGTTGACTTTAAAATAGGGAGATTATCGGGGTGGGCCTGACTTAATCCTATAAGCCCTTTAAAATCAGAGAGTTTTCTCTGATGAGCAGATGAAAAAACAGTCAGGGATTTGAAGCAGGAGAAAGATTCCATGCACCATTGCCGGCTTGAAGGTGGAAGGGGCCATGCAGCAAGGTATGAGAGACAGCACAAAGAGCAGATAGCTGACAGCCAGCAAGGAAACAGGAGCCTCAGTCCTACAACTGCAGCGAATTGAATTCTGCCAACAAGAATGGTGTGGGAAGAGGGTTTTTTCCCTCAGAACCTGGAGACAAAAATTTAGTCAAAACTACAATGAGATATCATTTCACACCTATCAGAATGGCCACTATTAAAAAGACAGAGAACTACAAGTGTTGGAGAGGATGTGGAGAGATAGGAACACTTCTTCACTGTTGGTGGGAATGCAGGATGGTACAACCACTATGGAGGACTGTTTGGCAGTTCCTAAAGAAGTTGAATATAGACTTGCCACGTGACCCTGCAATACCACTACTGGGTACATACCCAGAAGAACTGAGAGCAGTGACACGAACAGACATCTGCACACCGATGTTCATAGCCACATTATTCACCATTGCCAAAAGTTGGAAACAACCCAGGTGTCCATCAACAGATGAATGGATAAACAAACTGTGGTCTATTCACACGATGGAATATTATGCAGCTGTAAGAAGAAATGAAGTCATAACGCATATGGCAACATGGATGAACCTGGAGGACATTATGTTGAGTGAAGCAAGCCAGACACAAAAGGACAAATACTGTATGAATGCATTACTATGAACCAAATATATTGTGTAATATATTGTTTGATTAAAAAAAAAAAAAAATTTACATATATCCATTACATTTAATTGAGAAATGTATATATTTATTCATCTGTGTTTACTTTTTAGTTTTTAATTGTTTATGTTTTCAATTATTAAATGTACAAAATAAAGTTAAAAAAAATATATATATATTACCTTGTGATAGGCTGAGCAGAGAACCCAGCTTCGCTGGGCCAGAACCCTGATCTACAGAACTGTGAGTTAACTAATGGGTACTGTTTTCAAGCTACTAAATTTGTGGTAATTTATTATGCAGCAATAGGAGACAAATACAGGTGATCTGAGTGTCTCAGACACTAAAAACTGCTCTGGCCTCTGGCAGACCTTAGGTGTATCTATCTAAGCTTAGCGAAAAAACAAGAGTAATAACCCCAAACCCTCAAGCTAAACAGATACACACACACAGGCTGTATCTCAAATTCAGGATAATTCAGGCAAAAACATATATTACACATGAAATAATTCAGTAAATGTCCCCATTATCCTTCTTCCAGTCATCATGAATTTCTCAGTAAATATTTATTGAACATTTACTGTGTGCTAGGATCCAGGACAGACAACAGTTGTTCCTTGAGTAACAAACACACAATCCTACAAAGAAGTCATAACCAGATGGGGGAGCACATTTCTGAGGCCAAAGGAAGTCTCTGAAGATTGATAAGTAGATGAGCAACAGTTTCAGCCCTGTTTAACCAAAGATCACTCCTCTGGATCACGGAGAATGGTTTGAGGAAGGCACTCAATACTGGAGATAATAAGCCAATGCAGTAACTCAGGTGAAGCTGAAAAAGGATGTTGGCCAGAAGTAAGGTAATGCCAGGTGGATGGCAAGAACAGAGTTTTGAGAACTGTTAATTTTAGATTTTTCAGGACTTGGTTAGTTGAAGGGGGTGAGAGAAAATGGTGTCAAAGACAACTTCAAGATTTCTGGCTTGGGAAATGAGATGGACAGAGATGTCAATCAATGAGAAATGATACCCTAGAGAAGGTGACCATCTGTTTGGGGTTGAGGGAGGAGGGAGGAGGTTTTGTGTTTGGTTTTAGACATGCTGGATTTTAGGTACTCATGGGAAAACAAAACAGATATGTGGAGTCTATATGGTGAGCTTGGTAGAGCTGATATGACTCCATAATCTCTTGCTTTTATGGACTGTGTAGCAGTTTGATAGTATTGATGAATTCCAAAAAGAAATAGTGGATTATGTTTGTAAACTGTTTTTTTTCCTCTGGGTGTATTAGAGTTTATTTGATTGGGCTACATGAGTAGGATATTGGGTCTCTGCCCCCTGGGTGGGCAGGGACTCATAGAGAAAACTACATGGCAGAGAAGGACGTTTGGAATTTTTGGAGCTGGAGTGCCAGGAAGTAAACACACAGAGGAGCTTGGTCGTGAGGAAAGAGAAAAGGCCCCGGGAAGAGAAACAAGCCATTCACCTGATTGTCTACAGCTGGCCTTGTGGCACTAGAGGAGCTGAGCCTGGAGAGGAGCAAGCCCCAAGAAGAGAGGAACCCAGGAAGCCTGAACCCTCACAGACATCGGCAGCCATCTTGCCCCAACACGTGGCAACAGACTTTGGTGAGGGAAGTAAATTACACTTTATGGCCTGGTAACTGTAAGCTTCTACCCCAAATAAATACCCTTTATAAAAGCCAACAGATTCCTGGTATTTTGCATCAGCACCCCTTTGGCTGACTAATACAGACACTAAACAACAAAAGCATGGATTCCTTAGCAGCATCACAAATTTCTTAACTTTTCTTAGTTTTGCCCTTATTTAATGGAAGTTTAACCAGATTCTAGAGAAATCTGGTTAATGCGTAGGACATGGATTACTGGTACTAAACCTAAGTTTTTCCATATTGTTAATAGTTAATAAGAACATCTGTTGCTTATATTTGAAATTAAAGTGGGGAGATAAAAGAAAAGTAGGAGAAGCAAGTCAGCCTTAGAAAATAGAGGCTCTCATTAGAGATGTGCTAATTCATGTCTGTCCTCTTGAGTCTCATAGAAATAAAAGCAACATGTGATGGTCCCGTGGCTGTGGTTAAAAAAAAAAAAAAAAAAACAGAAGGAAACATTTCCCATTAGAAACTCTCCACATAGGTTTTATTACTCACATTTTATGTGTTCATTTATTGAGCAAATTTTAGTATCTGAGGTAATTAGTAAACAAAGACAAGTGGAGGGAAAATATTACTGGCAGTAAGAACTTTGGATGCTATAGAGAGGCCTAGACTACAATTTGCATTATGGTTACAATATTTACTAGATGTTTAACCTTGGGCAAATTACCTATCCTTTCTAAATATTGGTTTTCTCACCTGAAAAATGGGAGAATAATAGAACATATTTCATAGAGTTGACATAAGCATTCAATGAAATAATGAATGTAAATAACTTTGCACAGTACCTAGCATATTTAGTTGATAAATGTTAGTTATTTTTATTATCATTTTTATCATCATTATTTGGATTAGTTCCTTTTATAAGGGGATTCTGACATCTCCTATCTCCTCTAGGGTTAATATTCTGTAATTCTATATCTGGTCTTATGTACGTGGAGATTAAAACATATGTAGTACCTACAAACAGAAAATAAAGTGGAAAAAATATTAGTTAAATTTTTTTGACTGATTCCCATGTATCAGGTATATATTCCAAGTGCTTCTCTTACATTATCTCTTTTAAGACTCTCAACCACGCTGTTCATGAAATCAGGTTTTAGACAGAACTGATCTTTCCTTCACAAGCCACATTGAATCAATCTACTGTGAGGAACATCCAAAAGAACTATGTGTACATGTATACATTTGCTTATGTGCATTTTTCAAACTAGTAAACTCATCTGCAATTTCATCTCTGACTCTCTCACACCTGGCCCAGGGCCTGCCTCGCTGATGCTCAGCAGATGTATTGAATCAATAAACTAATATATTTATTTGAAACCCAACAATCCAAAGGATTTAGTAGAGCTCCATATCACCCCATCTCCTAGATAGTTCTTAAAATGTTTGTAAAACTGGGCATTAAAATAGTCTCTGAACCTTGGCCAATGACATGGATAACATTTATTCAGGGCTTAACTCAGTGCTGGGCACTTTGAGAAGCATTTTACATACATTTAATGCTCACTACCACCCTCTGCATTGGGCATTATTGTTATTGCTTTCATTTTGCAATGATTAACCTGAGATACATGGAGGATCAATCACACTTGTAGATTGAGCTAGGATTCACAAATAATGAGTCTGACTCCAAAGCTCCTGCTTTTTGAAGACATTTCATTTTTCTGTATAAACCTTAAAATCTGTGTAGCAGTTTTATATTGTATATGAATTCCAAAAAACTTGGATCATGTTTGTAAACTGGTCTGTTCCTCTGAGCATATTAGATTATATTGGATTCAGAGGTTTCACTTTTACTTGATTACTTGATTAAATAATGATTAAGGCTTTGATTGGGCCACATCAGGGGACGGGGACTCACAGAGAAACCACACCGCAGAGAAGGGAGGTCGGAGTTTTAATGCTGTAGCTCCGGGAAGTAAATACAGAGAAGTAGATAGGTGAGGAAAGAGAGAAGGCTCCATTAGACATGGCAGAGGCCCAGGGAAGACAGATGAGCCATTTGCCTGATAGTTTACAGCTGACCTTGCAGAGAGAGCAGAACAGCTGAGCCCCGAGAGAAACAAGCCCCAGGAGAAGAAGCTGGGACCATGGAGCCTTTAGAGGAAGAGGAAGCCTGAACCATTGCAGACATTGGCAGCCATCTTGCTTCAACACGTGGCAACAGACTTTGGTGAGGGAAGTAACTTACGCTTTATGGCCTGGTAACTATAAGCTTCTACCCCAAATAAATATCCTTTATAAAACCCAACAGATTTCTGGTATTTTGCATCAGCACCTCTTTGGCTGACTAATACAATCTGTTTTCATTTTATAAATAATTTATTCAGTATTAACTTTTTGGCACACTGAAAACAATGTGTTTACTCCTGGATGACTAACCATTCTTGGTTTAAACCAATCTTCATAATCTTTGACTTTCCTGTTCTTGCCACTGGGGTAGCCATGGTCCTAATGTTAGCCTATAAAATATCAGGAGAAGTCTTCTGGGGTTTCTGGAAAGCCTGTTTTACTGATAAAAAGGACATTCATGGCTGTCCCTTCCACTATCTTAATTTGAATATGGAAATGATGCCTGGGATACAGTAACCACCTTGCACCCATTAGAGGATAACCAAATAAATCATAGTTGAACTTTTATGTAATTCAACCACTGAACTAATGATACCTCTGAGCTTCTTGTTTAGTCACGTTTCCTGTTACTTGGATCCAAAGGCATTTCCTTCTAATAAAATTATATAAGCTATGAATAAATGTAGAGTTAGAGAAATTGGTAGCGTGAGTCTTCATTAACAAGCAAAAGCTTTATAGGTATTTTTAGTTTTTAATGCACTTTATTTTGTTTTTCCTACTTATTTTTAATGACTTTTCTAGATATGGTGAAAAGTTCCTTGAAAGATGAAAATTAATTCTATAAATGATCCATATTTATAAGAGGAAACTATGCCCTAATAAGCACACGGCTAAATACCTGTAAGCACTGGATGGTGGCAGAACCAAGTACAAGACTCTGGCTCTTCACATGGGTCCAACACCCTGCCCCTTAGAACCCCAGCATGTGACTGACACAGTAAAATTTCAGTGCAATAGACCCAGCTCATAAAGTTTCTACCAGGACCTTGAACTGGACACCCCAGCAACACTGTCTGCAAGTGTTAAAAGTGTGGTTTAAGCTGAATTTTAAAAGCATTTCACACTTGTGCTGTCATCTGGATTCTGTAACAATGTGTGGATTTTGTAAACAGCAACTGCTCATTTTTGTGGCTGGCTTTTCATTGGATGTGTTCAAGAGCCATCTGACTAAAGAATCTGGAGACAAGGAGCAGCAGCATGCTCCAACACATGCAAAACCAAGCCCTACAGGAACCCAAAGAAGGGAAGGCCACCAGAAAAGCAGCTGCCCTCCACCCTCATCCCTGCTGTGGCCAAATACCACAAGTGTGTGTTTTCTTGTGGACCAACTCTGCTTTCTGAGAGTATTTCTCCGACATTTTGCCACACCATTTTGCTCCAAGAATATCACTGGGTCTCAACACTGAAATCTTTGATAATGGTATTGGCTAAAAGGAAGTCATTTTTAGCAGATACAGGTCAAGCAATAAAAATGTCTGTTCTATTAAAAAGTACTGTTGTATGTATTGATTCTCACCTGTCTGATAAACGACCAATTATTTAATGGAATGATGGAATATTTTTAGAGAGCCTTTTGTAATATTAATGCTGGGAATCAAATTGAATACAGGTGTCTAAGAACGTATCCCAGAAGACAATGTACAGATCTTGAAAGATAAAAAAGAATGAGCAAAGTCACAAAATAATACATAAGGATAACATCTTAGGGAAGAGGTAGTAGAGGTATATACATGAATGAAGAGTTCCTATAACTCCACAGAAGATGCTGTTCTGATATAAATATACTTCATAAGCCCTCTTAAAGAGCAAAAGAAAGAAAATATTTTAAAATCTATTAATGAGCCAATCAAACATTCAGCATGTAAATGCTATAATGACTCCTATGGAATTTGTGAAAAGAAGAATATAAAGGTGTCTTTATCAGTTTCTAGATTTTGGGTCTTCTCATTCAATTGGGGAGTCAAGATGAAATTCATGAAGAGTTACATAACAATATTAGAAATAAATGGCAATAAAAGTCAGTGAAAACATGTTCTATTGGAGCATGGGATAAAAGAACAAATTTAATAAATGTTATTCAGACTTAATTTGATAAGTTTTAATAGTTCTACTATTAAGACTAAGACATGATTCTACCTTCAGAGGATTTGCAATATGCAGTGGAGGCAGGCATTTTATTCAGGGTCTTTTGGTTGCAATTTTTTAATATCTGATCTCTGTCTCAGAGCTTCTACATATTCGTGGTGTTAAGGTTTCAGCTTCTTCATAATATTTGCTTGTCTTGCCCTCTAATAGCTCTGACTCTGTACCCATACCCTCTCCCCTACCCCAGTACATGCCAGACCTGACTTTACTTCACGGTTTCTCTCTATACATCAATTTTAAAACTTTTGGTTCTTCCTGATAACTATCTTATCCCCTCCATGTTGCTATTTCTGATTCCAAAAAGAGAACAGCTGATTGGACCAGGTTTTGATTTTAGGACAGGACATGCTATGGGTTGCTTACAGTCTGGAGGTTAACAATCCCTGGATAAGTGCCCAACCTGGTCCCAGGGCTCTGTGTCAGTCAATCACTGACATGATTATTACAAATGTGGTGTTTAAAGAAATGGTGAGCACGATGAAATATTATGCAGCTGTAAGAAGAAATGAAGTCATAAAGCATATGGCAACATGGATGAACCTGGAGGACATTATGTTGAGTGAAGCAGGCCAGACACAAAAGGACCAATACTGTATGAATGCATTATTATGAACCAAATATATTGTGTAACATATTGTTTGATTAAAAAAAAAATTTATATGTATCCATTACATTTAATTGAGAAATGTGGAAAAAAAAGAAAAAGAACTGGTGGGGCATCTAAGTAAAATTGTCTAGCTCAGCAGTTGACAAAATTTTTACAAAGGGCCACATAGTAAATATTTTTTTGCAAAGGGCAAGGTTAGTAAACATTTTAGGTTTTGTGGGCCACGAAGAAATACTGAAGATATTATGTGGGTACTTATATAACAAAAATATAAAGAAACATTCTTAGCTTGAGTGTTGCAGGTTGTACAAAAACAGAAAGCAGGGCCCATGGGCTGTTCTTGGCCAATCCCTGGACTAGCTTAACATGTGGTATTAGAAAAAGGCATATTTCAATTCTCAACAAATAAACTGGGAGTCATTCTTATAGAGGTACTAGGCAGCCTTACCAAGTTCTACCATCCACGGGCTCCACGCTCATCTTCTGTTTCACCTCTGTAAAAGGCAATTGTCTTTGATTGGGTTCTCCCAGAAGCTGGCCCTGAGGAAAGGATTTTGGTGTGAATAGTTTATTTAAGAGATGATACCAGAAAACACTCATAGGAAAGTGGGGAAGTTATTAAAGAAGGAAGGCAGCCTTTAAAAAGTCCACTATAAGCCTATTGTGACTGTGGGTATCTGGAGCTTAATCCCCCTGGAACTCTGAGAGGCAGAGTAGAGCTCACACCTCTGAGTTCTCTCACTCTGGATGAAGGCGGTGGGGTATTTATCCACCAGCTCCCATAAGCCTTTGATCAGTGCTTCTCCCGTGATCTTTACTTCTCTAACACTTCCAGCCTGCCTAATGTGTGATTTGGCAAAACAGGCTTCAGCTGCCAGGAAAATCCTCCAGTCAGTTGGAAATTAAGGCAATCAGGCAACAAGAGCTTCAGCTAAAGTGATTTATAATATCTATATAGGGGCAATGGTTTATGGATAGAAAGAAATGATTCACATGAAATGCTGTTCCTCATTAAAACATCTCCTTATTTTATACCTGTTCACCCTAACCTACACTTGATCTTGGTACCAAAAAGCACTGTCCTGGGACTTGCAAAGAACATCAACCATTATAAACTGCCTTCTGAGCAGGATAACGGGCTCTGTTACTTCCTAAGTGATCTTAATCAATTTTTTTCAATTTATAAAGTGAATTAATTGCACTGGAGTGATCACTTCGGTTTTTTTGAGAATGAAATATGATTCTGAAAATCATTTATATATCTGGCACACTGTAAATACTCAGAAATGGTATTCCCCTTTCTTCTTCCCCATTCAGTTATCCTAGGGGATAGTTATTATTTTCTTTTCCATCTGTAATTGGGAATCCTTTTGTGAACCAGAGACTGGAAATCTTGCACTGATTGGAATATGGCAGCCATTCAACATCTCTCCTGTCTGCTCTCACCAAGTTCATCTACCCAATGGGATTGGAGAATCTCAGACATAAAATCAACTGCTTCATGGGTCACTCTGGAAAATTCCAACTGGAAGCTTTTTTAAGTAAGGAGACATTACCTCAGAGCTTCTACATGTAGCTATTATGGAGTTTCTGTTTTTGTGAATGGATATTTTCACCAGATATTGAAAAAATGCTAAAGCTAGTCTCCAGTGCAATAAAGGCAACTTATTTAGCCATTGGCTGATGGTGCTATGAGAAATATAGTTGAACTAGACAAATGCTCTACCAGGAATTGTGACCAAAACAAATTATCATTTCCAAAAATTAAAAAGATAAACAGCAGATTGCCGCTATTTTCCTTCTTGCCAACGTCTTTGACAAAATAGACTAAATCTTAAAGGAACACCTAAAATTCAATATACTCATTTAGAGGTGAGGGAATCCTAGACTCTTTATTGATTGGATGGATGGATGGATGGATGGATGGATGGATGGATGGATGGATAGATGGATGGATGGATGGGTGGATTTATGGATGGATGGGTGGATGGATGGATAGGAAGAGGGATATTCAAGATTTATTGATCTACTATAAATAAATAAATGGTATAGTAACTGAGGAGGGGTACAGAAGGTTTCTTAGAGGATGGATATTTTCAAAGAGCAATGGATGGATAATAGATGAAGTTTGGGGAAAGGATATTTTTGATTGAAAGAAAAGTATAAAGAAAGGCACAGAGAGAACAAATTGAAAAGTCCAACTTCATTTCCCATATGAAGAGAAGTAACTTTCCTTTCATTTTCACATTTCAATAACAATTTTTTTCCAAATAGAATACAAAGAACTGAAAAAGAAGTTCTTAAAATCTGTTTCTAGTAAACATATTCTTATTTGTTAATTTATAGCTCCATTTCTTTTTAAAGATACATGTAAGGTAGATAAAAATAATGAGCATATACTTGATTAATTTTTAAATTAGCCATAATTCTATAATCCAGTGTAACTATTTTTATTTTCCATATGCCCCTATAATTCTTGTCCATATAAACTCATATTTATAAAATTATTACCATATGTAGATACTACTTAATACTCCCTTGTTTTTTAATATCTTTTTATAAACAAGTTTTACCATTATCTTTATAATTACTATATTTAATTATTCATATCATTCCATTGAATGGATATACCATAATTCACTTAGACCATTCAAATGTTTCAAGGTTCTTGCTCTCATATGTGAGCTGCAATGAATATCTTTATTAATATGGCCTTTTATTTCAATAGGTTTTTTTTCTAAGGGATAAATTCCCTGAAGTGGCATTAACTAGATGAAAGAATATGATCTTTATTATGGTTCTTGATACATATCACCAATTGCAATCACAAAACAATTAACAATTGCATGCCAACCAGTAATATATTAGTGTATTAATTTCAGTGAGCCCTGCCAGCACTATGTGCTACCAATTTTTTAAATTGTTGCATAATTTAGCAAGCATACATATAATCCAGAGAACTTTAACTTTTTGAGCCCACATAAGGATTATGGAAGTAACTCACTTAACAAATACTTGTTGAACACTGTCTTTGTTCTCACTCCTCACAGCAAGGATAGAATAAGTCAAGACCTTGAGGCAAAAAGAATTGGCCTGTTAGCCAATGAGAAAGGAGGCTCGTGAAGGTGAAGAATGGCCAGAGAAAGAGAAGCACAAGAGGAGAGAGTAAAGAGGGCACATAAGACCCTCTGGACTCTGGTAAGGATTTGGCCTTTAATCCTAAACGCTGTGGAAAGGCACTGAGGAGAAATATAGGATGTCTTTTGATCCTTATGCTTTGGGAGATTTTTAAAGTTTTAATGAAGAGATTAGTAAAAGAGGCTACCCACTCCCAATAGCTCTCCACCACTCCCATTGCCACCATTGTGCAGAGTCCAAAGTAGCATGACCAATCCTTGGAGATACTGCTTTCCATCTCTCAGTTAGAAAGGAAGAAGAGAACACTAAGGGCCACTCTATTGCAGGAACTGTGCTGGGTGTTCTACACATCAGATCTCATTTAATCCTGACACCCCTGCAAGGCCAGGTCCTCTTTTTACAGATGAAGAAACTGAGGCTAACTGTGCTGACTTTGGGAAGACCTTCTGTTTGACTTCCTGACCAAGGCAGAGAGAGTTGGAGATAGAACATTCTCAAGGAGCATTGATAGAATTAGAACCATTGTTATCCTCCCTTTCATTTTAAACTCCCAATGTAACTTCATTATTCTCAACCTATGGAAAGTGTTGTATTCCATACCTCACATGCCACTGAATTGGGACTATGCTAAATTGGAAACCTAATTCTATAATGTGTTTCATATCACTATGATTCTGATCTAATCACCTCCCCTCCATGGGTCTCAATTCCTTAAATTTGCAACAGAGTAGAGGTTTGATAAACAAGAGGACATGAGGATCTCTGGGGATCACTCCTGCTCTAATGATCTATAACAAAAATTTCCCAGTGGACTGCACAGGCGGGAAGAGACAAGGCTGAGTGCTATTTCTCACCAGAAATGTGATTCTACAGGCTCGGTTTCCTGGAACAAGTGAAGAGTATGGTAATAGAATCCATGGAGAGAGACTTTATGTGGAGCTAATATTCCAAAGCTTTCTAAGTGTAGTAATAAACAGAGCACATCTTGGTGACACAGAAATTATGAGGCAGAGACCATAATAATAACTCATGTTTGCTTCTATTCAACATTGACAAGAGACGCTTCCACTCCCAAGACACCAGAGCAGCAGAAAAAGAAGTAATTCCATTAGTTGCTACCACATGTATTTCACTTTATTTTAATTTTATTTTTGCCACCCACAAAAGTGAAACCCAATCTTCTGCAGAAGCTGCCTTGTGTCTAGGAGTAAGTGGTGGTTAATTAACTGTATCATATGAAACTAGGCATCGTATGTTCCACACTGGAAAGCAAAGCTTCTCTTTATTAGGCATTTTTGATTTACAATAATATACAGTCAATAATTTGGAAGCAATTTTGAGTAAGTGATGTTTGTAAAAGATTTACAGGACTCTGAAAGTTGCAAGGAGCCTATGTGATCATGTGAGTCAATCCTACTTACTTATCCACCTCGATTCAACATCCCCCATCCCCAAAATAATTCCTGGTATATTTTTATCCAACATCAGCTTGAATATGTCAACAGACAGGGACCTTTACTACTTTACTGTTTCATGACTCATCCCATTCTATTTAGTGCAAAGCTCTAATTATTAAAGTAAAATATGCCACCTTATTCCTATCGTAGAAAGGCAGGAAGCATTTATTCTTTGACTACACAGATGTTCTTCAAGAATGTATAATGAGCCTCACATATCTTATAAGTCTTATTTTCCCTCCATTAAGCATGCACAGTACCTTCACCATTCCTGGTGGGATGTAACTCTCAGATCCTACACAATATCTGTTATGCTTTTCAAAGTGGTACCATTTGGCCATTGCACACTTTAAAATATGACACCCTGCACTTAAAACAACATCTGCAATGTGGGCTGCCTCAGAGAAAATGCTTGGAATTATCACCTCTCTTAATCTGTATATTCCATCTTTATTAATTTTACTCCAAGCATGCTTTAACTTTTTTTGGCACCTGTAGCATACATTTGGCTTATTTTTAATCCTGTAGTCAATTGTGAGATTCTTCTTCCTCCAAGACACAAGCAGGTGTATTTGGGAATCAAAGTTCCCATGGCCACTTGACTTGGTCAACAGAACAGGATCCCTTCCTATAAAATCATAAAGCCAAGCCAAATTGAAATTGGACACCTCCTACCTTTCTGCTTACTCTAGTACCTTTGGTAGTCTTTACCCCAACTGACTTGCTGGGCTTCCATTTACAGTAGTATAGTATAACTGTTGAGATCCTGGCCCTGGAACCAGCCTTCCCAGGATTATATCCCAGCTCTGAAATTCACCAGCTCTGTGGGTTTCAGAAACTCACTTGATGTCTTTGTGCCTCATGTAAAATAATATTACCTCTCTCATTGTGTTGTTATGAGGATTTAATGATTTAAGATTTCCAAGCCACATAGGACAGTGTCTGGCACAAACTGGGTGCTGGCTGATACTATGGTATTATAGACAATCAGGCCTGGGGGTCAGGACACAAGGGATGTAGTCATTACCCATGCCCCAGCAATCAAGATCACCTTAGGTTTATCACATCCACTTTCAGACCTTCAATTTCTCTATGTATAGAATTGAGAAATCAAACAATAAGATGCCCAATTTCTTTTCCAGCTCTTGTATTTTTCATACAATTGTTGCCTGCAAGTCTTCTATCATTTGGCCCTTGCACAGCTAGAACAATCATTCCCAGCTTGGATGGTTGGTGATAACTAAAGAAATGATTCTTCTTGAAGATATTGCATCTATTATCCAAATGAATAAAAGTTTAAAGCAAAAATATTTCATAATTATGGGAAGCAAATTTGGGAAAACTGAGGATCATGGGTCTTATTCTGTGCCCCTTCCATCAGACCACATAGGGAGGCTTCTCATTCCTCAAGTTGCCTTAATTGTCAACATGGTGAAAGTATTATTGAGAACAGCCTGGACAGTCAGGGATGAAGGATTGTGTCATTTGAGGGCTGAAATAGAGAAAGGAATCCGTATTTCGGGGAAATACTTGGCCTTTCATGGGCCTTTGAAAACCCACATAGTAAATGCAATGGAAAAGGCAATGCACCACAGCAGAAGGCCAGAGGTCTGGGGCTGCCTGGGCTACAAAACCAGCACACCACTTAATTAACCTTGGCCATATGTCTGAACCAGCCAGAGATGCAGTCCTTTCATTGGTCCAGTGGAGTAGTTAGTCACAGAACTGCAAGGGTTCATGATGTGAAGGCAGTATGAAAGCAGGAAAGTTCATTTCAATTGCAATGTGGTTAGTGACATTAAGGTTTCTGACCCTTCAAGGCCAGAATCTGCAGCTGGTAATGTGGTGATTTGAAGCTGTATGTACCCCAGGAAAACATGTTCTTAAATTTTTGTGGGTATGAATCCATTGTATGTATAACCTTTTGATGATGTTACTTCAGTTAAGTTGTGATCCAACTCATTCAAGATGAGTCGAAATTCTGTTAATGGAGTCCTTATAAGAAAGAAATTCAGACACAGAGAGAAGCCACAGGAGGCAAGAAGCTGAACCCAGAAGAGAAGGAAGAGACCAGGAGAGATGCCACCATGTACCTTGCCATGTTACAAGCTAAGGTCCCCAAGATCACTGGCAGCCAGACTCAGAATGCCACAGTCTTATGGGAGAAAGCATTGCTTTGATGAAACTTTGATTTGGACTTTCTTTTAGTCTCAAAACTGTAAGTTAATAAATTCCCATTAGTAAAGTCAACCCATTTCATGGTAATTGCTTGAACATCCTAGGAAACTAAAACGGGTAACCCCCCTGGGGTAGTTTGAAGCTATATGTACCCCAGGAAAAGAAGTTCTTAAATCTAATCCATTCCTTTGGGTTTAAAACCATTGTAAGTAGAGCCTTTTGATGAGGCAACTTCAGTTAAGTTATAACCCATATCATTCAAGATGGGTCTTAATCCTATTACAGGAGTACTTTATAAATGGAAATGACTATGGAGAAAGAGAGAGAGAGAGAGAGAGAGAGAGAGAGAGAGAGAGAGAAGCCACAGAAGCAAGAGCTGAAATCAATGAAACACAAAAGATAAGGGAAAGACCAGAAGACGCTGCTATGTGCCTTGCCATGTGAAAGAGGCAAGGGTTGCCTGTAGCCAGTCTTTGAGAAACAAGCATCACCATGATTTGGACATTTTCCCATCCTCAAGACTGTAAGCTAATAAATTTCCATTGTTAAATGCAACCCATTTCATGGTATTTGCTGGAGCATCTTAGGAAACTAAAACAGATTTTGGTACCAAGAGAGTGGACTGCTGCTATTGCAAATACCACAAATGTGGAAATTGCTTTGGAATGGGAAGAATTGTGAACTGTTTGATATAAAAGGCTTAGATTCTTTTGAAAAGACTGTTGGTAGACATATGGATGTTAAAGGTACTTTTGATGAGACCTTAAACAGAAATGATGAATGTGTTATTGGAACCTGGAAAAAAAAGATGATCCTTGTTTTAAAGTAGCAGAGACCTCAGAAAAATTGAGTTCTGATGACAGATGAAAGGAAGAACTTGAAAGCGATGAGCTTGGATATTTAACTGTGGAGATTTCCAAGCTAAATGTGAAAAGTGCAGGCGGGCTTCTCCTAGAAGCTTATAGGAAAATGTGAGAGGAAAGACAAAAGCTGAGAACTGAACTCCTGGGCACAAAGAAGCCAGAAATTGATGGCTTGGAAAATTCTGAGCTTCCAGAAAACAATTACCCAGAAAAAGAATGCTCTGTGTGAGGGTTTAACTGAACATGCTTCCAGTCATCCGTTTCAGTGCAAGTCATGGAAATGCAGTTGTCCAGGAAGGATCTGTGGAATGTCCTACTGTCTAATAGATAAGATCCCTCGGTACTATATGCAAACCAACAAGTTTTTTGTAAGATCTCTATGTACAGAACCACTGCCAGCCTGAACTAAAAGGGACAGACTGAAGGAAAATCACTTCAATGGCAGAACCACGGAGGCTGAAGTCTAGACCAAAGACATCTTCTCTGGCCAAAAGAGCAGATCTATCCATGTATGTGAAAAGGGTGAGTCTGCCCTGAAGCTTGGAGAAGGTGAGCCTTCCAGCCCATTATTCAGGAATAGTGCTACCACCCCAGTTTTCTTGGAGGTTGAAGCCTATTCCCCAGGGATTGTGGAAAGTCTGGCCATCACCCCAGTGTTGTTAGAGCAGTGACTTCACACCAGGCTTCGGCGAAGACAAGGCTGCTGCACAAACACTTGGAAGGATGGGGCTGCTGCCCCATCAGGCGCAGAGGACCATATATCATTCTGTATATGACTCTGAGATCTTGAAATCATACTTCAGGAGTATGCCCTGAAGGGTTTCAGAATTGTTTGGGTCCATGGCCCCTGTTTTCCTTCCATTTTCTCCCTATGGGAATGGGAATGTTTATCCTAAGCTTGTTACTCCTTTGTAAATTGGAAACAGATAACTTGTTCTCTAGGTTTCACAGGCCCAGAGATGAGGGGCATTGTGCCCCAGGACAGACCTCACCCACAACTGATTTTGATGAGACTTTGTACTTAGAATTTTTACTGAAATAATTTAAGGCATTGCGGATATGGTGATAGAAAGTATCTTTTATATGGAAGAAACATGTCCTTTTGGGAGAGGGTAGATTATGGTGATTTGAAGCTGCATGTACCCCAGAAAAACATGGCTTTTTAAAAAATCTAATACATTCCTATGGGTGTAAACCCGTCTTAAGCAGAACCTTTTGATGAGACTACTTCAGTTAAGGTATGATCTACATCATCAGGATAGGTCTTAATCCTTTAACTGGAGTCCTTTATAAATGGAATGAACAGAGAAAGAGAGAGAGAGAGAATGAGAATGACACAGAAGAAGCTGAAATCAAAGAAACCCAGAAGAGAAGAGAGAGTCCAGCATATTCTGTCATGTGCCTTGCCATATGGCAGAGGAGCCAAGGATCGCTGGTAGCCTGAACTCAGAAAGAAAGCATTGCCTTGATGACACCCTGATTTGGAAATTTTCCCATCCTCAAAACTGTAAGCTATTAAATTCTTATTGTTAAAGTCAACTCATTTCATGGTATTTGTGGGAGAAGCCTAGGAAATTAAAACACTCCCCCATCATTCGGCTCCTAAAGTTAGATACAAAAATTCTGTCATCCTGAAAGCTGGAAGTGCAAATTTTTTCCCTCCTCCTGTTTAATGCCCTCCAATGGCTTCTGTGACCCTCTCTTTGTGGCAATGTTTACTAAGTCTCCTTAGCCTCATTTCTCACACACCCTGTTTTAAACTCTAACAAACAGTTGACTGATTTTCCAGTTCCATTCATATCTTTTCTCAATTTACACTGTCCCTTATGCCTATCTGGTTCCTAGTCATCTTTTGAGTCTCAACTTTTTACCCTTTCTGTCCTCTTGCTTCCATATTGAGTTAATACTCTAGGCTGTGTTTCCAGAGCCCCCTGTACTTCTCCATTATGGTCTTCAGCACACATGATTAGTTATTTAATTTGCTATTCTCAGTCCTTGACTATAAGAAGCTTAGAGAAAGCAGAGGCCAGATATATCTCTTGCATTTACAATATCCTCAGTGCTCAGCAGAATGACTCAAATATTGTCACAATTTGTATGAATGATTGACATGTTAAAGATAGTTGGATCTTATACGGCCATTTTGAAAATCCCTTATCCCTTCACTACAAACCCTACCCTCTTTCCTTTTTATTTCCTTACATATTCTTGTAATTCTTCTTATTTCTGGAGCTAATCATCATCTTGAACAACCTTTCCATTTCAACTCATCTTATAATAGTTAACTCAAATGTTCTGTCACCTCCTCCAAGAAATTTCCTGAGCTAGTGCTCAGGAAGTGAGGCATTTCCTCTGCCTTGCAACTTGTTTAAATGTCTGACATTATAATTACTATATTGCTTTATTTACTTCTTTACATGGCTGTCTCCACAACTAGACTCTGAAACCTGAGACTGCAGGAATCTGTTACTTTCATCTTTGTTTCTCATTACTTATAAATATATGAAAGATCATAGCATTTAATGAATACTGAATAAATTTTAATCACCTAATATAAACTTTTCCTTTTCCACAAGACTTTACTGATCCTGGAAAAGAAGTTGGAGTACTTGACACTCACTCACTCTCTCACTCACTCACTCACTCACTCAACAAATATTTATTGAGTTTGATTGATAGCCCATTCTGTAATCACTTATAAACGGGTAACCTATACTTACCTCTACTGATGTTTTTAGCAACATTGGTCTAAATGACCTCATGGGGAGAAGCTTTAATTTTGCCAAAGAGCTATCAAAATCCCATAAAGCATAGGTGTTCCACAGTAAAAATCTTTTAGCTGAAACTAAAAACAACCATGATATTATTAGACTTTATATTTTATTTTCTTGATTGCACAATGCCATCTGGAAAATCACTATATTTATTGGAATAAACTCTATGCTCATCAACAAAAAGTCATTTGGAAATTGCTTTAAGCACTGAAATGAGAATGTGGAAAACCCCAAAGCTGCAAAGCTCTTTGCTTCTTTTCATGGGAAGATATCTGTTAAAGGAATCACCCCATCTCCCTTAGTTTAGGCTGTTATTGAAGACTCATTGCATCTTCTTTCTCCTTTAACATCTGTGGTGGTCTGAAGCTGTATGTACTCCAGCAAAACATGTTCTTATATCTAGTCCATTCCTGTGGGTGGGAATTCATCGTAGTAGGATCTTTTGATGAGGCTACTTGAGTTAAGGGGTGACCCACATCATTCAGGATGGGTCTCAATCCTCTTACTGGAGTCTTTTTAAAATGGAACGAATACAGAGAAAGGGAGAGAGAGAAAGCCACAAAAGCAAGAAGTTGAAATCAACAAAACCCAGAAGAGAAGGGAGAGTCCAGCAGATGCCACCATGTGCCTTGCCATATGGCAGAGGAGCCAGGGATTACTGGCAGCCTGACTTCAGGAAGAAAGCATCGCCTTAATGATGCCTTGACTTGGACATTTTCTCTGTTTCAAAACTGTAAGCTAATAAATTTCCATTGTTTAAAGCCAAGCCATTTCATGGTAATTGCTTTAAGCAGCCTAGGAAACTAAACAACATCAAATGATCAATTACACCCAAGACCATAAATGAATTAGAAAATAATAAAACACTGAATTTGAAAGACTATTACTCTCCTTGTAGGACTCAAGGCAGCAGTATGAGGGATAAACTTGCCCCAGAAGCCAATTTCAGATTAGACATAAAATTCCCTTGAATTAGCCAAACTCAGATTACAGGTTAAATTTCAGAATACAAAGAGAATAAGACTTTCAGACCCATTCTTGTAAGTCTTTTTGACTACATAGCTCAGAATTAAGTCAGGTCATCAGAAAGCAGACCTGGGCCACTTTGCTTTGGACACAGGGAGAGGAGGAGTGCACAACATAATCTAGTCACTGGAACGAAATAGCATCAGTGTTTAAAATCCCGGCTCAGCCTCTTGCCAACTGTGTGACTTGAGGCAACTCTCTTGACTTCTCTGGGCCACAGGCTCCACATTTGTGAAAGGTGGTGATAGTCACCTGACAAAACTATTGTGAAAACTAAACATGTTATGGATAGTTTGCGCCTGGTACATAGTGTGAGTTAACAGCTACCTGACAGTCTCAAAAATTATTCCTCTCTCAATTATAGAAGATTAATATGAATAATCCGGGTTAAAAAATAGGTCTGCATATTTTATAAAACTGTGTTCTATAACACAAGACTAAATGAATACTGTGCTTCCCTTAACTCCAATTCCCTAATGTGTCTCATAGGATTATTGTGAGAATCCATGAGATAGTCCATGCAAAGTACTTAACACTGACTGACATAGTAAGTACTAAATAATATTAGCTATTATGATAACAATATAGAGTGTTAATATTATTTCTGATTTTTATCAATTATGCCTGCCTTCTAATATATAAAATGAGTATTACTAGGGATGGGAAGTCGTTTTTATTCATGATCTAAGAATCTTCCTAATGCCAACAGTCAAAGAGCCCATGGATCCATGGTCATTTCAATGGCTGTTTATGACCCAAGATTGTGGTGATGCACGAGTGCCTAGTTTCTGAAATTCAACCTATTAAACATTCTCATGTCCCAGCACTTCATTTGGGACTCAGAGTAAAGAGGAGGAAACAATGTTCCTACCCTAAAGGAACTTGCATTTCAAAAGACAATAAATGCATTAAAACAAAATAAAAATCTTGCCATCCCTTCCCATCACTTGGAAAAAATTAGATCCCTACTGAAAACTTTAAGTTTCCAGGATCCTTGCAAAAGACTGATTGGCCTGTAGCCATGGTAACGGGTAGCCTTTAAAATCTATTCAATTGATAAAAACAAGTGCCCTAAATAAATCTACTTTTATAAGCCAACATTAGTGATAACCCCTTGTGCTTATGAAAGACATTTTAACAGAAAGTGACTCAAAGAAAATACACCTCTGAGTGTCAAGTGTCAATCAACCAGCAGCAGTCTCACCCAAGCAACCTCTCTTCTACACAATGCCACAATACTTACATTCCTAAGAATCTACCAGCTCGGAACCGAGCACATCCCCAACACCCTGTGTAACATCTGCTGCCTGTTCTGCTTGGGGACAGTATGTCTGAGCAGCATATCTCTCCCTGATTGTAATAAGCTGTAAGTTCAGCTTTGTCTTTTAATCAAAGTTGAGTGTTGGCCTCATGATCCTTTAACATACCACAATTTTACATCAAATTAATTCCATATACAATTAAATTAAATTAAATTGTGAGTTCATGTATATGTATAACTAATGTATATGCATTAGAAAAAGTATATAAGTAACTTTGGTAAAAACATCATTTTGCTATAGCACGTCTTTTCTGGGGGGGGAGGGAGGGTATGACACCAAAGGCAGAAACTATCACAAGAAATACTGGTAGAGCATAAGCCTCGGAAAGGCAGAAGGCACTTCTCTACCATCACCACAACCACTAGCATCGCCACCAGCGGCGAAGCCAGCGCCACTAGCAACATCACTATCACCACCATTACACGCAGAACTGAAAGGCAGACGGCAGAGAGAGGGAAAATATTTGCAATATATAAAATGACATAAGGATGAATGTCCTCAGTATATAGAGGGAGCTCGTAAAAATCAGTAAGAAACATTATAGAGATGGATTTTAAAAGGTCAAAGGATGCAGAAGTAATCACAAAAAGAAGAAATGCAAATAGCAGGAAGAAAAAGAAGAAAAGAATGAAGATTAACAAAGAAGAAAGAAAATTGCTATTTTATGAGTACTCCTAGAAATGCATATTTTAAAAGACTGGCAATACAAAGCTGTTGAGGAAAGATATTTTCATATGCTGCTGGTGAAAATGTAAATTGGCCCAATATTTTTAGAAGGCTATTTGGCAATATGAATTAAAAGTCATACTTTATATCCTGAGATTCTACTTCAATGAATTCATCCTAAGAAAATCAGAAAGTAGAAGTATTTTCAAAATTATTTATTACAGTATTTTTTATAATAATGAAAATGAAAACAATTTAAAATACATCAATGAAGGATTGTTTTAATATAGTATGACATGTCTATGGAAGCAAAATGTAGACTACTCTGCAATACTAAAAATTGATGTGAATGTTTACCCGTTGATAAGGCAAAATGTACATGATATATTATTTAATGAAAAAATTCAGTTATAAAATTCCAGACATAATGTGATACCATTTTTGTAAAATATAATTTATACACACACATATTCATTCATTCAACAACAACAAAAAACTGTATTAATCACCTACTTTGTGCAAAGTACTATTCTAAACATTGAAGATAGAACAAAATGAACAATACATAGTCCCTAACCTCATGTTACCTACAGCTTGGCAAAAATAATATGGAGAGATAAACAGGGCACCAGAAGACTGGTTAAGAAATTATCATCTCAGGGCAGCAGAATTATGAGCACTTATCATTTTCTTCTTTTATCATTTTGTTTTTTCAAAAAACTTTCTTTGTAATTTTTTTTTTCTCTTTCTCTTTTCATTTAAGTAGTTCTATAGTTGGAATTTTTAAATGAGGCCATTTGTGTTTTAGAAAAATAAAGCAGGGACAATTTTCTACATCACTTACAATATTTTATTATTTTGAACTGAAATTCCTTGAGAACGGAATTGACTAGAGCATTTATGCATTCAATTCCTGTTTCCCTCTCCTCTTCTCTCCCTTTTCCTTTCTCTTCCCTCCCCTCCCATTTCTTCCCGTCCTCACCTCTTCTTTCCTTTAATTCATTTCCTTTTCTCTTATCATCATCTTCTTTACATTAATCATGAAAGTTCTTGCTTTTGAACTGCTTTCCAATAGGGTTCATTGCCCCTGGATATAAGCCCGTGATGTTAATAATGGATTCGCAAGCTAGAGCTAATTAGTCACATCTCACCCTCACATAAGTAGCTGTGTTGGTTTCAAACTTTGAGATGAAAAGTACAATGTTGGCAGCATTCACTAGGGAACAAAGCATGTTTAACTTTATCTCCAATAAGTGTTGCCTTTCTGAAAAACAAGCTCCTTAAGTGCCTGAAAGGGTAAGGTAACCTCACTGAATTTCTATTAGATTTCTCCACTGAAGAATCATTTTTAATGCTTCTTTGGTAATGTACCATCTTGTGTTAATAAACGCACACACACTACCAAGGTCAGCACTCAGAGCTGCACAAAGCTGGTAAAAACACCCACTGTCTTCAGAAAGTGTGCTATATCTTAAGAGTTTTACGACATGCTCTTGCCTACATTTTTGAAAGGGACATTGGAATCAGGGTTAGCACCAAGCAAGGTGAAACCCACAGACTTGAATGTCAAATACAAAGCACACCAGGAAGAATGAGATTTAGAGTGACTTAGAGTGGTGGGGGTAGGAATTAGTAGAGAGGTGGGGGAAATGTGGGCAGACATAGGTCCTCAGAGAGCAGGACAAACCCTATCCAGTTTCAGGGAAACATTGAGAGTCTACTCTGGGTGAAGTAGGTACTGATTATGTCAACAGAATTCTACGGTCTCGGATCCAAGTTCACTAGAATCCATTGCTTCTGTATGCTCACCCCTAAAAGGCACCACTTTTCTAGTAAGGTTCAAGGTACAATAGATGGATACTGGTTCAGATATCTTGTTTTAAATGTCTCAAAATTAGGGGTGCTGATTTAGGGAGTTCAAGAATACCTGGACTACATGAGAACCTTGAATCAATTCTCCTGATTCTCAAGAAGAAAGCATCAGTTGGATGCTAGTTACCTTACCTTTCTACTATTGCAATCAACATTTTTACCAAATAGAGAATATGATCAAAGTTCAGAGGTTTCCAGCAAGAAGTGCTTTCTAGTTTTAATATGACTTTTCTTGGTTATGTTTCAATGTATGGATGATGGATGACGGATAGATGAATGGAGGGAAGGATTCATTTATGTTATAGCTACAGAGAATGATTTTGCTCTTCCTTTAATAGTATTAATACAAAATATATATATATATTTAAAGCATTAAATAATTCTATTTAGGTGGCCATGGTGATATGGCAAAACTTATAAAAGTATTATGAAAATGGCTGAAGTGTAGCAATAAAAAGAAAGAAAATAGTGTGCTAACCCTTTGCCACCACCAATTTATTGCATCTTTCACATGGGAACAGACTTCCTCAGTGAAAACGTATCTAATCTCTCTATCTCAACCTGACCACTGGAGGTTCTTCATCCATTTTCCCAACTTGCCTCACAAATTGCATTCATTCTTGGAGCCTTTCCTGTTCTAGGCCTTCTTTTCCTTCTATCTAAGGCAGTGGTCAGTAAACTTACTTCCTGGTAGTTGCCTTTGCACAGTGCCAACACTTCCTATGTGATTCTGAAAATAATATGGGAAGAATTTCTGGAGGGGATTTCCATCTAATATCAGGTGAGCTGAGAGTGATCCTGGGTGAGAAGGGGGGTAAGACGCCAAGTCACTTAATAATACTGCTTCTCAGGCACTTAAGTGATTTTTTGCGTGGTATTCATTCTACTCTCACAACAACTCTTTGAAGTAATCTTATTCCTGTTTTGCAAAAGAAATTGAAGCTTGGAGAGTATGGCAGAGAGAATGGTGCTCACTGAGCATCCCATATGCACCCCCACATGTCCAAGCCCCCTTGCACTTGAACAGAGTCATGTGACCAGTGACAGCCAATGGGCTGTGGGTGGAAGAGTCAAGCGTCACTGTCATGTCAATGCATAGAAGGCTGGGGCTCACTCCTCCAGCTGTAGCAGAAACTGAGAACTGAAGAGTCTGCTTGTTTCCGATTACACGGGGACAAGATAGCAACTTCATCAGCTTAAATTCCCAAGTGACCATATGGAGAAATGTCCTCAGCTGAATGATGGTATATTAATATTTGTTTTGTTAAGCCACTGAGATTTGGGGGTTGTTTATTACTTCAGCTGTTACAGTTTTGGTCTCCTGAAAGAAGTGCCAGAGGCTGATTTACATGCAGAACATCTATTAGAACATTCTTTATGAATATGGGACAAGGAAAAGAAGCAGAATTGAGCAGCAAGAGAGGTTGAGCTGCAGTATAGTCACAACAAGGCATCAGCTGACCCCTTGGAGAATTTCTAAAACTGTCTTGGCCCCTTTGAGTTGTTCCAAATTGGGACCAGGAGGTCAGATCTTTATACCTCCAGAACAATCAGTCCTTGAATGAGGACTGCCCCCAGGAGGGAGTTGTGAACTTGGATGAGGCTATTCTCTTCAGCCAAGTGTAATTCCTGGAGAGGGCTGACAGATGAAGTCATCAGCCATGCACACTCCCAGTAACTGGAGAAATAAGTCCTACAGTCCTAAAAAGGGATCTGGGAAGTGCATTATAATATCAATACAATAGCATAACTCAGTCAATTCTGGCTTATACAGAGAGGTTAAGCCCATGCCACAGAGTAGCCAGTAGCAGAGCTGGGATTCAAATTCACATCCATCTGATGCCTAAATCTTAACTATCTCCCAATCTAAATACAATGCTTCTTTGGTGGGGAGACCTATTAATGGTGTCATAATCATTTTAGGAGGAATTTTCCTAGATGCTTTATTAGCAAAATCTTGAGGGATAAATATGGTGCTTATCATAACAAAAGCAACTAAGGCTTAGAGAAGACAAAGTCCTTGCACTGGCTAAACACTTAGTCAATGCCACATTTGAAATATGGACCCAGGACTACTTTACTTTAAGATCTGTATTCTATTCCTATTCAACTTTGGTCCACCTGAAGCCTCCTAAGGAAAGCTAAATCATCTAAAGCCTCTAGTCACAGGCAGCTTGTTCTTTCTCCACATTGCTCTTGGCATTTGTTTGGGAGTGACCATGCATTTTAAAAGGTTCATAACGAAGACTTGTCAAGACTACACATCTCTTTAACTTTGAGTTCAGATGTTGGAGTGACTAATTCCCTGCTGATATTCTGGAGATAGAATATAGATTCTTCAATAGTGTGCCTGTTATGGAATGGTAATCAAGATTCCAGGTCTGTAGTTCTGGTACTACTTCTAGCTGATGAACTTGAACAATTGATCTTTCCAGACCTCAAAGATAAAGAAGTTGGACTATTTACAAATATAATTTTCTTGTTTCAATTCAATTTATGGAGCATTTGTGAAACATATACTACATGGTAAGCACTGATCTGGGTAATATACACTGTGACAAGCATTTCTTGAGCTCCCTTGACCCCTCAGGCAATTCTATCCACTCAAATTTGAGTTCTGGGGAGCAGATGTGGGTCAAGCAGTTGAGTGCCCGCCTCCCACATGGGAGGCCCCAGGTTTGGTTCCCAGTGTCTCCTAACAAAGACAAACAATGAGCAGACAACGAGCAGACATTGAGCAAAAACAATGAGCAATGAGAAAAAACAACAAGCAGACAACAAGCAAAAAATACAATGAGCAGACAACAAGCAAAAACAACCAGAAAGACAATGAGCAAGCAATGAGATGTCAACAAACAAAAATGAGCACGGGGGACGGATGTAGCTCAAATGGTTGGGCGTCCGTCTCCCATATGGAGGGACCCAGGTTCGATCCCTGGGACCTCCCGGTAAAAAAAAAAAAAAAAAAAAATGAGCAGAGAGTGGATGTGGCTCAAGCAGTTGAGCACCCACCTCCCACATGAGAGGTCCCGGGTTCAGTTCCCAGTGCCTCCTAAAGAAAAAACAGACTATGAGCAAAAAACAGTGAGCAGACAGCAAGTAAAAGCAATGAGCAAAACAGTTGAAGTAGCTATCTCGGGCGGCGGGGAGGGGGCTTAGAGTCCTCAACAGTAGCTAAGGTTTAAGACCAGACTGTTTATTCACAGAAAGTAATAAACTCATATAACGCACTTGATAATAGTGCTGGTAAAAACCTTTAGCTATGGATATCTGTAATATATCCCATAGAATAACACTGTTTTTATTAAAGAATTTTAATTGATTCATTCATTCATGTACTGTTGGTCAATGAGTATGGATCAGGAACTGCACAGACTCTCAGGGATACAGAAATGAACAAAACAGAGTCTATGACCTTTAGGATCAATAGAGTTCAAACTGTAAATTATAAGAACAGAAGGACACAAACATGTAAATAATAAGGAAAATAACATTTATCAAGATAATATAATAAGTAACATTTATTGAGTCCTCAATATATACCAGTCATTATGTAACTGAATTTCATGCAATGACTACATTATATGCTCCATGAAAGCTGACATTATGTTAGTGTTTGTCCACTAGTCTATATATTATAGTCTGGCATTTGGAAACACTCTTAAAAAAAATTAGTTTTTGGATGAGTATATGTGATCTCATTTAATACACTTTATAGCCAAGAAAATTGTACAGTCAGTGGTAGAACTATTAGTGAAACCCGGGTACCTGGGTATTTCTGTCATAACAGACTTGCTTTCTAACTTTTCTTTACTGATCCCCATAAATAAAACCAGAGTGAATCACATGAACAAAATCCATAAATATTTGACTATATTGTTCATTGAACCATGAATTACATGAGGTCAGGAAGCATGTCTGCCTTGTTTATCAGGGTATCCTCTAGTGCCAGCCATACTGCCTGACATATAATAGTTTACATATTAATCAGTGTCCTGACAGCAAACATATATCTGAGTCAAACTCCATATTAAAAGAATGTTTGACTAAGAAACCATACACAAGATGTGAACACATGTAAGAAAACAACAATGGCATAGTTCCCTGGGGCTAGTAATACCTGGGCACTCTTATCACCCTTAAAGGGACAAGAGGAGAATTTGAAACAGTAGGCTGAAAGAAGGAATAAGTGAAAAAATTAATTAATAGAATAAATAAAGCAATAAAATAAATGAAGTTGTAAAATATCCCAGAGAGTTGGGGGATGTGATAGTATTTCAGATCTAGGCAGAGGGGCAATGAGCAATAAAGCTAAAGTCAGCAAGGACTTGATGTTGATTTTGTATTCCATCCTAAGGGTTTTGTATTTCATCCTAAAAGCATTATAGAAAACACAGAAAGAGAAGGCAGAATTAAGGAAAAGATGATGAGTTCCATTTGGGGCCTATTAATATTGAGACACATGACAGATTCAAGTGGAAATGCCCAGTTTGGAGTTAGAGAGGTCAATAATGGAGATAGGATATTTAGAATTCATCAGTATACAGTCTGGACTTGGATAAGATTTTCCAAAGATAGTAAATAGTGTGGAATTAAAGTATCAAATGTCTAAAATGTATATTATAAAAGTACAATTTCGGGGTGAATAAGGTTGGCAAAATATATGCAGATTTCTATGCAGACACCTATAAGGAACTGAAATTTTATACAATTGGTTGGAAGAAAAAAAGTAAAGATGAAGGGAGGTGATTTGAGATAACTTGAATTACCCTACTACCTATCTCCTCCCAATATGCTATGCCAAATACTTTTAAGGATATTTTCATTTATTCAACTAATAGGTATTGGAAAACATACTATGATCAGGTACTCTGCTAGATACTATAAATACAAAGGATATTATATGTGGACTTTTTCTATAAGGAGATCACAGTTTAGTGGCAAAATAGACAGAAAATTGTAATATTGAACTAGAGTTAACTGGGTGTTTAGAGGCAGAAACCTTCCTTTACTTAAATTTACCTACTGATGAATAAAGTGTATGAGCATGAGTCAAAGGGCAAAAGAACTTGAATTTGAGCAGTCTTGGAAAAGAACTAATAGCAATTCAGTTGGCAACTGCCCACAGACTTGACCTAAAGAGAAAAACTAAAGGAAAATACCATTAGAAAGCCCTGGTGAGGCATGAAGCTTTGATGTGTGACAGGCAGAAATCAAAAGCCCTTGACCATTAGCATGTGCCCTTGTTTCAGCCCTAACTAAATCCCTTGATTTTGATAATGTTATCTGCTCTTTCATAAAGAAGTACAACTTCATCAGCCAATTATTATGGAATGACTGGAACCAGACGTACCCTCCTGACCTAAATAACTACAAAAAGAAAAAACATGTGAAACAAATATTTTCCAACATTTTACAGTAAACAACAGAGGACTGTGGCACTGTGAGGAATGAAAGGAGAGAGATAAGTCTTACATTTGCCCCAGATTTCTGCCAGGATGCATTTTCCAGGCTGCAGTGTGAGGAAGGATATTCTGTCACTGAGTTGAAGAGACGGATAATGGAGTTCATAATGGCTGAGGTAGCTGGTATTAACAAAGTAGAGAACTGGAGAGGTGGGGGAAATTTGGGTAATGAGCATCAGAAATCTGCACAGTTTCCCTTAAGTCGGTACCTGAAAACAAAGGCCTACATGTGTTGAATAAAACTCCAAGAAGCCAAGTAGAGAATGGCCAGGAAGTGGTAAACCGAATGTGAATAATATTGCACAGGACAAGGCTACGTTCAAGCTCTGACTAGCCATTACGGAGAGTCCTTGAGGAAAAGCAGGGCATTTGGGAATGATTATATAAGGGTTATGACTTAGTCATAGCAATGAAATAGCCAGGGGAAACAATATACCATAATAAACTTAATAAGTCATGATAGTAGCAACTAATCCACATGTAGTCTAAGTACAAAGTCTAACACTCTTTGAAAAAAGGCAACAAAACCCAAGACTCGAATATATAAAATATACATTGTCCATTATCCAATTTTAAAAAATGTCATACATTCCAAGAAGCAGGAGAATAGACCCATAATCAAGAGGAAAAAAAAGTCAATCACTAGAAAAGACAGAAATGATAGATGTAGCAGATGGAATTTAAGTAGCTATTATAAATACCTTCAATATGCCCAAGAATGTAAAGGAAAATATGAACACAATGAGAAAAGGAATGAAATAAATAAAAAAGGACCAAGAGGCACTTTGAAAAATGAAAAGCACAAGGGATATGAAAATTTCACTAGATGGGATTAGCAGCAGATCAGACACTGAAAATGAAAATACTGTTAACTTGAAGACGTATCCATGAATCCCATTCAAAATAATGTACAGAGAGAAAAATATCTGAATTAATAGGGCCTGTGGTGATTTGAAACTGCATGTACTCCAGATAAACATTTTCTTGAATCTAATCCATTTATGTGGTGTAAAACCATTATAAGTAGGACCTTTTGAAGAGATTACTTCAGTTAAGGTGTGTCCCACACCAATCAGGATGGGTCTTAATCCTATTACTGGGATACTTTATAAGAGAATGAAATTCAGATAGAGAATGAGAAAGCCACAAAAGCAAGAAGCTGAAATCCATGAAACTCAGAAGAAAAGGGAGAGATCAGAAGATGCCACTATGTTCCTTGCATGTGACAGAGGAGCCAAGGATTGCCAGCAGCCAGTCTTTGGGAAGAAAGCATTGGCTCAACCATGCCTTGATTTGGACATTTTCCCAACCTCAAAACTGTAAGCAAATAAATTCCCATTTTTTAACCTGACCCATTACATGGTATTTGCTTTGATTAGCCTAAGAAACTAAAACACACCCTCAGTGATCTCTGGGACAATATAAATCAGTATAGTATAATGTGTTTGTATGTTCCAAAAGGTTAAGGGAGAGCCAGATAAAGTATTTGAGAAGATAATGGCCAATTTTTTTTTCAAATTTGTTGAAATGTATAACTTAGAAGGTCTAAAAATGTCAAATTCCTTTCCAATTTGGATGCCTTTTGTTTCTTTTTCTTGCCTAACTGCTCTAACAAGAACTTCTAACACAATGATCAATAAGAGTGGGCATCCTTGTCTTTTCTGGATCTTAGAGGAAAAGCTTTCAGTCCTTCATCACTGAGTATGATGTTAGCTGTGGATTTTTCATATATGCCCTTTATCATGTTGAGGAAGTTTCCTTCTATTCCTATATTTTGAAGTGTTGTTTTTTTTTTTTTTTTAATCAAGAAAGTATGCTGGATTTGTTAAATGCCTTTTCTGCATCAATAGAAGTGATCATGTCATTTTTCTCCTTCAATTTGTTAATGTGGTGTATTACATTAATTGATTTTCTTGTGTTGAACCATCATGGCATACTTGGGAAAAAACCCACTTGATCATAGTATATAATTCATTTAATGTGTTTGTTGGTACAAGTATTTTGGTGAGGATTTTTTTCATCTAAGTTCATTAGAGAGATTAGTTTGTAATTTTCTTTTCTTGTAGCATCTTCATCTGGCTTTGGTGTTAGGATGATGTTGGATTCATAGAATGAGTTAGGTCATGTTCCTCCTTTTCAATTTTTTGGAAGCATTTGAGAGGATTGGTATTAGTTCTTTTTTCAAATGACTGGTAAAATTCACCTATGAAGCCAACTGGTCCTGGGCTTTTCTTTGTTGGGAGATTTTTGATGACTGATTCAATCTCATTATTTGTGATTGATCTGTTGATGTCTTTCTATTTCTTCTTTAGTCAGAGTAGGTTATTTATGTGTTTCTAAGAATTTTTCCATTTCATCTAAGTTGTCTAATTTGTTGGCATAAAGTTGTTCATAGCATCCTTTTTGTTTCTGTGGGGGTCAGTGGTGATGTCCCCTCTCTTGTTTCTGATTTTATTAATTTGCATCATCTCTCTTTTTTTCTCTGTTAGTCTAACTGAGGGTTTGTCAATTAATCTTCTCAAAAAAACAGCTTTTGGTTTTATTAATTCTTGCTATTTTTTAATTCTCAATTTCATTTATTTCTGCTCTAATCTTTCTTATTTCTTTTCTACTACTTGCTTTGGGATTAGCTTGCTGTTCTTTTCTAGTTGCTTCTGGTATACAGTTAGGTCTTTGATTTTTAACTCTTTCATCTTTTTTAATGTAAGCATTTAGGGCTATAAATTTCCCTCTCAGCACTACCTTCACTGCATCCCATAAATTTTGATATATTTTGTTCTCATTTTCATTTACCTCAAGATATTTACTGATTTCTCTTGCAATTTCTTCTTTGATCCTTTGATTATTTAAGAGTGTGTCATTTACTTCCATGTATTTGTGAATTTTCCAGTTCTCCACCCATTTTGAGTTCCACCTTCATTCCATTGTGGTCAGAGAAAGTGCTTTGTATAATTTCAATCTTTCTAAATTCATTAAGACTTGTTCTATGACCTAATATGTGGTCTATCCTGGAGAATGATCCATGAACATGCAAGAATATATCCTGCTGTTTTGGAATGCAATGTTCTGTATATGTCTGTTAGGTCTAGTTCATTTATCATATTATTCAAGATCTTTGTTTCTTTACAGATCCTCTAGATGTTCTATATGTTGCTGAGAGTGGTGTATTGAAGTACCTCACTATTAATGTAGAGGCATATATTTCTCCATAGTGTTTGTCACATGTACTTTGGGGTACTCTGGTTAAGTACATAAATATTTATGATTGATCTTTCTTCTTGGTAGAAATTTCCCCTGTTATTACTTTAGTGTCCTTTTGTGTCTCTTATAACAGTTTTGCATTTAAAGTCTATTCTCTCCAATATTGGTAGAGCTCCCTAAGCTCTTTTTTAGCTCCTGTTTGCATGGAAAATCACCCATTCCACTTCTCCCTGTACCCAGCAAGGCGGATCTGCAATGTTGACTCCACCCCCGGCAAGGACCCCCTCACCAGCTGGCTGTCCATGCCACTCCCCCTTCCCAGCAAGCCTGTCTGTCCTCTTGCCACTTCTGGATGATGAGTGTGCCTTGCAGCTCCCTCCTCTACCATCTTGGATCTGTCCAGAAAAAATAATTGTGAACAATGAAGTCAAAATAAAGATAATTTATACCAGATAGAAAGTTGGATCAATACAAAAGAATGAAATATGCTATAAATATGAAATATATGGGTAATTATATGATTTTTTCATTTTTTAAATTAGTTAAAACATAACATTATTTAAAGAAAACTTACAATTATATTTTAGGGTTTGTGTTATATTTAAATTTTAAAACTATGACAACAATAGCCCAAGGGACAAGAGGCAGATATAGAAATTTTCCATCAGAAGATTATTATAATAAACAAGTGATATAAATGTTAATGAAAAGTAGACTGTGGTATTTGAAAAATACATATTGTAAACCCCAGAGGTACCATTAGAACTAAAACTTACAGATAATACACCAGTAGTTGAAATAAGATAAGTTATTTAATAAATAATTAATACAACAGAAAGCACAAAAAGAAGAGAAAATGGTGAAAAATGGATGGGAAAAATAGTGTCATGGAAGTTGTAAACTCAAACATATTGATAATCGCATTAAATGTAGATAGTAAAAGCACTCCAAATAAAGGCAAAAATTATAAGATTGTGTGATGCTTAGGCTAATGTGTCAGTTTGGCCAGGGAATGGTGCCCAGTTTTCTAGTCAAGCAAGCACTGAGCTAACTGTAATACAAGGACTTTTCATGGACTTTTATCATCAGTGAGTTGATTGTATAGATGGCTGGTTACATCTACCATCAACTAAGGAGATTGCCATCAGCAATGAGTGACATCTCATCCAATCCATTGAAGGCCTTAAAAGGGGAAGTGATTTCAGCATTCAGAGAAAAAATTCCCATTTCTACTTCAGACAGACAGCATCTCCTGGGAACTCATCAAGGACTTTCATCAGAGCCCTTGGTTTATAGCCTGCTCTGCGGAATTTAGACTTGTACAGTCCCACAGTCATGAGAGAATTTTATAAAATCCCTTACTATTTACAGATATCTCCTGTAAGTTCTCTTTCACTAGAGAACTCTGACTAATACAGGCTTTACAATGTTCAGTCTACATTAGACCCACTTTAAACGTGAAGACGCAATGTATTACAATATGAGGTTGCAGAATCACAAAAACCCTAATTATGAGAAAGCAGAGCAAGTATACTAAAATAAGACAAAGTAGAATTCACAATAAGAATGTTACAAAGTATAAAGAAAAACATTTTGCAATGATAAAGGGGTTGATTCATTAAAAAGACCCCGAAATTTTAAATGTGTACGCTCATAAGTACAAAGTTTTAAGCACTGAAGCAAAACCTGACAGATCTAAATGGAATAAGAGACAAACCCAGAATAGTAACTGGATATTTGAATACTTGACTCTCAGTAATTGTAGATGTAGAAAATAGAACTTGATCTAATTGACATGTATAGAACAAGCCATCAAACAGCAAAGGAATATACATTTTTCACAAGAATAGACCACATTCTCAGCCATAAAAGAAGTCTCAATAAGTTTTACGGAACTGAAAGTATACAGAGTATGTTATCCACATACACTGGAATTAAAGTAGCAAATATTTTCATTAAAATATCTTGAAAATTCTCACCTATATGGAAAACAATGTCCTATTGAATAAATCATGGATAGAATTAGAAGAATTCTAAGAATTAGAAGAATTAGAATGAAAATTAAAACATAACAGCAAAACTTTAAGAAGCAGTTAAAGCTGTGCTTTAAATGGTAGTATTAGAAGATAATAAATGACTAAAATCAATTATATAAATTCACACATTAAGGAGCTGGTAAAACAAGAGTAAATTAAACCCAAAATAAAAAGGAAGGAAATAATAAATACAAGAGCGGAAATCATTGAAATAGAAAACAAACCAAAAAAAAAAAGTTGCTTTCATAGAAAGGATCAATAAAAATAATAAATCAGAGAAAGTATTTTTGTATAATTTCAATCTTTTTAAATGTATTGAGACTTATCTTGTGACCCAACAGATGGTCTATCTTGGAGAAAGATCCATGAGCACTTGAAAAGAAAGTATATCTTACTGTTTTGGGGTACAATGTTCTATAGATGTCTGCTAAGTCTAGCTCATTTCTCGTATTATTCAAGTTTCCTGTTTGTTTATTCATCCTCTGTCCAGACGTTCTATCTAATACTGAGAGTGGAGTATTGAAGTCTCCAACTACTATTATAGAAACATCTATTTCTTCCTTTGGCTTTGCCAGTGTGTGCCTCATATATCTTGGGTCACTCAGTATATATTTAGTATAATTATTTCTTGTTTGTGAGTTGCCCCTTTTACTAGTAAGTAATGACCTTCTTCATCCTTTATAACAGTTTTGCATTTGAAATCTATTTTGTCCAATACTAGTATCATTGCTCCAGCTCTTTTTTGGTTACAATTGCATAGAATACCATTTTAAAACACTTTCTCTGATCATAACAGAATGAAGCTGGAAATCAACAATGGATGGAAAAAGGGAATATTCATAAATATATGGAGATTAAACAGCACACTCTTAAACAATCAATGAGTCAAAGAAGAAATTGCAATGGAACTAAGCAATTATCTTGAGATGAATGAAAATGAGAACACAACATGTCAAAACCTATGGGACACTGCAAAGGAATGCTGAGAGGGAAACTTATAACCCTCAATGCTTACATTAAAAAGGAAGAAAGAGCTAAAATTGAAGATCTAACAGCACACCTGGAGGTAATAGAAAAAGAACAGCAAACTAATCCTAAACCAAGCAAAGGAAAGAAATAGTAAAGATAAGAGCAGAATAAATGAAATCAAGAACCAAAAACAACAGAGAGAATAAACAAAACTAAAAGTTGTTTCTTTCAGAAGATCAATAAAATCGACAAACCCTTAGCTAGACTGACAGAAAAAGAGAGAGAAGACACAGATAAATAAAATCAGAAATAAGAGGGGGGGACATTACATTAACCCTGCAGAAATAAGAGAGATCATAAGAGGATACTATGAACAACTATATGCCAAAAAACTAGACACTGTAGAAGAGATGGACAAATTCTAGAAACATACAAAACACCTACACTTACCCTCAAAGAATGGAAGACTTCAACAAACCAACCACAATTGAAGGGATTGAAATAGTCATCAAAATCCTCTCAAAGTTGAAAAGCCCAGGACCAAATGGCTTCACAGGTGAATTCTACCAATCATTCAAAGACAATCTTGTTCAATCTTGCTCAAGCTCTTCCGAAAAATTGAACAGGAAAGAATGCTACCAAACTCATTCTATGAAGCTGTGGCCATTGGGGAATTTGATGTAATTATGAATTCCAAAAATATAATTGAATCATGCTTGTAAACTGATCTGTTAATCTGGGCATGATTAGATTAGGATTAGGGCGTTGAGCCCCACCCCTTGGTGGGTGGGGAATTGAATATAAAAGGCAAGGCAAAGGACAGTTGAAGCAGTCTTTTGAGAAGCAGTTTTGATGTTGGAAAGAAGGCCCCAGGAGAAGAGAAGCAAGCTGTTCGCCTGATCGTCTGCAGCTGACCTTGTGGAGGAAACAGGAGCTAAGCCCGGAGAGAAACGCAGCCCCAGGAAGAGAGGAACCCAGAAGCCTGAACCCTGGCAAACGCCGGCAGCTGTCTTGCTCCAACACGTGGTAATTAATGGACTGTGGTGAGAGAAGAAACTTAATGCTTTATGGCCTGGTATCTGTGGACTTCTACCCCAAATAAATACCCTTTATAAAGACCAACCCATTTTTGGTATTTTACATTAGCACCCCTTTGGCTGACTAATACAGAAGCCAACATCACCTTAATACCAAAACCAGAATGAAGATACCACAAAAAAAAGTAAATTACAGACCAATATCTCTAATGAACATAGATGTAAAAATCCTCAACAAAATGCTTAACAGAATTCAAAAGCACATTAAAAGAATTATATACCATGATCAAGTGGGTTTTATCTCAGGTATACAAGGGTAGTTCAACATGAGAAAATCAATTAATGTAATAAACCATAATGATAAACTGAAGAAGAAAAAATCACATGATCCTCTCAACTGATGCATAAAAGGCATTTGACAAAATACAGCATCATTTCTTGATAAAAAAAAAAAAAACACTCCAAAAGATAGGAATAGAAGGAAGCTTTCTCAACATGGTAAAGTGCATATATGAAAAAACCTACGGCTAACATGGTACTCAAAGGTGAAAGACTGAAAGCTTTCCCGCTGAGAACAGGAACAAGACAAGGATGCTGGCTATCACCTTTGTTCTTCAGGATTGTGCTGCAGGTTCTAGCTAGAGCAATTAGATTAGACAAAGAAATAAAAGGACCCAACTAGGAAAGGAAGAAGTAAAACTTTCACTATTCACTGATGATATGATCCTATATCTAGAATCTCCTGAAAAATCCACAACAAAGTGTGGATACACTTTGTTTGTATCCACAGCAAAGTGGCAGGATACAAGATAATATGCAAAAATAGTGTTTCTATACACTACTAATGTGCAATCTGAGGAGGAGATTAGAAAAAAATTCCATTTATAATAGCAAATAAAATAATCAAATATTTAGGAATAAACTTAACCTAGGAAATAAAGGACCTGTATTCAGTAAACTACAAAACATTGTTGAAAGAAACTGAAGAAGACAAAAAAAAAAAAAAAAAAAAAAAAAA
>JAKSZT010054489.1:19011377-19167845 GCA_026826555.1 Tolypeutes matacus
TTTTTTTTCAGAAAAAAACAATTATCCAATTTATTTGGAAGGGTAAGGGGCCTCGAATAGCCAAAAAAGATCATTAAAAAGAATGAACTTGGAGGAATCTCACTTCTAGACTTTGAAGCATTTTACTTAGCTACAGTGTTAAAAGAAAAAAAAAAAAAAAAAAAAAAGCATGGTACTGGCATAAAGACAGACAAACTGACCAAGGAACCGAATCAAGAACTCAGAAATAGACCCTCACATCTACAGTCAAGTGACTTTTGACAAGGCTGTTAAGCCCACCAGCAGGGCCAGAATAGTCTATTAAACAAATTGTCCTGGGAGAACGGGATAGCCATACCCAAAAGAAAGAAAGAGGACCCCTATCTCACACCTTGTACAAAAAGTAACTCAAAATGGATCAAGGCCCTAAATATAAAAGCAGCAACCATAAATCTCCTAGAAGAAAATGTAGGAAAACATCCTCAAGATCTTGTGGTAGGCCATGTTTCTAAACCCTTACAAGAAACACAAGCAACAAAAGAAAAGATAGATAAGTGGAACCTCTCAAAATACAACTCTTTTGCAGCCCAAAGGACTTTGTCAAAAGAGTGAAAAGGCAACCAATTCAATGGGAGAAAATATTTGGCAATCACATATCTGATAAGGGTTTAATATCCATGATATACAAAGAGATCATACAACTCAATAATAAAAACACAAACTACCCTATTAAAAATTGGGCAAAAGACTTGAAAAGACAATTGTCCAAAGAAGAAATACAAATGGCAAAGAAACACAAAAAGACGTCAACATCACTAGTGATTAGGAAAATGCAAATCAAAACTACAATGAGATATCATTTCACACCTATTAGACTGGCTGGTATTAAAAAGTCAGAAAACTGTAAATGTTGGAGAGGATGTGGAGAGATAGAAACGTGTATTAACTGTTGTTGGGAATGCAGAATGGTACAGCTACTGTTGAGGACTGTTTGATAGTTCCTAAGGAAGTTGAATATAGACTTGCCATGTGACCCAGCAATACCATTACTAGGCATACAATCAGAAGAACTGAGAGCAGAGACCTGAACAGACATGTACACGCCGATGTTCACAGCAGCATTATTTGCAACTGCCAAATTGGAAACAACCCAGGTGTTCATCAACTGATGAATGGATAAAGAAATTGTGGTGTATACACATGATGGAATATTATGCAATGTTAAGAAGAAATGAAGTCTTGCAGCATATGACAACATGGATGAACCTGGAGGACATTATATTGAGTGAAGCAAGCCAGACACAAAAGGGTAAATATTGTATGATTGTGCTATTATGAACTAAATATATTGTGTAAACTCATGGAGTTAATAATTAGAATGTAGGTCACCAGAAAATAGAAGGAGGGTAGAGAATGGAAAGCTAAGGGTTAATCTATGCAGAACTGGTAAAAAGGTTGTTTGTAAATCTTTGGAAATGAATAGAAATGGTTAAAGCATATCATGGTGTTTGTAACTAGCAGTACTATTGTATGAGTATGACAATGGTTGAAAGCAAAAGTCTAAGGTTATGTATATTACTAGAAGAAAAACTAAAAACTGTAACATGGAACTCTATAAGGTAGTAAAACCTCATGTAAAACACAAACATGGGTAATATTGCATATATAATACTTTTTTGACAAAATTTAAATAAAAATACACTAGAGAGAAGGAAAAAGAATAGCACCTATGTACAGCAGGAATGGCATAGAGATTGAAAGGTGATAGTTTTGGTTGATTTTTGTCTGTTTTTTGTTTATTATTATTGGAATAATGAAAGTGCTCTAAGAATGAAGTGATGAATGCACAAATATGTGATTACACTGAATACCAGTAATTGTAAATTTTTGATGGATTTATGCTTTATTAATATGTATCAATAAAATTGATTTGTTAAAAAAAAAGATTAATCCCCAGCTAGATTCTTCCAGTAAAATGCAAGAAGAAACACATTTCCAATGTCAGAAATAAAAGAGGGGGCATCAAAAAAGATACCAGGGGAAAGAATTGTGGGAAGATGGTGACGGACTAACAGGAAGAGCTA
Source organism: Tolypeutes matacus (assembly GCA_026826555.1). Taxonomy (NCBI): domain Eukaryota; kingdom Metazoa; phylum Chordata; class Mammalia; order Cingulata; family Chlamyphoridae; genus Tolypeutes; species Tolypeutes matacus. The sequence continues at coordinate 19,013,441 of JAKSZT010054489.1, forward strand.
AATGCTTTCACAAAAACAAGAGAGAAATAGTCAAGAGCTGTGCAAAGGACCTGCTTTGGGGGTCAGCAGATCAGGACAGTGCTATACAACTCCCAGGAGGGTGAGGGACAGAGAGATGAAGAAGCTGAAATGATAAATGTGAGTTACCACGCCCCAGCAGCAGCCAGAAAGGGCTGCCCCATCCACCCCCAAGATATTAAGCTGAATGAGAGGGGAACAGACATCTTCCTCCCTGACAGCTGTTTCAAGGGTAAAGGGAGGGGAGGTCAGGGAGCTTTTCTTCAGTAAATTTGGCTAGGAGAGCCCTCTTTGAATCTCTGATCTGGAGATTCAACACAGAAACACAGGAAAGCTGACTGGAAACACCTCCATGGAAACGTGTGCTGACTAGCCCATCTGCTGGCTGGTCTGCAAATTGCATGGACAAAATTTCATGCTCTCTGTACCCATTCCCTGGGAGAAAATCTGTGCCCCACTATTGAGTCCCTGGCCCAATTTTGAAAACACCTACTAAGACACCTACTATTCAGAATGACAAATAGTAGAGATAAAGAGAGGATTCTGAAAGCAGCAAGAGAAAATCAAAGCATCACATACAAGGGAAAGTCGATAAGATTAAGTGCCGACCTCTCATCAGAAACCATGGAGGAGAGAAGAAAGTGATATTATGTTTTTAAGGTACTGAAAGAGAAAAACTGCCAGCCAAGAATTCTGTATCCAGCAAAGCTGTCCTTCAAAACTGAGGGTAAGTTCAAAGTCTTTAAAAACAAATAAAATCTGATTGAATATGTTACCAAAAGACCAGATTTGCAAGAGATACTAAAGGGAGTGCTGCAGCGTGAAAAGAAAAAATAAGGGCAAGAGAGATTTGGAGAAGAGTTTAGTAATGAAGATTATTAGAAAGGGTAAACTAAAGGATAAGAAAACACTATAAAACAATATGACAACAGAGAGCCAAAGGACAAAATAGATGACGTAAGTAATGCCTTTATAATAATAACACTGACTGTTAATGGAGTGAATTCCCCAATAAAAAGTCATAGTCTGATAGAATGGATAAAAAAATATGAGCCATCTATGTGTTATCTACAAGAGACCCACCTCAGATGTAGGGACACAACCAGGTTAAAAGTGAAAGGTGGGAAAAAGGTATTCCATGCAAATAGTAACCAAAAAAGAGCTGGAGTAGACCAGATAAATGTAAAATAACATTATGGTATATGAACAATAATTACTCAGTGCAACTGGAAAATTGTTCCTGTGATCAGTATTCCATAATTTTTTTCATACAAAATAAACATTTGCTTTTAATTGAGGAGGACTGGAGAAGAGATATATTTTTGGATACTTCATTTTTCTTTAGTCCTTTCTTATTCACACTCTATCTAATTAAAATAATCTATCTGGATCAATAATGATTTAGCATGACTACTGTTGAACAAGATTTTGAGTTTTTCTGCCTCATAAAATTATGAGTTGGCAAATTGTTATCTGTTGTAATTCATTCCAATAAGATATGAAGAATTCCTAAACAGGAATTTGATTATCTAAAAAGAATTATGGCCTAAATGAAAATTAAATAACTAAACCAATAATTTATCTCATTCTTAGTGATTATTATGTCCAATAGTTAAAGTTGTAATATAAAAATTAGAATCATGTTATAATTAATTTCTATTATATTTGAATTATTATTTACATTTATAAAGGTTTGTTGCTATGCTGCCTATTATTTATAACTGATTATATTAAATCTAACCTGGCCTTGTACTTTCTTTTAAAATTTGTAATCTCTATCAATTTTTTTTCTGTTTATTTTATAATTTTGCAATAAAGGACTTTTTAACAGTTTAAAAAAAGCCATTCATTATACACTTTGGATAGATCATATTGTATGTGACTATATCGCAATAAAACGCTTAATATAGAAATAAATAATTGTGCAAGAATAGCCAGAAAGAGCAGCTATGTTCAGCAGGGGAAACAGTGAGATTGAGAGTTGAGGCACTTTCTTATTCATTTGTCTGTTTTTTATTAATATTATTATTCTTGAAATAGTAAAAATGTTTTAATAATGATTGAAGTGATGAACACACAACTATTTGAGTATACCAAATACAATGGATGTACACTCTGGATAAATTGCATGCTTTATTAATATGTATCAATAAAATTAATTTGTTTTTTTTTTAAAAAGGCATTGCATCACCAATAAGCACATGAAAAGATGTTCAACATCTTTAGTCATTAAGGAAATGCAAATCAAAACCACCATGAGATTGTATGCTTTATGAATATGCGTCAATAAAATTGATTTTAAAAAGATAAAAAAAGATACAAGGGCATCAAAAAAGATACCAGAGATGTGAAAAGGATAATGATGAATAATTATATCTCATTAAATTTGATAACTTAGATAAAATGGAAAAGTTCTTTTAATGACACAAATTATCAAAACTGACACAAGAAGCAGCAGAAATGCTGAATAGTGCTATATGAACTAAAGAAATTGAATTTTTAATTAAAAAACTCCACACAAAGCAAAGTTTAGACTAGTTTTTTCTAAAATATATTTAAGGAAGTAATAACACGAATCCCACAAAATTTTCCTACAAAATTAGACAATTACAACAAATCTACAGTCAAATATTCTCCATGAACATAGCAACAGAAATCATTAAGAATACCAGCATACAGAATCCAGCAATATATCAAAGCACAATACAACATGATCAAATAAGGTTTATTCCAGGAATGCTAGGTGAGTATAACATTTAAATATCAATCACCTTATTAACAGAATAAAGGAGAGAAACCTTATGATCATCTCAAAATAGATGAAGAGAAATCACTTGACAAAATTTTAATGTATATTTAAAATAAAAACACTCAGCTAACTAGGAATACAGGGGAACTTCCTCAACCTGATAAGGTGCATCTTTCAAAAATCAACACCTACCATCATATTTACTGGTGAAATATTGCATATTTTCTCCATGAGATCAGGAACAAGGCACAGATGTCCACTCTTGCCATTTGTATTGGAGACCCTAATCAATTTAATAAGGCAAGAAAAAGAGGTAATAGGCATAAAAATTGGAAAGGAAAAAGTAAAACTATTTTAATTTAGAGATAAGATTAAAGCTTATATAGAATATTCTATATAAGAATATTTCTTAGAATATTCTAAGGAATCCAGAATAAAATACTAGAACAAATAAGTGACTAACAAATTTGAAAATACAAAGCAATATACAAAAATCATTTGTAATTCTATATATTAGTGATGACCTATCAAAAAACTGAAAAATACAATTTACAATAGTATGAAAATGTGAAATATTTAGGGAAGAAATTTTATCAAAATATGTACAAGATTGGAATATACCTATGTCATAAGAAATCAAATACTTAAATAAATGGAAATATATGACATATTTATGGATAAATCTCCATATTGTTAAGACGTTAATTCTCCCTAAATTAATCTATAGATTCAACACAGTTATAAACACAATTCTGCAGTCATTTTTGCAGAAATTGAAAAGCTTATTCTAAAATTTATATGGAAATGCATAGGAACTACATAAGCCAAAACAGTTTTGAAAGAAAAATATTAGAGAATTTATATTGTTTGATTATATGTTACTATAAAGCTACACTTATTAAGACAGATGGTACTGGCAAAAGGATAGACAAACAAATAAATGGAAGAGAGCAGAGATTGCAGAAATAATAAAATTAATTTTCAGCAAAGGTACAAAATGAATTCAACAGTTAAAAATATGAAATGTATTTTCAACAATGGCTCTGGAGCAACTGATACTCATTTAAAAATAAGTGAACTTCAAATTTTACCTCATAGCATATGCAGAATTAACTTTAAATGAATACTAGACCTACTTGTAAAAGCTAAAACTCTAAAATTCTAGGAGAAAACAAAGTGACAATATTTGCCCTCATTGGTTAGGAAAATATTTCAAAGATAGGACACAAAATCATGAAACAGAAAAAAAAATATTAATAAACTGGTCTTCATAAAAATTACAAATTTTTGCTCTATGTTCACCACAAAGAAAATGAAAAGTCAAAGAAAATATTGGGCTAAAATGTTTGCAAAACATATCTGATGAAGAACTCATATCCAGAATATATAAAAAACTTTTATAATTTAATAATAAGTAGACAAATAGCATGAAAAATTCACCAAAAGATTTTAATAGCACAGACACCTCACATAATAAGATATAGGAATAGCTAATAAGAACATGAAAAGATGCCTTCCATAATTAGTCATCAGAGAAGTTAAAATTAAAACCACAACCAGATACGACTATATCCCCACTGGAATGGCTAAATTTAAAAAATAAAATGTCAGTATAATTTTGTTTTGTGAGGGTGTGTAGGTAACGGGGAGTCTCAGACACTGCTAATGGTACTACTTTACACAATAATCTGGCAGTTTCTTATGAAATTAAGTATCGCTTACTATACAATTATGCAATTCCAGCCCTATGAAATGAAATGAAAATATACTTCCACATAAAGACTTGTACATGAATGCTCATAGTAGCTTTATTCATAACAGTCAAAATTCGGGGGGGAAATTCAAGTGTCCACCAACAGGTAAATGGATAAACAAATTTTGGTATATCTTTACCACGGAATTCTACTGAACAATGTAAAGGAACAAACTACTAATGTGTGCAGAAACATGGATGGATCACAAACACCTTAAGCTGCATGAAAACCTAGACACGAAAAGGCAAATCCTGTATGATCCTATTATTATTAAATTCTAGAAAAGGATCATCTAATCAATAGTGGCAGAAAGCAGATCAGCAGAGTGGCTGCTTTGGGCTGGGGATTGAGGGGGATTGACTGCAAAAGGGTAAGAGAGAACATTTTGTGGGGTGGGGATATCTCTATATTTTGATTAGGTTGGTTATTACATGGATGTACAGTTATGAAAACTCATTGAACTCTACATGCAATAAAACTCATTTACATTTGAATTGTGTTTTATTGTATGTCATTTATGCCTCACTAAATTTGATTTAAACATTTTTAAAGAGTGCATTCAACAGATATTTATTGAAGACCCTGTGTTACACGTTGAAGATACAAATATAATTAACTACGACGATGATACTGATAATAGCACCTAGCACATTCCAGAGTAGTTAAACACCTGCTAGGTTCCACACACTGAACAAAGCTAGTTTATATTTAATAGCCGACCTGTTCATCTCAAAACCCTTGGGTAGTAAAAACAATTATCCCTATTTCCCAAACAAAGAAATTGAGACATAGAATGTTTAATTAACTGACCCAGGGCCGTATAGCTATTAATGGAAGGAGCAGAACTCGACATCTGGTTCCCAGTGTATTGACTGCCTCAGTTCATGTCAATCGAAGGAGGCACATCATTGCCGGCCACCATTTGTAGACGAATGTGATGTTATCCAAAAATGTGTGTTTCCATTTGATTAATTCAGCTGTTTCCCCTTCCCCTCATTTTGATTTATGTTCTTTGATGCATTCCAGGTGAACCTATGTTTTGGTTTGCTTCGTGTGTGTGTATTTGGTCTTTCCTTACAACTCTCTCCCTCTATTATTGTCACCACTCAGCTTTGATACTCATTTATTGGAATATTTTGCTATCTCAGTCTGGCATGAATCTCTCAGAGAGAGTGGGCACGAGAGAGAGTGCCGTGGAAAATGGAGCCTCCTTTTCTTCTCTGTCTCAGCTCAGCGTCTCCCAGGGTGGCAGGTAAATGAGGTGGGCACGAGGCCAGACAGCACACACAGTCTGTTCAAGAAGCAGAAACAAGCAGTGCTTAGAGACACGCTCTCAGCTTTATACATTTTATAACATATGTGCAAGGAAAGCGCCCCGCTGGCTGCATCTTTCCTGAGCCTTGGTGACTGGGGTGAGGCGAGACATTGCTGCAACAAGGGCATGTGTCTTGTGCTGGTAGCAGCTTCAGGAATGCTTTCCTGACTGCAGTAAAGGTCCCCTTTAAGGTGACTAATGAGTCATGAGAGGAATGTTTATGCTTGCAAATTTTATTCCCCCTTCTTTCAGAAAGAAGACATTTCCCACCGGCAAGACCATCTTCCCAAAGGCAATGGTTTAAAAACCCGCATACCCACACTAATATTAAAGGCTTTGATACAGATTTGAGACGCGCTCTGTCACTCAGAGGTGGAGAGATGGTGGCTTATCTTCTTCTCACTTCTCTTCTCTCAGCTTCGGTTTCTCCACATGGCAATCGGAGAAGAGGATACTAGCATCACAGGGTAAGGCTGGAAAGCCCAGTGAGGTCATGCGTTTATATAAACTCTAAGGAGTAGAACAATAGAGGGAATCATTGCTCTTGGTAGACATTCCTTTCCCAGACCCTTCTCCTTAATAGAATCCCTGCTTTCTATTGGAAAGAAAATCTCTTGAAGATCATATCATATTATAGAAAAGGAACTTAGAGTCTGAAACTTGTAATTTTCAGATAGGAAACAGAAGCCTAGAGAGGGGATATGTTTGGCCCGTAATTTTGAACTTGGTTAATCTTTGCTGAGGTTTTGCATTTGTTTAGATCCTAGAGCCTTAAGTGATCAATTTATATTATCATTAAGACATGTCTCAATAATATTTCCCAATTTTGTGTTTTCTTATGCCATTGTTTAGAATTCAAAACACACCTCTTCCTAGACAAAACATCCTGTAGGTGTGGAGCATAATATCGATAAAAGGTAGGACTCAGATGATCTAAATTCTAGCACTAGAAGCAGAAACATGCCATGTCAGGGTGGGCTGGAAGTGACATTGAGAATCGCTGGGTCAATACATATGCAATTTTATGTTCCTGTGTTTGCTGGGTTCCCAGAACTCTAGAATTCCCAGCCCTTATTGGCAAAGCCCATACCAAAAGGGAGTCCAAGCTCTTGGCTATTTATGTGCATGAAGACTGAGCTTGGAGTGTGGACTTGCTTCCACAGTGTTCACATGAAGCCTCTTACCATGGGGCAGGTCTGCGTTGGGAAGGAAAAGGAAGGTGGACCGTGTCTCAGGAGCTGCCTGCCCCCTGCTATCGCATCCGGCATACAGGCCAAGAGTCTGAGAATCCTAAATCCAAAACTGGCCTTCTACATCACTATGCCATGATATTTTTCAAGGTAGGATGATAGATTTTATTTTATTTAAGCTTATGAGCTTGATTTATAACTTTTAAATATTTAGATAAATGAGATGTGGGTCTTTACTTCTGCTCTTGTCCTAATGCTAGGAGTAGCCTTGCTGAAAGCTGTACTCGCTTGTTTGCTTGAAATAAGTAGTCTAAGAGATGTTACTAGGTGCTCCATGAAAAAGGCTTTTGTTAAGTGAGTGAATATAAATCACACTCCTGCCTATTTACATAGTTAGCCCTTTCTTTTTGGCTATACTTCTCACTATTATCATCACTTCAGCAGTAGCAGTAGTAGTGGTATCAGCACTATTTTCCAGCCTTCATAGCATGTCTTACTGTTATGAATTATCTTGTTTATTTGTTTATTTCCTGTCACTCCACTAGAATGTAAGGTCTATGGGAGGGTATTCCTTCTCTGTCAAATCTCTTGCTTCTGCCGAGTCTAGAACAGTGTCGAGCACATAAGATGCATTAAAGAAACAGGTGTTGGAAAGAATTAATCACACAGCTGATTTTAGTACATGTTGGCAGTAACAGACCCCAAAGATTTACAAACAATAGGTTGTTTTTATCCATGACTAGGCAGAAAGAAGTTGCAACCCTGGGACCTGATCGCCTACTCCCCCTCCTCAGAACAAGGCAAGAAGAAAGCAAACCAACAACAAACAAACAAAAGAGTGTGGTCATTTCCCATGTGGTGTCTTTCAGGCTGTCTGTAGGATGTCAAAAGGTATTCTCAGAAAAAAGAGGATTCAATACTCAAATAAGTTTGGGAATTGCTGTATTATCTCATTTAAGCCTCAGTGCTTAATAATCCTACTATTATCCCCATTTAACAGAGATGCAATCAGAGAACCAAGGAAGTTAATTAATCTACTCAAAGTCATACAGTTAATAAGAGATAGAATTCAGTTTGAATCCAGAGAGTCTGACTCCCAAGTCTGAAATTCTAAACCCTAAGCTCTCCATATAAAATATGAATTAGACAGTGTCTAGTTTGTTAAATAAGTCAGTAGTGTTCCAAAGAATAGTAAGACTTCATGACATACAGTTGTCCCATTGCTTAAGCTCTTAAGAGTCCCTGGCTTAGGAACTTCTAGGAAAGCCTGATATTAATTGAAAACTTCCCCCATATTCACCTCCAAACTCACAGCTTTCCCCAAGTTAATTCTGTCATCAGGTGTTACTGGATAATCATTACACTCTGATATCTTTTAGGAAGCATCTATGTCAAGGGTCATCTCTGTGTCCCTAACATTGTGACTGGCACATAGCAAGGGCTGAATTCACATTGAATAAAGGAAAAAATGAATGGATGGATGGATGAATGGATGAATGAATGAATGAAGAAAAGCACAGACGTGGGGTTTGAACCCAGCTCTATGACTTACTAGTATGACCTGAGATAAACTTCTTAACGTCTTTGAACTTCTGTTTTTTCCATTTTTCCAATAGAGATAGTATCTGTTCTACTTTCTTTGTAACTCTTAAATGAAATGACAATAGCAAATACTTAGGTAGCATTTACTGTGTTCCAGGTGTGTGCTAAGCACTTTGCATGTATTATCATGTAATCCCTACCAAAACCCCCGTAGGAATGTAACGGTAGTATTTATCATCCCCAGTAAAATGAAACACAAAAAGATAGACTTAACCAAGTTACTCAGCCTGTAATTGGGAAGCACTTCTTATGAAGAAATTCTTATTACTAACCCTCCTCTGAGAGGAGACATGTTGCATGTGCTTTGGACTTCCAATTTCTGGCCTGATTACTCTGCAAACCTGTTTTTGGATTCTGTTATCTCGCAAATAATTAGATTTTCAGTTTTAAGGGCAGTACACACAAAGCTTGCTCGTCCACCATGTTAGCCATGTAAGGCTGTTTTCATTTTTCCCTCAGTCCAGCCCAACCTTGTTTGCATAAATCTAGGTTTTCATGAGCAAAAGCATTCAGAGACCCTCTGCTTATTTACTAGATCTGCATCCTGAATTCAGATATTCCCGCGACTACCGGTTAGCCCCAGGAGTAGTGTGTTTAGAGCCTCATTGATTGAAACCAGCCAGATGTTTGGAAATTGAAATGCTTGCCCATGCTGCCACAACAGAGCCTCGATGATGTCAATTCCTCATGGCAGGTAGGGAGGGTAATGAGGGAGGGTAGGGCCCCATAAAATGAGCAAACAATAAAAAGATGATTATATGTGTCTCACTTCTGTGCACTGGGTTGGTAGCTGAGCATACCTGAATTGAGTTTTAAGCATTAGTAATGAGTTTAACTCTTCCATTTGGGAAATGGTGGTATCAGCTTTCAGAATACCAGAGACGGTATTACTTTACAATGAAAATTGGGGAATTGGAGAAACAGAGGGGCTTACCCGCGAGAATGGGCTGTTTGTGATATTACAACTTATGAGGAAGCCATGTAGTAGAAAGGGCCCCAAGTCAGGTTCATTCTGATCTTGGTTTAATTGCTTGCCAACTGTGTGACCCTGAGAAGTTCCTTTTCTCTTGAAGTCTCAGTTTCCCCGTTGGTGACATAGGAATTATGCATCTACCTTAAATGGTTGTTATAAGCATAACGGGATGTGTCTCTTTTCTTATGTCTATGGCTGTATTCCAGAGCCAGTACAGGGAGAAGTATAAAAGGAAAATATACGTGGTGGGATTCAATCAAGCCACCAGTTATTAATCAGTCACTTTTCAAATACCTAGTCATATGAATGTGCCACTCTGACATTATGCCTCTTTATATATTTTCACAGATATTTTCTACATATTCTTTACAACACCCCAGGTTTCCCCATCTGATTGCTTCCTTAGTGAGCTCAGACCAAAAGACTCAGATTGGCTTAGATTCAAATCCCAGCTATACAGTTTGTGGATTTTGTGAATATAGTCAGGTTTCTTAGCCATTCTAAGGCTCAATTATCTCACCCATAAAGTGGAAATAATAGTATTTCTCACACAGAGTTGTTGTGATGATTAAGTGAGACCATATAGGTAAAGTGATCATCTCAGTAGCACATGGTAAATTCTTAAAAGATGGTAGCCATTCCATGATTATTGTTATTACTATCATTTCAAATATCTGCATCTATTATATTAATAAAATATCTAAGTGGTGAGATATAGGTTATATTTTTAATAAATATTTGATGCCATGCAGCAACATTTAACTGAAAATATTTGTACTTGCATTGCACCTATGATCAGCATGTCTCTTATCATGCGTTTCTGGAGGTAAAAATTCCATAAAGAAGAACTTGTTACCACTGGGTAGACAGAGGTTCAGAGTGCTTAAGTGACCTACAGAACACTGAAGAGCAAGTCAGGGGCAGCCATAGGACTGGATGCCTGGAGATGCCTCCTAGTTTAGCAAATGAGCAAGAGAAAAAGTTGTGACCTGAAAGGTTTGACAACCAAAACATGTCTAGATCTCACTCTGCCTCATCTTTTCCCCCCCACATACACACACATCCTCTAAGTGCCAGCTTTTGAAATATAGAGAGATCCTTCAACATACTAGGATATTCCATCCCTCCAAACCTTTGCCCAGAATGATTTTGCACAAGCATTTGTCCAGCCAGCTCCTACTTGTGACTTTACTGGAAGGTCAATTACCCTTTTTAATATATAGCTATCATACTTCATGAAGAATGAGATTATATTTCTTGAGTTCTTACTCTGAGCCATATGCATTATATTACTTAAGCTCCTTTAAGGCAGGTGATTTTATCATCTTCATTTTCTATATGAGGAAACAGAGGTTTATGGAGATGGGAATAGCGACTCCAGGCTATAGAATTGGTCCAAAGCCAATTAGTTTGTCTAAGCTGACCTCCAAACAAGGAAGAATCCTGTGAGAGTCATCTCTGAAGCCTTTGGTGGGAGCACAGTGGAGACATTACCTACAGGAAATGCTGAATGCAAAGGCCCAGGCTGCTGGTGATTTCCATCACTTCTGCTGACCATGTCTAGGTTCAGGGAGAACCTCCCTCACCCCAGACTGCTATGCACCTAGCATCCCCTGTTCCCCAGCTTTCTACCAGCAAAGCCTTTCTAAGGAGCAACCAGCTAAAAGAGAAATCCTCACCAACATGGTCCACACAGCACCCAGTGAGGGGTAGCTGATGCTCGTTCTGGTATATTTGATGGCCTTGACCGTCATAAACTGACCAATATGGCAGGAAAATTGAGGTGAAAACATTTTTCTGCTTCAGTTAGCACATGTTAAATTGAACTTCAGAAAGAAGGCATCACTTGTCCAAGGTGAAGTAGTTTATTAGTTGCAGATATAACAGGAGAACCCAGATACACTGAGCTCCTTTAAACGTGTTTACTCTCAGATCTTGCACTGTTAAATAAAGATTGTAAAACTGTTGTATGGGCAAGCCAAAGTTGATACAAGGAATGGTAGAACTACTTTGTGGAGGAAGACCTCATGGTTTACCCAAGTTTAACCAATAATGTAAATTTATTAAATCCTTTTGGTAACATCAGCATTGTGCTAGACCCTTTGGGAAATAAGCAAATGGAATATACAGTCCTTGCCCTAAGAGAACCAATGCTTTCTTGGGAGAGATAAGAAATATCACAAACACCATAACTCAAAATAGGATTCGCTTATGTGCTAAATGGTGGTTGGAATAATTGTCCTAGACATGGTTCTATAAAGTCTTATATGAGTTCAGGTAGACTTCAGAAGATACAAAAATCAGAAAACAGTAATCAATGAAAATCTCATGGAGAAGGGAGTATAGAGATCCATCATAAAGTATAAAGATCATTTCATTTGTCTGGAGAGGAAAGGGTATTCTAAGAGAGAAAGAGAGAGAGAGAGAGCCAGCACATTGGAGGAATGGGGGTTGCTTTAGTTAGGACTTTGTTAGTTGCAAGGAAGGAAGAGACCTACTCATGGTACAACAAGGAAAGGGGATTTATTGTAGAGGTACTTACAAATATTCTGAATAAAACAATAATACTACTAACTACAAAATTATCAAGGCATTATTATGTTCCAGGAATTAGGCTAAGAGCTCTATCAACAATACTGCATGATAAGTGGTATTATCAGCTCCATTTTATTTGTGGGAAAACTGAGGCTTAAATAAGTTACCCAAGATTACACAGCTAGAATCTGAATACAGACGACCTAACTTCAGAGCTCTTATTCCTAAATGCTGTAAACTAAATGGACTAGAATTCGGTCCTGAAAATGTGTGCATGTGTCTCAAGATTCTTATAAAAATGCAATAGCATCTCTACTGATTTCTGCCTATCTGCTCTTTTAGACCCTCACTACCAGCCAGCTTTGTCATGACTTCAGTTTATGTGGGAGTTACACTGTCTTCCCAAGCCCTGAACTGACGTCACGGTCTTTGGGATCAGCTTCCAAGTGAGTTGGTCCCACCTATCATTTTTCTAATAATGGACTACCTAGAGTGGACTCTCGTTGCCTTTGTCAATCCATTAGGACCAAGTCCTGCAGGCTCTAAGTCACTGGTCTCCTGATCTAAGGACCATTTTGAATAAGGAGCCGACACTTAGTGTCTAGTCTGCTGTGACTTGGAAGAGAGGAGAGAAGTCATATGTTCTACTGCCCATCCAGCTGGGGCCGTGGACCCAGCAATCATAAAGGATGAGGACAGCAGTGCGGTCAATGACCTCTAGCAAAGAATTTGTTTTCTTTCCAACAAAGGATTTCAGAGATGGAAGGGACATTGGCTCCAATCCCATTTTATATTTGAGCATATTGAGGCCCAGGGAAGCCAGGCTACAACTCCAAGATCACCTTGCAAGTCAAAGAGAAAACTGAGACCATAATTCAAGTCCTCCTGCTCCTACAATCTAGTTCTCTTTCCCTCATGGCACATTGGAATCTAAAATGGATGTTAAACTGCAAACACCTCGACAAGAATTTCAAGCTCATGGCTCTACTTTCTCTTGTGGTGTCATGTGCCTTTGAAAGAGCCTAGGGTCAAAAGAACTGTTTGCTTCTAATTGTCTCAATAAATTTTAGAGATGTTATTACATTGTAGTGATTAAGAACTGGTAAGAGTAGATGCAATATGATCAGATCAAGGCCATGAAGCTTAATAGTCCTTAGCTGATTGTCACCCTCTTATTTTTTAAAAAGCAACAATTCTACCCAGGACTCTTAAAGCACCCGGATCCAACAGCACTTTATATTTCCTGCCATAAAATTTCTGGACTGGAGCAGCTGCCAGCTGAAGTGAGGATTTCACAAATAAACACTGGAGTGCTGTTCTCCACAGTGTAGCCGGCTTGGCCTGAGAGCCAAGAGATATGCAGAACAGATTTCTGGGCAAAGAAATGTGACCTTTCACACACTTTTAAACACTCTGCTCTTAGTGTCGTAATACTCTCTGCTCTTAGTGTTGTCTAACCCCTTCTTTCTTTCTCTTCCTTCCTTCCCGGCCTAGTTTCCTCCCTCCATCCCCCTTTCTTTTTTCCTTCTTTCTTTCCTTCTTCAGGCAGGGTTGAGAGACAAATGTTGGACAGCAAATCATCTCCTAGAGTTGGCAAGGGGACTTTGTTGACATGGGACTCTATTTGATAAGCGCATCGTAATTATAACAGTGCCATCTATTGAGTGCCTACTATATGCAAAAGCTAGGCTTTGCACGTTACTGAGGGGATCTCACTTAATTCTACCTTGCCAGGTGGTTGTTCCTGTGACAGCAGAGAAAAGTGAGACTAAAGAAGTTCTGAGATTATTCCCATTGGATGACACAGTTATAGAGCAGTAGAGCAAGGATCCATTTAAAGATCAATTGATTGATTTCCAAACCCTAAAGTCCCCATGAAAGCAAACTTCAACATTAGCAAGAAAAACCACTTAAGTTCAAACAAGTGACCCAGAAGGATAGACTCGTGACCTATCCAGATTTCCTCAAAGGCTGTGTTTAGTGGTAAACAGCAAAGCTCTCTTCATTAATGGTAACCCCCCCAAAAAAGGATAATACGTTCCCCCTAAGTTTTTGTATCTCTTTGTAACCCATCATGAGACAACATTTGCCATTCTTTGAAGCTCAGTGCATTTTGCTGAAGGCACCATGACAATCCAAGTGATAGTATGGGTAGAAAGAAGGGTTTCTGGTATTACTATACCCATGGCCAGGTCTCTCTTTACATTACAAGGATTTCCATGGAAGGACATGGTGCTTTGATGAAGCAAACTATGTAAATTTTACATGTCAGTGGAACTGTTTCCTATCAAGAGAATATGGGAATTATCAGCTGTATTACCTAAGAGTACAAGGAGTAGTGACAAGAAAAAATGAAAAACCAAGAAACAGGCCATCTATTATGCAAATTCCTGGCCATTTACAGTTGTTCAAAACTACTATTGTTTAAAGGAGATAAATTAGCTGTTAGAAGGGGAAGTTGTGTGAGTTCATGGGTCTCACTTTATATTATACTATACAGGTTTGGGGCAGCATCAAGCCCTTGCATACTTAACTTACTGAAATTCATCTTCAACGGAAATAAAGAAAGGACAAAGCTGAATACTTAAGAGGAAAGAAAAGTCAGGGAAAGGAGGAAGTCAGCTGAAGAGCCAAGTAACTGACTACATCAAGTCTGAGCAAAGGTGAGGCCCATCACCTGTCTGAGGTGTAAATCCATGAGAACAACTTGCTGGAGTAGGCAAAAACACAGGCAAGAGAGAGAGAACTTATATGTGGGCTCCTGAACATATTCTGGGGTGACAGGGTCCCATTTGACCTCTGGGCTTGGGCAATGCCACCAGAGTCTTCTTTCCTCTCAGAGCATTATCAATCTCTATTATTTCCTGCTTGGTAATCAGCCTCCCTATTAAAGGATGCACGCCCATAAAGCAGGAACTACTTCTTATTTGGTTCTGTATATCCAGCACTAGCATAGAACTGTGTAGCTGCTCAAAACTACTGGGAAAGGAATACAGACGCTGCCTCTCCTCTTCCATGCTTAGAGTACTTGGGACCCAGGATGAGACCTTTTCTGTGACTCTATATAAATCTCTAATAAATCTACATGATAATATTATTTAATGCAATGTCTTTCCTTTGCACAACCATTTCCTTGAGCAACTTTTCCCCTTGAATGTAATAACTTTTCCACTGCAATTATTTGGCTCTCCTCAAATAGAGGGTACCATGCTTTACACAAGACCTCACCTTCAAGAAATACAGCCAACATTTGCAGATTGTATTCTGTTCCCAAATTAGCAGTGTAGCACCCCAGCAGGGGTTTGGGAAGCCCCCTTCAGATAGAAGAGCTAGGAAAAAAACATGTGGCTGAAATAAAAGTGTCGAGGAAACATGCTGTAGTTGCACCAAGGAAATATATTTCATCTTCTTCCCTTGATTAGCATTCTAATGGTTTCTGACTCAGTTCTAACAGCTTGGAGAGAATATTACAGGCAATTGTGTAAATAATACAGGTTTTTTTCCAGTGTGTCCAAATGTATCATTAAATGGATAATGTTACAGCTCCCCAAACCCACTAAGGCCTGTTGCCTAAATGGAGAGCTTTTGAAATTTCATCCCAATACGTGGTTACATGATACATTGCTTTTATGGCCCGCTGGGCAAATGACTAGTGGTTTGGAAAGGGGCTGAATGCATATTTATAGTGGAGAACACAATGATGTGCAGAGGGCCAGTAAAATCGCTCTAGAAAATAACATGAATTACACAAAAGCATCTCTTTATGTGTCTGAACTTTTCCAATGCAGGACGCGTGTCAACACAAACATACTCCATCTCCTTAATGTCTGCAGGTAACTCTTGCACCAAATTCTACTCTATCAGATGTCAGGGTTAACCAAATTTGAAAAAGACGTTCTATTCTGAAATCCCTCTACGTTCAATGTCTTCTAGAATTCTCAGGAGATGCAATTTCCATTATAGAATGGGCTGGTCTTGAACTCAAGTTTTTGTATCTGTGTCCCCTTTTGCTCAAGCATGGACAGAAATCTCTGACAATGAGAAAGAATCAGTGGGAAGTTTGTCTGGGTCTTTGCAGGTTCCGAATGGGAACCTGGCTGGCTATGAGGCCTGTGTGTAAGTAGTGATACTTAGAAACCAAAGCCCTTCTCCACATGTCAGCTGTACAACCTTAGTAAAGCCTTCTTACCTGTCTGAACTTCAGCTCCTTAATATGTTAGAAGCAAATACTTAGAAATTCCCTCCTCATCTCACAGTTTTGTTAATGATGAAAGAGGTGATATACTTGAAAGCACATGATTCACAGCAAGCAATTTGAAAAAGTATGTTTTATTCATAACTTCATTCATTCAACAAATATTTTAAATATGGATATTTAGCCAAGGATGGTGCCAGAAAGTAGGGATAAAACAATAACAAAGAGACAGATCCTTATCCTCTAGGAGTTCACAGTTAAATGGAAGCTAAAAATAGGTAAAGAGACGGGGGAGCGGATGTTGCTCAAGCAATTGGGCACCTCCCTCCTACATGGGAAGTCCTGGGTTCAGTTCCCGATGCCTCCTGAAAAAGAAGACAAGCAGACACAGAGAGCACACAATGAACAGAGACACAGAGAGCAGACAGCAAGTGCAAACAACGAGGCGGGGGGAGAAATAAATCGTTTTAAAAATAATAGGAAAAAAAATAAGTAAAGAGACAATTCAAATGCAGTGAAGTACCAACCTCTGCCCCATACCATTGAAGTATCTCGTTCTGTCCTTGGTATGGGGCTGAGGTTGGTACTGGGGGTTTGGTGAGAAAAGTTTCAAGGGAAGATATGGCAAGTTAACAGAAATCAGGCTTTTGACATCAGTGGAGAACACAGAGAGGAAGGTGTTAGAGCTGAGAAATGAGCAGATGGAGACACCTGGGCGAAGGCGAACTGCAGCCTGGATGCCAGGCGAGGGCTTGGTGAGGTGAGGTTGGCAAGATGGAGATGGCCAGACTTTGCAAGGACTTGTGAATCTTGTAGAAGTGGCTGTTCCCTAGCACTTCGCAGCCCTGGACACGAGCACTGCCTGCAAACCCTCTACCAACTATCCTTGGGTCTATCTCCAAGGGAGTCGTGGGGCTCCTTTATATTTCTCCATCTCCTCTGCCAGGCAGTCAGCAGCTGGCTCTCCTCAAGCCAGGCAATATGACTCTTCCTAGGTAATGCCCTGCCATTGGGTTTTTGGAGGCTGGAGACGGTTCCATTTCAAATATACTTGATGTGTAATATAAGAAGTTGCCCCACCTGGGAAAAAAGAGAGCCACAAGGAACATGCATTTCCCAGCTTAATCCCTCGGTCTTTTCCAAACAGAGCACTGCCCATTAATGAGTCTGGAAATCTTGGCTTTGATCGGTATTACTAGGATAGGATAGGATGAAGGATAGAATGAATGAAGAATAGAATAGCCTTAAAAGGCAGTATTATGCCATGAAATATTTATTTCAACTATATATATTTGTATGTGTGTCTGTAAATCCATTTTGCAATGTAAAATGAATTTCTTACCATGGGTCTCTGTCAAAAAAGTTTGAAAAGAACTGCTTTATCTAAAACAGCCGTGAGGTTTGGCCAACCAGGTTCTGTAGTACACTATATTAATAAATATTTCACAGACAAAAAATTGATGCTAGTAAATTTCTCCCTTAAAATATAATTTAATTATATATTTAAGAATAAAAGTCCTCGATGTATGCATATAGTTAAAATTGGCATGATACAACAAGAAATGGTGTGCTTTCCAGAAAATAAAAAAGAAATTGCACAAGAGGCCCATGATGTGACACAGGCACTCACCGGAAGCCCAAACCGAGCAAGCATCAGTGGGCACCAGAGCGACGATGATCACAAGGTTATACTGTGAATCTCTGCAACATACTTTAACACAATTCAGAGTTTATTGTTCATCATCTATGTCCTCAGGAATCACGGTTCATTCCATTAGTACTTTATAATTTTCAAAATTGTCTGTGGTCAAATATGTCTGGGAAATTCTATCTTAGTTGTTTTAGATTTGGAAAGGATCTGAGTGAATATTGAATCAAATCCCCCTCAATTTAGATGAGACTCTTAAGACCCTGGGCAGGGAATTGTCTTGCCTGCAGAATGAGAATAATGTGTCATGTATTGAGAACTTTCCATATGCAAGTTATGTAAGCAGTTGATACACATCATGTTTTATAATTCTAAAAAGAACTTTACAAGATGGATAATATTTTCCTCAGATTAAAGATGTGAAAAAATTAGACCTTAAGAGGTAAAATAATTGAAATAATACGAAGAAAACATTGTCTCATGTTACACAATTAATAATTGACAGCACAAAATCCAAGCCTATGAGTGGGGAGACTCTCACCCCATCCTTCTGCTATTGCTATTAAGGAGCGCACTTCTTTCCTGCTTTGTCAAATTCTCTCCCTTGCTCCACACTCGTTACTCCTTACAGGAAAAGGAGCAGCTAATTTATGGGGAATTAAAGCCCACTAGACCATTTTTTTTATTAACTGAAAGATAAGGCCATGTTTTTGAAAAGATCAAGTGGCCCTATCTTTTGTATACTTCACTCCACCAAAGACTGTGCCTATGAGACAGTCCACAGGACTCTGCTTTGCAGATTCAAATATTCACAAATATGATTTTAAGGTTTATATTTAGTCCAGCTTTGGAATTGGTTGTCATCCATGAGATTTACTAAAGAGCCTTGAACATTCAGAGGGATGGAGTTATCTTCCTCAAGAAGATTGTTTCATCTGCTTTTGGCTTCTTGAAACTGTGAACTATCAGATAGAAGAAACAAAAAGAAGACGTAACTAAAGATATCCCCAATTATCCAACAATACTTTTTGACCATTACTGTATGGTTTCACAACCTGTCAGTGTCCAGAACTCTCCAAGTACTGCTCATTCCCTGACCTTGATGAATTAGATAAAAAGGAAGACTTTGAGCCAATGTCTTTGGGGATTTACAACATCCCAGAGGTAATTTGACTTTAAAAGACAATAAAACTAAATATATCTTAAATTGCATTGCTTTTCTTGATGGCTTTCTCCTTTTTAAAAAATAACTCCACAGAAAGTTGGAACTGGTCAGGGTCTGACAGAAGATACAACAAAATCTGCTCATGTTGCAGATGCAAAAACCAAGCTCTGAGAGAAATGTGACTTGAAAAGTAGCACACAGCTTTGAAATTGCAGTTCTAGAGTCTCTTTGATTCCACTAATATAATATCTAAATATACTGGCTTTGTATAAACAAGTTTGAATACAATTAGATTCTTGCAAAGTCAAGCTCCTGCCTGATGAAACAGGGCAAGTGGTTTGGATAAAGCAAGAATAATATTCCAGCCTTTAACATAACAGCTTACATCATCCAAAGACCAAGAAGAGGAGCAAAACAGCCTAGGTACATGCCTCAGGAAAAAAAAATTGTCTAAAAGAATTTTTGCATCTTTAGTCTGCTTTAAAGGGAGCCCCAAGCAAGAATGAAATAAAGACCTAGAGGTGACTGAAGTCAGAATGAAGGAAGAAAATACTGTTTGAATGAGTAGGTCTTGATTTTGATTCTATTTAAATCCCCCACAAGATGGCCCCAAGTCAAACTTCCAAGTGTAAAAGGTAGCTTCTATTTAGCGGATTCCTCCAGGGAGTCCAGGGACATCACTGCCCCCCTCTTATGCTTCTATATTTCTGAGAAGGAGGGAGGAAGAAGAAAGAGCACGGGGAGACCATGGGGTCTCTCCTACAAGTCTTGCTTGTTTAAAGGACTGTCCCATAGCCCAGAAGAAGGGGGACTGGTTCAGAGACGAACTCCCAAAAATACAATAGAACTGTTAAAATTCACAATTCTGTTTTGTGATACCATAAATATCATAATTTTGCAAACAGATAGCAATTAAAATAAAACTCATGTTCACTGTCTTGCAGTGAGCTCCCCTGACATGACAATTCAAGGAATCTCCTGCTCAAACATTTTTTTTCAGGGTACCTTCAGGAATCTGTATAGATGCCTTTCTGACAGCCTCCCTCCTCTGAAACCCCAGAAAGCCTTGGGATTCATCTGATCCAGCCTCTCTATTTAACTAATCAGCAAACTGAACCCCAGAAAGGAGAAAGGCCTGCCCAGTAGCATACAGTCAGCAGTAGAGCTGGGAAGAGAACCAAGATCTTGTACTGCTGTGGTACCAGGAACATGCTACAGAGCTTCCGGATCATACATGATCTTGACACTTAGGGCTTGGCTCTAAATTGTATCCTTTATTTCTACTGATTCCCAGTGATTTTACAGTCCAATGGCACTCTGAAAAATAGGAACATAAATTATAAATGTGACTCTTACATGGAATAAACAAATTCAGCAGGGGATGTTTATTTAGAGAAGGACTCTGAGAATGGAAACAATTGGCCATCCATTTTCATTGAGAAAAACACTTATGTGGTGAGCTTGACTGAAAACAAACTGTTTTTCTGTTGGAATAAAAGCTGAAGCGATATTGGCTGACTGGTCAGGGGGAGGAAAGTTACCATGACAACAGGAAACAACTAGTATCTCGAATAGAAAACTAGAGTTTCTTCCTTCACCTTCTTTCCTTTTTTTAAAAAGTAATTCATTTAATATAGTCTGTGTTGAGGTCTGAGCTATAAAACCATTAGTCCTGATTTCAGAAAGCTGGAGAAAAATTTGGAAAGTCAGTAAATATCATTAACAAGTTGGTAGATGATTCGTTTTATCTTCCCATTTGGCATTTCTGGATGGTCTGGGTCAGTCTGCATGACTATGATTTTGCTCCCATTTCTTGCTAAAACAAAAGAAAACAAAAATGGCATTGGGTTCCGTGCTCCAAAATTAAGCAAACCTGCTTTCTGCATCTACCTTCCATTAACAGACCTATAGCTACTCATTTACAGAATTGTAGCAGGTGTCTTGGAGGTCAAAAATGCACTAGTATTTCAAAACGGTTCCAGAATGCAGAAACAAAGCTAGAGCAAACTGAGGTGCACCCCAGTTACTCCTCTGTTAACAGGGGGCTTCATCTGGCTGTGGTAGATGGTTGCTTAGCTAACAGGTGCAAGGGAACTCACACATACACACTCACTTGCAGAATCTCTGCATGTTTCATCTTCTGGCTTGAGTTCTCCCTGTCCTTGTCATTTCCATTACTGACCAGAGGCTCCCTGAGACTCAACTCTGAGAAGTTATGTGAGGGAGGCCAACAAACCCATTAGGCTCACCTCTCTGTTCCTGAGAACCTTTCATTTCACACGTGCAGGAGACCTATTGAACTTACCATCAAAAGACAATGGCAAGAAATTTGCTAAAAGAATTGTCTTATAACCAGAAGAAGATGCACTAAGACTTGGATTACTGAACTAGACAACAAGTCAAATTTTTGGTGAGTGTATGTTTCAGGTGATTTCTTATTCAGTAGACTTTTATTTTTCCAAAGAATCATGGATTCTAGAAATATGATGCAGATTTCACTAAAGAGGTGCATAGAATAATCAGAGAAAAAATAGAAATCAGTGATAATTATAAATACATTTGAAATCTCAAAGCGAGTAACAAAACATGGCTCTCAACCTAAAATAGAGTGCTTCACTAAAATGGGAGATTTAATTAAAATAGAATTTGGCATTAGTTGTGTTGTACATGATGTTGTTTCTTTCATTATTTTTAAAATCTGTGCTTCCCATCCCCCCATCTCCACCTCCCCAAAACAAACAAAAAATATTGACTCTTGGGAAAATAAACTAATCCAGTTAGTCAAGATTTACAGTTCCTTTAAGAACTGTAGCCTTCAGTTTTGAACTCTGTTTTATCCTAATAGACATAGTTTCAAAATGCACATGGGAAGCGGCTGTGGCTCAATCAGTGGGGCTCCCGTTTACCATATGGGAGGCCCCGGGTTCGGTTCCCGGGGCCTCCTGGTGGGGGCAGGCCCGCCCGCACGGCGTGGTTGGCTGACCCAGCGAGCACAAGCAGCAAGGGGGTGATAAATGGATAAATAAATAAAATTAAAAAAAAAAAAAAAAAAAAATGCACATAACACTTCCATTTATCAGGAGCCACAATTTAACTTATCTGAACAGATTTAATTAATCTTGGCTAGTGCAGTAACTATCTACTAAATATTGACGGACTGATGGAATTAAGGAAGACCTAAAGCTATTGTTTATTGTGTCTAATAAGCAGATTCTCCAGATGCAGTACCTATCACCTTTGCATTAATCCTCTTAGGCTTCTAAAATTATTCCCATTTTCTGTGGAGTAAAACTTGCTCCAAAATATGTGTCCTCAGAAGAACACACGATATAAGTTTCATTTTTATTTTTCCTCTTTTTCTGAAAGGTACTGAAAAGTCTGTTCAGCTTCATGACTTCATAGGTTCTTGTATCTTTGCTCAAAATGAAGTCAGAAGCCGCCTTTTGCAAAACCTTAGTGATAATCTCTGCATTCTAGCACTACAGGCCTCAAGCACTTGGCTGCCATTCACAACTCATTAACCTTTTCATTTCACTTAGAAATTTACTTCATGGAAGGTAAAGAATGAATACTAGTTACCGTTAAAAAATATTTGACCAGGGTGCTATGGGAAAAGCACATTCAACAAATTATGTAATTTTTATAATTTATGTAAAACTACAACAAATTTAATAGCCGATCAAATATTTTATATAAGGTTAATTTAAATTGTCAAACAAAAATATATTGTGGAATAATTGTTATCATATATAAGTGTGCCTTAATGACTGTACCTCCTTTCCCAAATCTAAAGAATGGGAAGAATCTGGAATATTCTAACTGCTCGAAAATTACATTGTAGTGATGGTCATACAACCTATGAGTACGCTTAAAAAAAAACAACCCATACACATATAGAAAATTCACATGCCATACAATTTATTTTAATTGATAAATTGTAAGGCATGTGAATTTTATCTCGTCCATTTCCTGATGTACATTCACAGCAAGTATTAAGACTTTGAAATAAAGGGATACCCAAGGCTGAGCTCCAATCTGAGAAAATGAGAGGATACTTTTTTCTCCTAAGGGGAAAGAAAGAAGAAAGATGGTGGCAGGAAACAAATGAGGATAGTAGGAGAAGTAAGGGCAAACAGTACAGCATGGGGGGTGGAAAAGAACATGTGAGGATCTTCTCACCACAGAATGTAAGGAAGCTCAGTATCCTCAGCCTTGACTACCCACCCCTTCAACATCATTGGAAGGAGGACCATAGAGCTAAATTTCCTGGCAAGTTCTCCCTCCTTACTCACAGGCCACATTGACTGCAGCAGAATTTAAGAGTTGCTTAGCATGATGTACTCCATTTTCCACCATCTCAAAGAGGCCTCAAGATGAACCTTGTCTTTCTCTATGCCCTGTTTACCTCAGCTCTCAAACAAGGCCCCAAAATCTGTCTTCCTCCATCACCCTATATCTCTAAACAGTTGCAGGTGTCCCTCTTCTGATTTTATCTCCCATCTACCCCAATCCTCTACCCGTTCCACTGTACTTGGAGTTTGACATAAGCAAAACTCTCTTAAACTTCAGTCTCTTCTTTGCAGCTCCCTTCTTGGCCTTACTAAGGACACTGCTTTGCCTGTAGCCTCCTGATGGAGTGGCTGATTGTCCTCTCACAGCCTCACATCACTGAACCAGGAGGTACCCTGGGGTCAGGCTTGTACTGACACCTCCAGACCACTGTTCTCCTTCCATTCCATCAGAGCTTCAGTTCTCTGAAGCAGATGCCTCAGGTGATACCACCCATCACTCTATCTGTCTAAATGTGTTAGGACTGCCATAATAAAGTACTACAAGCTGGGTGGCTTAAGCCAACAGAAACATATCATTTCACGGTTCTGGAGGTAAGAAGTATGAAATCAAGGTGTCAGCAGAGCCATGCTCCCTTCTGAAACCTGTAGGAGAGACTCCATTGCCTGTTCTAGTTTCTGGTATTTGTCAGCAGTCTTTGGTGTCCCTTGGATTGTAGATGCATCACTCCAATCTCTACCTCCTCCATAATCACATGGCCTTCTCCCCAGAGTTTTCTGTATCTATGCATAAATTTTCTCTCTCTTTAAGGATACCAGTCACATTGGATTAGGGTCCACCATACTCTAGTTTGTCTTCATCTTAACTAATCACATACGTAAAAACCCTATTTACAAACAAGGTCATATTCACAGGAGCAGGGGTAAAAACTTTTTTTTTGGGGGGGGGGCACAATCCCACCCTTATCACCACATTAATTCAATTAACTACTGTCCTTATAATCATTTTCACTCATCCAGATTTTAGCTCCTAATTCTATAATCATTGATTACTTTTATACCACTCCACACTCCATCTAACTCCACAGCTTCTGAGTTTTGTGTCTGTAAAGATATTTTCCACCATGACATCTCAGCTACTTACTTCCATGCACACACCGTAGACGCTGCCTTGGCTAATAAAGACATTGACTCAAAACTCTTGATTCCATGCCTTCTAATATCTGATAATCCCATTTCTGCTTGCTTTCTCTAATCCCATTCCCATTCCAACAATTCTTATACCCAACTGGAATCTGCAATTAATTGTTCATATGAATTTTCAATTATTGACCAACTCCTTTGTGCCCTTTATTACCTCCTCTCATAGCTTAGCATCCTGGTTGTCTCATCCATGGCTGAGAGTAACTAGCCATTAAAGATTACCTGCGACTGAAGGGTTGCCTGGGATGAAGGACTTTTGGTGCAAAAACTGGTTAAGTCCTGGGCAACCCAGTACAAGTTGGTACCCTTTAGTAGTCCACTGCTATAATCCCTTTGCCCACAACTTCATCTTCTGTTAATTAGGGTAAGTTACATTAGCTGTGGTAACAGATAAACCCTAAAAGCTCTCTGCAAAGAGAAAGCATGGAAAACTCACACAAGCTCTTAGCTTAGAAACAACACATTGCTTCTGATCACATCCCATGAATGGTAACCAGTTTTCATAACCTCACCCGGAGACAAAGCCCCTTGGAAGTAGAGTCTAGCTTGTGCCCTGGCAAAGAATATGAACCTGTATCACAATTTCAGTTTCTACCACAAAATCCCCACTAACCCTCTTTCCCACCATTGTACTTCCCTAGCAAAACTCCAACCCTAGTTAACTCTAATCCTCCCCAACTCTAACCTTCCCCTAATTCCATACCTGCAATTGAGCAGCTGACTTGGCTGGTGGAAAACACATGCTATGTGCTCACATGGTTTACACCTCAAGTTTAGGATCATAAGTCTCGCTGGACCTTTAAGTACTGCCTGGCAAATATAAGATAGTTCCCTATTAATCCCACTTTGAAAAAGGCTTTCACAATTCTCCTCTTTTTCAAATATCCAATCCCCTGTTGCTCATAACAATGCCTCTCATTTGGCTGAGAAAGTGAAGTGACCAAAAGAGAATGTCCCCATCTTCCTATCATCAAAACACCTGGAGTGGGAAGCAGATGTGGCTTACGTATTTGGGCATCTGCCTACCATTTGGGAGGACCTGGTTCGATCCCCGGGACCTCCTGGTTAAAAAAAAAAAAATACCAGCAGGAGAGCTGGGACCACGTGGCGAACCACACAGCAAGATGATGATGCAACAAAAGAGAGACGCAGAGTAGAGTCAATGAGAGATGCACCAGAAACCAGGAACTGAGGTGGCACAAGTGACAGAGTGCCTCTCTCCTACATCGGAGGTCCCTAGGATCAAATCCCGGTGAAGCCTGGAGGAGAAAAATGAGAAGAGAAGCAAAAAACAGACACAGAAGATCACCCAGTGAATGGACACAGACAGCAAGTGGGGGAAGAGGGGGAAGTATTCATGTAAACCAAACAGATATGAATAAAGCCATAATTTTAAAAAACCACCTGGAGTTTTGGCACAGGTACCCTAGTGCCCTGCTGTCCCTCCTATTACAATGGAGGTGCTCTTCCTGTTTGCATCCAAGGATAACCTCTTCCCTTAGATAATGGGTCACCATCCCCCCACCTTCTCAAAAGCTTTCTCTTGCAAATATCTCCTTTGTCTTTCCTTCTCTAGTGAATCACTCTCATCAATACACATAATCTCATCTTACTCAGTAGCAGCATTTGGATAGGATTTCTCACTCTTCCTTCTTAAAACATGTTCTCCCCTGGGCTTCCAAACTCTGCATCCTCCTGGTTTATTTTGTAATCATGCCACATGCTCCTCTTCTCTGACACTTGATATGAAAAAGTCTCCAGACTCATTCCTCTTGTCTCTCGTCTCTTTATACTCTCTACCTAGGTGAGCTCGGCAAACCCATGGTTTTTAAATTACCAAAAATAATAATTCATGAATATATTATTTACTCATATGTAATTAATATTAATAAATTATTATTATTAATGCATGTTAATAATATATATTTGTCTTTGCCCCTCTCTGCAGATTTCTATATCTAACCGCCTATACACCTACATTTAATGTCTAATAGATATCTCAAAAATAATACAACCAAAACAAAACTTTGTCCCCTCCCCACCCAACCTGGTTCTCTTTCGATAAATGGCATCATCATTCATTATTTACTGAGACCAGAACTTTGAATTTATCCCTGATTTCTCTCTTTCTCTTCTAATCAATCTGTAGGTAGAAGATAGCTCTGCCTTCAAAATAAGTCCTGAATCTCTAACCATTTATCACTACCTCCATAACCATACTTAAGTTCAAGGCACTCATCTCTTCACTGGAGCCAGTAATCATTTTCTAGGATATTCTCTCTGCTCCCATTAGCCAGCCCTCACTAGGCTACCCCATCCATTCAGCACTTATCTGTCCACATACATTTTAAAATTGTAAACCAAGTCCTGTTTTTCCACTGCTTAAGACTCCCAAACAGTTTTCCATCACAAGTGCAATAAAACCTGAAATCACTACAATAGGCTCCAAGTCCCTACGTGGTTTGGCCCAAGCTCACCTCTGTGACCTCCTCTCCCACCACTCTCTGCTTTGCTCACACTGATCTAGCCACCAAAGCCCTTTTTTTACACCTCAAAAATTACACCATGTTCTCACCTCTGAAATTTTGCATTTACTGTTCCCTCTGCCTGGAACCCATTGCTTACTCTCATGATTCATTTTTCCCTCAGTCCAAATGGCACCTTCTCAGAGATGCCCTCCTTGACCCATTATTTAAACTTGTTCCCCAAGTTTGTCACTCTCTAAGCCTTGGCCCCCAGCCCTCTTTGTTCCTGCTAGCACTGCCCAACACTTGAAATCACGGCAAATATTTGTTTATGTGTCTATTGTCTGTCTCTCCCACTAAACTCCATGGGACAAGATTTCTTTATTTTGTTCACTACTGAATTCTTAGGACCTAGAATATTTCTTGTAACACAGTAGGAGTTCAGTAAGTATTTGTATAAAGGAAGGAAGGAGAAAAGAAAGACGGATGGGAAGGAGGGAGGGGGGAGGAAGGTGAAATATTACCTGAGTTTGAGGTTGCATAAATTGCAGAGATCAACAACTCAGGCTTCCCAACTTTCCAGTAGAGTCAGATACCCAAATGATTTGAGTAAGTGGTATTACTTTTTTTCTCCTTGTTTTCATTTCTGAAAATCATAGAGGCTGGCTGGTCAATTAAAAAAGAGGCAGTATCCTCATAAAGGCAGGAGAATTTATAAAATAACTTCACAAGAAGCAAGAATTCAGAGTCAGAATTGGCTTCTGGGGGGACGGATATGGCTCAAATGGTTGGGCGTCCATCTGCCATATGGAGGGACCTGGGTTCGATCCCCAGGACCTCCCGGTAAAATAAAAAAAAAAATAAAAAAATAAAAAGAATTGGCTTCTGGGAGATCTTACGGCCCTTAGAAACACACAACTGATGTAAGTGGTACTTTGTAATGTTGATGATAATGGAAGAAGCAGGGTGACCCTGGCTAATTTCTGAGTCACAGAGTCTTACAGTGATTGAAATCATGTATTTGTGGTTTTTAAAAAGTTTCATAAATAGGCGCCACACTGGCTATGGACTACATTGGAGTCTTAAGTTGTTGTGGGGTTTTTTGTTTGTTTGTTTGTTTGGCTTTTTGTTTTGTCCTGCTTCTCAAGGAATGTCAGTAACACTCTCTCTCTCACTCGCTCTCTGCTCTCTCTTTCTCATATTAAACACCATTTAGCATCTCATAGATGGATGGTTTCCATTTTTACCCTATGACACTAAAGAGTTTTATTTTCTCCTTTAAGAAGCATTTGGGAAGCTGACATTTGCAAGATGGTTACTGCTGAGCCAAGCATCAGATCCTCCCTCTGGACAGAAAGAAGGGGAGGAAGAACATGATGGAAGTATGTGTACCATTTATTAGGAAATCAGCTTTCCCAGATACCTGCCACTGACTTGCCTTATCCTCAGACCAGACCACATTGCATGGAATCTTTAACCGCAAAGGGGTGGGAAGACAAGAACAGGACTTTCATGACTGGCTTCGCCCTAGACTGACTGTGATCCATTGCATGACTCGGAGCAACCAGCACTCCATATGAACCGTGGTTCTGTTAGCCAGGAAAGCGGTCACTGTACCGAGTAGGTACCTGACACAGGGGGTATGGTAGCAACGCCAACAATGTTTTGAGGAAAGACCAAGAATAAATACCTCTAACGTCAAACTAACTCCTGGGAACAGATTTCAAGGCAGCCTTTCCCCAGGTTTTCCCATCTGGAACCCAGAACCTACATAACCCCACAGTCATCTCACTAGGTAGTGACTACTCTTTCTTCCTCCTTCTCTACCCTGGTTTCACTTCCAGGTCCTTTTCTATTACGCCATTACTTTTCCCCAAAATGCCTTCCAGCCCCATCAGCAAGTGTTGGGAAATCATCTCTCCTTCAAAATGCAGATCAGATTCTTCATGAACCTTCCCTTATCTGACCAGTGAAAAATGTCCTACACCCCAATGCTATCTCTCAACCCCAGCATTGTTGGTGGGAAGGCCTGTCATTAAGGTTCCTAAATCAGTGAACTTTGAGTTCCTCAAAAGGGAGATTATTTTAGGTGAGCCTGCCCTAATCAGGGTAGGGCTTTAAAAGAGCCTTCAGGCCTTCCCCATTCTCCTGCTGACCTTGAAGAAGCAAATAGCCATGGTGTGGATTGCGTATGGAGAGGGGTGGTGTCAAGGAGCTGAGGAACTGAACAACCAAATGAACTGGGGAGAGGACCCCAAGCTCCAGATGAGAACACAGCCTGGCCAACACCTTCACTGCAGCCTTGTGACCCTGCACAGATAACCCAGCTAAGCTGTGACCCACAAAAACCGTGGAGAATTAATGGTTGTTGTTAAAGCCACTAAATTTGTGGTGGTTTGTTACACGGCATAGAAAACAAATACAGTTGATGTTAGTAAACTGGTAAACTCCAGGGTTGACAATTTTCACTCAACAGTGAAGATAGGCCATTTGGGTGAGGAGATGCCAGCGCTGCCTCCCGTTGGGTGCATATCAAATGAGACCCAGCCTGGGAAATGCTCCCCCTCCTTTCAGATTTTCTACGGCTGTTTCCAGAGTCTAACATCTCAGCCATGGGGATCAAAAAGTGACATCATGTTTACTCATTTTACCTCTCAGAAGCCCTATAAGGTCACTGAAATTCCTCAGACTTAAAGGTTCTCAGTTACAGCCCCTGAGATGAGTGGTCATTAAGATTTTGTGAACAGGTGGCAGCGTAGGGGTGGGTGAGGCACAGACTATGTCCTAGAGCTCCCGTATCAGGAGCAAGAGTCCTGGCTCCCCCCGACTGGCAAGCCCCTCCCCCCACCCTTTAGACGCCCACTCCCACCCTCCTAAAACAACACACACCTTTATACACACAACTCCAGTGTCATTCCAAACACACATGTATACACACACCTCCCTCTTTTCTCTTTTCTTCCCCACAATGTACATTCTGTTGCTCCCGAGATTCAGACAAGAATCAAGAAAGACCAGACTGAAACAGGGCTTCACATCCCATCACAAAGAAAAGGAGCCAGAAGCGTTTGGATGTGGAAGTGCTTTTTTTGCTAAGCTCTATCGGCTGCTCTGCGTTCTGCACAGTTTTCGGGGCAGGCATGAGATGGGACTTCTGCTGGAACCCATCCCTTTACTGCAAAGGAGCAGCCTCACAAAATATCTCAATTTTAGGCCAACTGCAAAGTCACAGGGCCTGGGGTTGCAGCTCAGCTTTGTCTCTTACTAACCACATAAGTTAAAGAGAGGAATTCATCTCCCTAAGTCTCAAAAAGACATTGAGATACTACTATCTACACCATAAGATTGCCGTGAGGAGTAAGTGAGATAAGGTGAAAGTACTCATCATAAAACAAGACAGAATCTTAGTCTGTTTGCCTGCTTATTGAGGCAGCTGACCTGTTTCTAAACTTACCATATTTTAGGACGAGAATTTTGTATTTCATGTGTTTCCTGTGTTCTACTTTTGCATCTCCAAATTCTCATCAAAATAGTTGCTTGTTTCCGATTTGGCTTTTTATTGCTGTGTATATTCACCGTAACTAGTGTGTGGCATGTGTAAGGCAACAAGTCACCCCGCAAGCAATTCCTAACTCCTTAAAGTAACATTTTGAAGTTTCTTCCTCTTGATATTTCAATGTTGACAGTATTCTTGAAACTCTCAAATAAACAGAGCTATCAGACACAACATTATAACTGGATATACACAAGGAAAGTCTTTCCTTATCTTCCCTTGTATTAAATTGACTAGAAACTCCATAAAGGTCTTTTCGTGTGTTTGGTCTTATTTAAATTATAACTGAGGAGCCAGTATTTTCCCTACATCAAAGTGTATCAAATAGTACCTAACATTTGCAGAGCACTTTAGATTTTACAAAGTGTTGCAAACTTTGCAACAACTCTATAATAGAAATGCCACACTTTTTTGCACACTTGACTATAAAACACTCACCATTCTCAGCTTCCATACATTTTCTCTTCTCAGCCTTCCATTAGACTTAGGAGAGAAGTTTTTGCTATTACAGATTTCCAATGAGTAAAGTAAGGCACCGCAAAGTTAAACTTTGTTCATCTGAATTATATTGATATTAAGTAGTTGATCCAGAACCTGAATTCAAGATTTGTGATTCCAAACTCTGCTATCTGTTTGCTGGAGGAAATGGCTCCACTTCCTTGATGATCTTAGACTCTGCATCTTCTGGGACTTAAGATGAGGTGACCAAGATTTGTAGGAAACACACTTTATAAGCTCCTACTTATTTCCTGTCTTATTGGTATTTCTTGAACAGGATACATGCTCTTTATCTGGTTATTGAGTCTCATGGAGAGGTAGAATCTATCTTATCTATCTTGTCCGCTTTCCTGGATCCCCTTCAACATTTTTCAATGAAAGGCTCAGGTAATTTTCTATAGTAAAAATTTTATTGAAATATACAAGAATATACAAAGACTTATGGAATTTTAAGGTAAATTCATCTCAAAAAAATAAAGATGTTTTACCTGGCTGATGGTAAATGGAAGACAGCAGTAGTAGGTGTTTATTTTTATTTTTTTTTCCCATAGCACATGGTACTCTTTATTGTGACGCTCAGTGGAAACATCTGTAAACCAGCTTATTGTAGTGGTGACAGCTGCAACACATGCTAAGGTACTTTCATTATATTAAAAAGGGGGGTGGGAATTCCATCACTCCTTTGTGACAGTAACTGGGACCTGAATTCAGAGCTCTTTAGGCATTTTTAGCTTTTATATATCTTCATGATTCATCAAAAGTTTGTTTCCTTAAAAAAAAAAAAAAAATGCCTTCTTTGCCATAGGTAAGTCTAAATGCAGCATATACAAAACAGTTAAGAATACAGATAAATTCAGCAACCAGTGGAGACCAGTGTAGGACAAGCTACTCTCTTCTAATTTCTATTATTTTCTTTTTAATAAATTTATTTATTTAAAGATACTTAGATTACATAAATGTTACACAAAAATTATAGGGGTTTCCAAATGCCCCATGTTCCACGCCTCCCACAACCCTCCACATAAACATCTTTCATTAGTGTGGCGCATCACCTGCAATGGATATTCACATCCTGGGGCTTTGCCATTAAGCATGGACCATAGTTCACATCGTAGACCACACTCTCTCCCACACAGTTCTGCATGTTATATGCTGATGTAAAATGGCCTATATCTGTCGTTGTAATGTCACTCAGGACAATTCCCAAGTCCCGAAAATGTCCCTGAATTACAACTGCTTTTCCCTCTCCCTGCCCCTAGAGCATCCAGTGGCCTCTGGCTCCACATTAATGTTGTAATTTCTTCCATTGCTTGACTCATAATATGTCTATAACAGAATACCAGTAAGTCCACTCTAGTCCATAGCTCTTCCCCCTATCCTGAGTAGTCTGGGATGGTGATGTCCACTCTACCTCCAACTGAGAGGTGGCTTATATCCCATGGATAAGATAGATGGGATTATCCTGCCTGCAGCTGCATACTCTCTCCATTCCCTGGGATGGCCGTTGTCCATCATCATCTCCCTGCCAGTTGTCCTGGGTGAGTCCATTGAGCTGTAAAGGAGGAGTTGCAGCTCCACCGAGATTCTGGGCCTAGTGGGCACATGGACAGCCCAAAGACTCCAGTCTCTGGATGTACACCTACAAATTCCAGCACCACGTATAGCTTTGAATAGCAGGGACAGATGAACCATGTGCAGGGAAGACATATTTGAGTCCAACTCTGTCACTCTCAGGAGCACAAATTCCAAAGTAGGGCCCACTGGCAAGGCACCAAACTCCGGAGCTATCCACCCTGACATAGGACCTGGGTGTCTCCAGGGCCCTCAGGAGCCCCTCTATTTGGAGTGCTGCAATGTACATAAGCGTTACCTCTGGGATGACCTCCCGACTCACTTTGAAGTCTCTTAGCCATATAAACTCATTTGTCTTTACCTTTTCCCCCTTTTATTTGAGGTCTTTTCCCAGTCGTATTGCCAGTTGGCACTTGGTAGTAATCCCTCAGTGCCAAAGAGGCTCATCCCCAGGAGTCATGTCCCACGCTGGGGCTGCCCAGGTCTTATGAGTCAAATGGTCTCCTCTGCCTTGATTAAGTAAAATCACCTATAGTTATTATGTTTACAAAGACATAATAGAAGGCATTTTAATTACTTGGAATAGTATCATTCAGAAAAGACAGTGGTGACACACCTTGGGAATTTACTATGCTGTTTTATGAGATGCTCTGCTCAAATCATGCCCACATTTGCCATTCCAGCAAAAGGAAAAAGAATAAACTACTGAACTGGAGAGCAGATGTTGCAACTTCACTGAGGCTCAGGGCCCAGCTGGCACATGATGGCCCAAAGATTCAAGTCTCTTGGATGTACACCTACCAACTCCAGCACCAAGTATAGGTTCAAATAGAAGAGACAGATGAGCCATGTGTAGAGAAGCCATAACTGAGTCCAACTCTGACACTCTCAGGAGCACAAACTCCAAAGTAGGGCCCACTGGCAAGGCAACCAAACTCCAGAACTATCTGCCCTGACCATAGGACCTGAGTGTCTCCAGAGCCCTCAGGAGCCCCACTATTTAAGGTAGTATCCACTTTGGCAGTCTATGAGATCCTGCTGAGATGTGCATAAGCGTCACCTCTGGGATGACTTCCAAACTCACTTTGAAGTCTCAGCTACATCAACTCATTTGTCTTTACCTTTACTCCCCTTTATTCGAGGCCTTTTACCAGTTGCATTGCTAGTTGGTGCTTGGTAGTAATCCCATGGTGCCAGGGAGGCTCACCCCTAGGAGTCATACCCCATGCTAGGGGGAAAGTAATGCATTTATATGCTGGGTTTGGCTTAGAGAAAGGCCACATTTGAGCAACAAGGAGGCTCTCAGGAGGCAGCTCTTAGGCACCCCACAACACTAGGCTAAGTTTCAATTTCAAGAGCAAAGGCTCACAAGCATAGTCATTAATATCAAGGGCCCATCAATGGACCTTCCTCCTTCACCAGTCATTGCCCCCACACTTGGGGGACAGTTGCTGCTACGTTAGAGAACCCAGGACAACTAACAAGGAGGTGAGGACTGACAACCACCATACCAAGGAAACAAGACAGCCTATAACTGCAAGTAAGAGAGTCACATCCATTGGATGTATGGGATCGAAGCCCCTTCTCAATTAGAGGTGGAGTGGACATCACCATCCCAGAATCCTCAGGGTTGAGGAATGAGCTATGGACTAGAGTAAACTTACTGATATTCTACAATAGACTTGTTGTTATTCTAGCAATGGACAAAATTACAGCATTGATGTGGAGGTAGTGGCCACTGGAGGCTCTGGGGCAAAGGGAGAGAAAGACAGGGGTAATGCGGGGGCTTTTTTGAGACTTGGAAATTGTCCTGAATGGCATTGCAATGACAAATATATGCCATTATATATCTTCCCATAGCCTGCAGAATTGTGTGGGAGAGAGTGTAGACTACAATGTGAACTTGATCCATGCTCAATAGCAATGGCCCAGGATGCGTTTATCAATTGCAATGAATGTGCCACACTAATGAAGGATGTTGTTTATGTGGGAGGGTGTGGGGAGTGGGGCATATGGGAATCCTTATATTTTTGTGTAACATTTGTATAATCTAAGTATCTTTTTAAAAATTAAAAAATATATTTAAAAATAAAAAGAATAAACTACTGATGCCTAACTAGAGAAAAATGGAAGGGATGATCATACTTTGTGATGTTTGCCAAGTAGCCATCCTCCCAATAAGCATTTAGTAGGCACAAAACATTCCAGCCCTGGCCAAGCCTTTGGATCTATAAAGCTAAGTGAGACTTGAGAAAGGAATTTAGAGACCAGGGAGGGAGAAAGAAATGTCTCCAACTAACTATAAAATTATATAATAAGTATAATATTGGAAGCAGGTATAGTGAGGAAAATTCCATATAGAAATTCATATTTGGATCTTGAAGGATGAAAAGAATTTCAAGTCAATGGAGGATACTCTAAATCTAAGAATAGCTAGAACAAAGTCTCAGAGTCAGGAAAATGCTTCTTGTGATCAGTGAATGAAGGGACTGGAGCTTAGCATACCATGGGGGAGTAGGGGCAGATCAAGCAGAGTCTAGACTGAGGAAGTCCTTGAGATGATGCTAAGGCATTGGAATTTTATCCTGTGGCTGGTGGAAAGTCTGAAAGGACTTTAAGAAAAAGCAGAAATGCATCCCAAGTTTGTCTTTTAGGAAGACATGCTGGTGACTGTGAGGACAAACAGAAAGGAGGAGCAATGAATCTGGAAATAAGCCAGTCATAAGAATATTGTAGTTCTGAAAATACCAAATAGGATAGATACAATTTAATTTGTATTAAATTTAATACAAATTAAAGTAATAGTGAGGACAAGAGATGAGCAGGAGAGATGCCAAAAAGTCATGACTTATGTGTGGAGTAAGGCAGAGAAAGGGAAATAGGATGACTCAGAAGATTCTTTGAATTGGGCAACTGGGTGGAAAGTATTGCTACTACCCAAACCCTGAAAGGAAATGGGAGAGGTCATCTCTGCTCCAAATTATGGGACAAAGGTCTAGAATGAAGGCCCTGACTCCCAGCCCTCTAGTAAAAAAGGAACATGTGAACAAAATAGGGCTGAGATGTAAATCAAGGCATGGGTGGACCTCAGCACAAGAATCATTTAAATTAAAAAGATGTTAGGCAAGAGAATGGTAAAGTGGAAAGAACAAAGACAGGGAATCAGAGATTTGGGGTGCATTAACAAATCTGCTCGCCTCAGGCAAATCACCTTCTCTGCACTTCAGTTTCCCCATACATAAAAAGTGTCAATAATAGTAACTGATGTGCCTTATGGATTGAAGAATTACATGGAAATATAAGGCAAAAATACAGGAGAGTCTTTGGGTCACAGTATGAAGGGGTCAATTCTGCCTTTAGTTAAACCTTGCAGGGGATGCTGTGATGTACCACCCAGACCCCCTTAGGGTAGGATGTACACAGCTGCTAAGAGTATTGCCGACAGACAGCCCCCAGCTGTCTGCCGGCTTCAGGGCCCACTTCAGCCAAGGACATCAGCCCTGCCTAAGGTTATAGCCCCTTTGGGGAGACTTGAATCCAAGAACTAATGGACTCCAGGGATGTAAAAGCTTCACCACGTTGCCCCATCTAGGGACAGCTCTGAGGGTGTTCTCATCTTCAGAGGACCCCAAAGGTTTGCCTTGTGCCTCTTTTGAGACCACACCATAGCTTAACTTCGCCCTCTGCTAGATGCAGGTGATGATTCTAGTGAACTTCCTGCCCACTAACCTATGTCTCAGTTTGCTTCCAGGGAAACCCAGCCTGTGACAGGCTCTTAGCCCAGGGTGCCCAGACATGCTTCATTTACATAATGTCCCAACTTCAAGACTTACATATCTGCCCCCTTTCCAACATCAAATGCCATGACCAACATGCTATCCCATGACCAATTCCCATAATGTTCTACTCTAAAAGAAATGTATCTCAAAACATTTTACCCTTGGTTCTCTTGGCACCTTAGACAGGCTAATTCTTTGTTGTAGGGATGTCCTGCACATTGTAGGGTGTTGAGCAGCATGCCTGGTCTTTATCCACTAAACGCCAGTAGCACACTTCCCCAAAGTTGTGATAATCAAATATGTCCCCACATGTTGCTAAATGTCGCTTGGGGAACAAGATCAGTTGAGAATCACTGATCTATCTTATGCAATATAATTCACATTAGGTGTTAATGGTTGATGTTGACTTGTGTCAATTCTCCAGAGATATTTGCTGGATAGTGAGACTCCTTTGGTGACAAAATGCCTGAACATAAAGGAATGGCAGGATTCAATAGAAGCCTTCCAATGATTCCACAGAGATACCTGCCTACTCCTCTGAAAGGAAAACCCAATTTGATGCCTTTCGTAAAATCTTTATGGCAGACCAAACTTTGAGAAACAACGACTTATGGGGTTACATGCATTATAAAGAAAGCGGGTTGTCCAAAGCTGCATTTGAAGCTGTAATTCAAATATACAGCTTTCACATATATCAAAAAGTCATTGTAGGAGATCTGATCTGCATATCTACCTGGGAACTCTGGGACATGAGGTCAAGCTACCAAATTTCTATAGGATGAGGGAAGCAGATGTGGCTCAAGTGATTGGCCCCTGCCTACCACATGGGAGGTCCCTGGATTGGTTCCTCATGCCTCCTAAAGAAGACAGCAAGCTGGCATGGCAGGCAGGCACAGCAAGCTGACACAACAAGAGACACAAGAAGAAAAGCATAATGAGAGACACAACAAAGCAGGGAGCAGAGGTTCTTGGTGCCTCCTAAAGAAGACAGTGAGCTGGCAAAATGGGCAGGCGCAGCGAGCTGACGCAACAAGAATGATGCAACAAGAGACACAGGGAGGAAAAACATAATGAGAGACACAACAAAGCAGGGAGTGGAGGTGGCTCAAGTGATTAGGTGCCTCCCTCCCACATCAGAGGTCCCGGGTTGGGCTCCTGGTGCCTCCCTAAAGAAATGACGATGAACAGACACAGCAAGTACAAAACAATGAGAGTGTGAGGAGAAATAAATAAATAAAATATTTTTTAAAATTTCTATAGAATGAAATTGCCAAAATTTCACCATTTTTAACCATTTCAAACATAGTACTTTCATATGGTTCAATTTAATAATTAGCCAGGAATCCACTATAAGTAAAGCTATAGACTACAGAATGAAAGTAGTTTTTATGCAACCTCTGAGTGATTATGGTTACTATGGTCCCATTCAAACTGGAAAGGAGATATTTCTATGATCAGTTAGGGCAGGCTGCACAATGCCAAGTAATGCACATCTTATGCCTGGTATTTCCATCTTTTTTAGGAGAATATTAGAAAATGTCTTGGCAAATCTTTGAGATAGAAGGGACAGTGTGGAGGGGATAGATATTCAGAAGTGCTGAGATAAAATAATGAAGGCTCAGTCTCCCTTCTTGATCCTCCTGAATCACTGTTTTCTATGTAGCAAGGAGAAATAATTTTGAACCATTACAGAGTGCCCAAATGCCCTCTGAACTGAGTAATAAAAATCCATGCTGAGTCTCTCCTAACACAATTAAATCTCCAGGCTTGCAGCTTCTTTTGAAAATGTGTTCTTGGCCCAAAAGAAGCCTCTTCTGATGACATGTACAAAACAGGCTAAGAGTTAAGATTCAGGCACAAAGAAAGGTGTGTCCTCTCCTAAGTCAACTCAGTTTATCATAAATCTTAACTATCAGCCCTCCCTCTGCCTTCTAGCCCCACCATTAACAGCTGGAGAGTCCTTAAAAGGCAACATTCCATGAAAGTATTCCAATAACCAATGAACTGGTTCTCTCATTACAATTGAACTAAATATTTTTTTACTCATTCAGCAATCATTTACTGAGCACTTGCTATTGCTAAGCACCGTGCTTTGTAGTGAGGTTGGTTACAAATTTGGCACAGCTCCTTATTTCGAATTAGGATGCCAGGTAAATGAACAATAGCCTTGAGCTGATGCTAGGGTGGAAAGCTACACTGTGCACCATGAGGCCAGCAGGGAATCTTCAGTTCTACCAGGAGAGTAGATTTGGGGGAGGAGACAACAGGTAACAAATGCTTCACAAGGGGACAACGAATCTGAGCTGAGCTATGAGAGATGAGCAAAAAGTTCACCATATTGATGGGAGGGAGGAAGATGGGGCTTTTCAGTCAGAGGGAACTAAATGGATAAAACATGGAGACATGAGCCAGCTAAGCATGCCTACGAATCCAAATTAATAGCTAAGGCAAGAGCATGGGGTGACAGGGGAGGTCGACCTTGGGGCGGGGGGGAGGCGTGTAAACTGTCATTGCCAACTTATTATCTCTTGTACCACATCCTAATTTTCTCTGACTCCAGCTTGACTTTCCACCCCATTTCCTGTTGACTCTCTACATTGATGCGATGAGAATCTTTTAAAATATTACATTGCAAACCCCCCTCACCAATAAGCTTTAATTTCTTCTTGTAACTTGTAGCATAAAATATAAAACAAGTTCCTTAAAATAACAAACAGAGCACGTGAGGGATTGAATCATACCCCGCCACAAAGACATGTTCAACTCCTAACACCCGGTCCTGTGAATGTGAGCTCATTTGAAGACAGGATCTTTGAAGATCCTATTAGTTAAGGTGAGGGCAAGCTGCATTAGAATTAGTCCAAGATGACTGGAGTCCTTATAAGCAGAAGACATTTGGACATGGGAGTAGGAGACAGGAGACAGATGGCCATGGGAGAGAGGCAGAGATGGAGTTACATCTGTCAAGGAAAAGGGGGACAGAAGCAATGGCATAGGGTAATGGACTTGCCCACCCTATCTAGTCCCACTCCTTTAACTCATAGATGACTGAGCCAAGGTCCAGAGAAGTGGTTAATGACCACATGGGCTGTCACTAGTATATGTGAGTCCGGTGCTCACATCTCTTGATTTCTCCACCAAAAAAAGAAAAAGCATAGCCCTGCCAACACCTGGGTTTTGGACTTCTAGCCTCCAAAACTGTAAGACTATAAATTCCCATTCTTTAAGCCAACTAGTCTGTGATACTTTGTTACATCTTCCCTGGCAAAGTGAGACCTGGTGTCTAATCTCTTGCTGTACCTCCTATCAACCCTTCATTCACTCAATCATCCATTCAACCAATATTTAGTGGGTAACAACTATATTGAAAGCAGGGAACAAGGTGGCTATGTAACATGGTCCCTGCCTTCAGGACAATTACTTGCTAACATAAAAATATGCATCTTATAATTTAGTCACAGTAAATCACATGCAGTTCACCAAAGATGCCATGAAATCTTACAGCTTGTTGCCCTTGTACATCCTGTTACCTTTTCTTGGAATGTCCTTCCCTACTTGTTAGGCTGATGAGTTGAATCCCTTCCCATTCTCCGTAATTCCACTCTGCCTCATTTCCTCTGAACTGTTCCTGAACTGAGCATCCTGCTCTCAGAACGCACTGCCTTTACAGCTTTAATAGCTCTTGCCATGTGGTTAGGGAGCTACTGATGGCTTCTCTGCAGGTGAGGTACTGAAGAGACGTAATAACTGGTGTGGCAAGGAACTCTAACAAATCCTAACTGATGCTGGCCAGAAGGAACCAACACGGCCCTACCCATGCACCAACCACATTCAGCTCCCCTTCTCCACTCGGCTGTGGTCACTCTCAATACTGGGCTTTGGTCTTGTTCAGAGCCCAGCACTTACTAGGCCGACAGCTTTCCTGAATAAGTGGAGAACTGGTTGTTTCTAACCCAGATGCAAACTCTTCACTCTGCCTTCTTCACCAGGCTAAGGTCAACAATTTGTAAAAGTGCCAGAAAAATGTCCCGTGCTTTCCTGGGAAGCATTAATGCCCTGGGAAAGATGGGTTTAAACTAGAACACTGACTTGCTCTCTGTTACCTCTGCTTTCTGCAGCATCATGGCAACTTCCTATTCCTGTGGATTAACAAGGTATTTTTTCTCTTCATGTATCGGCCCTAATAAAGATGTCAAATCTGAAGCTGAGTATTCTACATTATTGGTGGTTTGGTTTTATTTCCTTGCTCAGTAGGTTTTTGGCTTCATTTTGTTTTGTTATTTGTTTTGCTAACAGCTACTGGTTATTTGGGAGATTTCTGAATTATCTGTCAGTACTCCATGTCAACTAAAGTTGGATCAGGCATCTTGACTAATGGCAAAGACCTTTACAGGTTCCTTGCAGAGCTGCCAGCTACCTCTGCTCTGTCACTGGTCTGGGCTTGAGTTACCACATTATGGAAAAGATTCATCATCCTAGCAAAGCATAGGTAAAAAGAATCAAGGCAGTTGCCCCATCCCAAATGCCTCCTTTATTTTTCATGAGAGTCACAGAATGCAGGAGCTGTAAGGAATCATAGCTAGGATCCTCTCAGTAGCTTTCTCTAATGAATTTGTAGTGCTTCCTGAAAGGATTCTCTTCAGGGAAAAAGGACCATCATCAATTAATGACATCTGTCAAAGACAAGGGGGAAAGGAACAATGGCATGTGGGGAAAGGAACAATGGCATGTGGTCATGGACTTGCCCACCCTCATCTAGTCCCACTCCTTTAACTCATAGGTGACTGAGCAGAGGTCCAGAGAAGTGGTTCATGACCACATGGCTGTCACTGGTATATGTGAGTCTGGCACTTACATCTCTTGATTTCCAGGTCAATTCTTTTCCCATGACACCCACTTTTCAAGTTTAAAGTGGAGAACCACACTATCCAAGGCAGATTTAGTGCTAATAATTCTCTTCTCCATAACAATACATATTGCAAAGCCTTGGAAACAATATTCAAGATGCCTATTTTTATGTTTTTCTTCCTGCCCAGCCCTGAAGCCAATGTCACAATATAAAAAACCACTGCAGGTACCCACTGATTAATGCAGATCTTGACTCAGTAGTTCCCACTTGAACCCTCCCTTTGAATCACAGCTGACCCCCCACCCCAGCTCTCTGTCCCACCAAGTCCACCATAGGCTCTACCTCTTTTTCAAGCCTCTTCTAATTAAAGGTTCATTTGAGAAGACTGACCAGTGTATGATCAGCCTCTCACTAAGATGCTGCCATACAAATAGTAGCTTCATTGAACAAACAAGTACTTGGTACTGAGAATAGAGTGTTCAGTAAAATCCTTTGGACTCAAAAACCACCCAGTAGAGCAGACTGAAAAATGAATAGATTATGACAAATACCAATCTGGGGCAATGGCAGTGGCTGGAGAGGAGGTGGAGATGGATATATTTATTTAGTAAGGAAAATCATTTGATCCAATCCCTTCGTTTTGCAGGTGAGAAAAAAATTATTTAAGCAGCTAAGGAATATACCTAAAGGCCCTACAGCTTAGACACGGCTCTGTGTCTAAGTGTCTGTGTGTAGATCATGTGTAATGGCCATGCTTCCTTACGTCATGTGGGTCAAGGAGGTCCCAGCAGAGCCGAGTGCCTAAGGGTTCTCATGACGGGCAGTCATTAGACTCCTAGCAACGTAAAGCAAATAACTTACATATTCATTTCTCTTTCTCGGGCCCTTTCTTGGCCCTTTCTCCCATCTCGGTCCTAGCATATGGCCCAGCGCTAGTCACACAGTAAGTGCGTAACAACTGCTTCTTCACTGCAGTCAGAATTGGCCTTATGGGGTCCTGTCAATCTCCATTCCTGGAGCTGTGGGTCTAGAGAGAAATGGTCCCCTGACCACAGCCCTTCACTGAAAGCACCTGGGGAAAGTATATAGCAGATCAAGTTGCCACTGAGCGGAACACCTGTCACGAGACGTTGTTTTGAAGTGGAATGCCACAGCATTCTTTTAACAAAGTCCCTGGGAGAGGGCCTTTTGCCGGCATCATTTCTACTCAGGCTGCAGAGTCTTCCTTGAAGTCCTTGCAAGTGATCTTTAAAGGTGTAGCACTTTCATTTTACTAGCAATTTCCAGCTCTTTAAAGGACTTTGCATCCAAGGTTTTGTCTGTTATGTGGAGGCAGTAGAACAATGTAGGCTGTTATGACAGGGATTGTCTTCCCCATTTGTTGAGACAATGGGACAATTAGAATTCCTTTCAAAATGAAAGCAAGTGTCAAAATATTTACTAACTACTGCCAAGGATAGTTTGGTCCTGCCCAGGAACAATGAAAATGCACATTCCCTTTAAACTGGTGATTCTACTTCTAGGAATCCCCCACAGAAATTCTCACTCATGAACACAATGTAGGACAATGTT
This sequence comes from Tolypeutes matacus, assembly GCA_026826555.1. NCBI lineage: Eukaryota > Metazoa > Chordata > Mammalia > Cingulata > Chlamyphoridae > Tolypeutes > Tolypeutes matacus. The sequence goes on from JAKSZT010054489.1 coordinate 19,056,365, forward strand.
TCTTACAAAATACTTTTATTAGTGAATAAAGTGGAAACAATGTAACTGCCAATCTACTAGGAGAATAAATTTAAAAGTGTTGTGTTAATATGATGGAATCATAGACAGCTATTTAAAGGACTAATGATGGAATCATAGACAGCCATTTAAAGGACTAAAGCCAATGTACCTCTCAACAAGGACAGAATTCAAGAAACAGAATGCTCAAATCAAGGCAAGTTTCAGAAGGATTATGGTGTATAATAAACCTTTATAATTTAAAACAAAGCCAATAGTATTGATCAGGGTCAAAAAACACTCTCTATAAAGGGAAAGCAGTAAATATCCTAGGCCTTGTAGGCACATATGATCTCTACAGCATATTATTATTTGTTTGTTCATTTGCTTTACAAGCTTTAAAATGTAAAAACTATACTCAGTTGTAGTCCATACAGAAACAGGCTGTGGGATGGATTTGAACCATGGGCCAGAGTTTGTTAACTCCTGCTATATGTTAGTTGATACATAAATTTGTAGGTAACAGTATAAATAAGATAAAATAGGAATGGAATGTTTTCTTTCTTTCATTGAAAATAGCAGGTGGCTATAAAAAAATATTATCATTATTTATCAGTATAGCTCAGTTTTAGATAATGAGTAATTGTTTACATTATTTTTTTCATGCTTTTCTCATTTTTAGAAATATTCTCCAAATAAAAGTACATAAGGGGGTAAAAAAAAAAAAAAAAAAAAATCAGTCTTCCAGCCATTATTTAATGACAAAGCTACTACTTCACCAAGACTGAAGAAGTTACTCGGGAAACTCATGGTTCCTGGTTGCATGCAGGAAATGTCCGCTGAGCACTTGCTCAGCGTCAGATTCAGCCAGATCTGGAGAGGGGGAGCCAGCCATTAAGGAGCTTAATGCCAGAGAAGAGAGAAGCCTCACACTCACAATCAGCACCACACATAAAAAGGTTCCAGGATGTGTAAGTTCATTGAGGGTGGTGGGCCACACTTGTGGGAGATGTTTGTGTGGGATGTGGTGGGAGGTGTGGGAGGTGGGCAACATGGGAATCCCAGTGGGTTCCGTGTAATATTTTGGGTAATCTAAGCACCTCTTAAAATATATGTATATATATATATAAATAACATTTTTGTAAGCAAATGCACATATATGCATATATATTTATATATCATTTTGCAAATGTTTGTATGTATTGTGAGAATTTTGATTTTTACCCACAATAAAAATAAATTAAAAAAAAAAAAAAAAAGGAATAACATTTTCCAAGAGAGATCCTCAGGCCACACAACTGGGAGCTCCTGGCCATGAAATATGAAAGGCTTAGGCGTCCCTACGAGGGCTGCGGGGCCTTGCACCTAAAGACAATGGGAAGCCCCTGCAGATTTATGATCAGGGGCATCTGTGACCAGGGAGGATGTTTGCTCACATGCTAAATATCTTTATTAAGCAATACCCTCGTGAATAACAAAGGAGGAAAACTAGAAGCTGCTAGACAAGCTGCCCATGCAGATCTTGAGAGAAGGGTAGAATATGAGCTCCCTTTGGGAGACTGCAGGAGTCTCTGAACACCCATCCCCCAAAACCACTGTCACCTGTTACAGCTAAGCTAGGGGCCCAAACTTAGGGCAATGCCACCTGGAGAGAAAGATGCAGTGAGGAGTGGAGGATGCGGGGACCCAGGTGTGGTGGCTGAGTGGCAGGATGGCAGCATGTGCCTATGCAGACACCTCTGTGCTGAGGCCTCCTCAGAGCAGCCACCATCAAAGCCAGGCCTTGACTGTTGAAGAACAATTCATCTTTCGAGGTACAGATCAGAGGGAGCATTTCCGGGGGCTGGGAAAGCACAGCCGCATGCCAGCAGCTCACTGGGCAATGTCGTTTATGTGTCCAAAGCCTCACTTGAGCAGCCCCTGGGCACAGGTTCAGACTGCATGTGCTTAAGCCAAGAGGCTTCCTACCTGAGGCTGATAGGACAGGCACAGGAAACAGCCCCAAGGCCAGCTTTCTTGCCTCTCTAAAGGAGGCGTTCTTTTATTATTATTGACTTTGTTTTTAGGTTTCTTTCCCTTTTCCCTGACCTCTTTGTCTAGAGACACTGTGTGGCCTCTGTAAGTTGCTCTGATTTTCCAAGCAAGTCACAAAGGCATAGATGTAAGGGAGAAATGCAGAAAATTGCCCAAATGAGGTATTTATTCCATAGTAACCTCCACCTCACAGGGCTCTTGGGAGAAGGAGATGAGAAAACAGGCTTGAAAATATTTTACAAACTCTAAAGGAATATCCCCAAAGGTGTGTTCTAATTATCAAATTGCCATAAGGGCAAAAATAAGGCCTCCTAGACTCTGAGATATAACCAAGTAAAAGCAACGTGAAATGAATGAGATCAGATATCTTCAGAAACCTACATTCAACTGACTTGTCTCTCAGGGCAAAAGCAGAAGAAAAAAGATCTTGGTAATCTAATCTACTATCCTCTTGGCTGTAAGAAAGTCTAGTGAAAATCAATGGTCTGATTACATCTGAAGAAAGATTGCTTAAATTAAATGGGTCTGGTGTAATAGGAAGCTTGGGAGAGGGAAGTCAACGAATATCTGCCTCCTCCATGCATATCTAACCAGTCAGTAGGAATCAAGAGTTGCACCAGTTATTTGGTCCACTTTGGGGAAGTTGGGTCTCAGGGCTGAAAGCAAGGCCAGAAAGACAGATATAAAGAACCAAAGGTAGAGCTGAGAGATCCAAAATCAGTTCAAAGACGAATAGCAAGTAAAATATTAATTAACTAAATTGGAAGTAAAAAGGCAACAGCCTAAAGGAAAGCAGTCTTGATAAGGAGTGAGATGCCAGAATTGATTCAACGTTGTCCCAGCTTGACTTCACTTGCCACCAACAACCTAGTATAGATGTAAGGTCATAAAGAATGAAGAGCAATAATGAACAGATTCCAGCATGGTCCTAAGAAGGGGTTTTTTGACAGGAAGTTTAAATTTCCAGACCCCTTGTCAGGTATCTCTCTATTTTAAAGGGTTATATCCAAATACGTTCTTTTTTTTTTATTTTAAGATTTATTTTTACTTATTTATTTATCCCCCCCCCTTGCTGCTTGTGCTGTGTCCATTTGCTATGCATTTTGCTGTGTCTGCTTGTCTTCCTTTGTTGCGTCATCTCACCGCGGGCCAGCTTGCCTTCACCAGGGGCCCCGGGAATCGAACCTGGGGCCTCCCCTATGGTAAACAGGAGCCCAACCACTTGAGCCACATCCACTTCCCCAAATACATGCTTGATCCTAAGAGTCATTAAGATATCCTAAGTGCATTAATGGAACCCCGGATTTGTTGGGCTTGCTGTATTTCTTCAGCAAGGAAAATGTTCACCGGAGGACTCTCATCATAATTCTTTTCGTTTTAAATTAATAAATGGGCATTGCAGTATTCAGCTGGTCTCTTCTAATGTGGTTAGCAAGGATGAGTACCATGAAAAACTAAATTTACAAATGTGAAAACTGAGGACCAATCCTGCAGGAGGGATCCAAGCCACCTTGGAAGCCAGGTTCCTCAGGCAACAACTCTATTGATAGTTCACAATAAATCAACAGGGGCAAGATTGCCTTTGGGGGAGTTATGTAGGAGTAGCGACTATTCATGGTTCTTGGAATAATAGAAGCTAAAAATAAAGCATCAGTGTGTCTTAACTTACTCAAGATATCAGTTTCATTCCAATATCTAGAATGCCACCAGAGAGGAATGAACTAGGAATTGATCAAGATCAAGTGAGAGAATAAGTTCTCCTCAAGAAGTTGAAGAAGAATTTATGTAGAAACCATTAACTTCTCTTTTCTGCATTTCCTGGTATTTGGGGAATGCCACTGAGAGTTTGATTAAAAACAAACAAATGAAAAGATACTCCAAATCCTTTCACAGTGAAAGTAAAAATGACAGCAACAAAAAATAAAATAAAATAAAATAAAAAAATTTTAAAATGACAGCAGCACTATTTTGTAGCTCTTGGGACACCTTTTCAGGCAGTTGGGATGAAGCAGAGATGGAGGGCAGCGGTCTAGAAATGAAAGGGTTTAGAGCCAGGCATAACTCCACTCAACATAGGGTTCATTTGAGTCATCTCAGGCCAAGTTTTAGCAGCTCTGGGCTACAGTCTCTTCAAATGCAATAAGGGCTAATAAAGCTTATATCTCTTTACTGAGTTGTCAATAAAGATCTTGGAAGATTAAATTTTTCCAATTTTATTTGACTGAATCAAAAGATTGCCTGATAATTTACTGCCCAAAGTGCCAAAGACCAGCACGATCTCATAAATGCCACTGAGTGGCTGGTTGGCCAAAGCTCAGACCTTGCAGATCCTATTAAATATTTTAATGAATCTTTATGCAAATTTTGACATAATATAATGCAGTCAAACTCTTCTCTCCATGTGTCATTAACTAATATATCTTACGGTGATCTCAATACCCAATCTGCTAACTAATTAGGGACTAATTAGTCAACATGTATATTTATGAATGTTTCCAGTTTCTTAATTTCAGGCCTGTGGAGTCCTAGGAAATATTTGTGCCAGTCAACAGATTGAAAAATGCCAGAACATTAGATTACAAAGCAGTGACAAAGACTAGATAATATAAATCCTTCATGTTCTGATAGCATGTCAAAGTATACATATAGCCTTCTATCTAAATTAGCTTATTTGATTTTCACGATATCTCATGGGATAAGCATATCGAGATTTTTTTTGAACCCAACATAATTAGTGCCCAGCAAGTAGTATGACCTCAATAAATGTTGATTGAATGAATGAATATTAACTACTCAATAAATGTTGGAATGATGAATGATGGGTGCAAGGATGGAAGGCAGGATGAATAAATGGATTGATAGATGAATGGTTGTAATTTATTCCAAAGAAAAAAAGCTATATACCCTGATCTACTAGGATCATCTTATCTCCCCAACTTGATTAGTATCTTCTTATAGGGATAAGTTAGATATTATATAAGTTATATATGCTGCAATATCAAACATATTGCCATAAGTTCTCAGTAAGTTGGTAATGCTAATGTTAGTACACTGGTATTCCCATTTCCCAAAGTAGTCATATCTCTTTGTCATTTGGAATACTCACTGCACCTCTTCCTCAATACTTTTGGAAAAATCAGAAAGGCATAGTATGTACTTTTATTCAAAATTACATATCTTTAATGCAAAACAATACTAATATAATGGCTGATATATGATGCTGAAAAACCTGTTTTTCTCCCCTTTGCCACCTATCTCCTGGTTTTATGAGTAGATCCTAGCTGGACTATGATAGCTGAACATATAAAAATCCTCTTTTGATCTTCCTTGATGTCATAGGGCCCCTCAATACTCAGGTTAGGATGGATCCCTGAGGGATTCTACTTCCCACTGAAATCTATCACCTTCATTATACCATGCCAGAAGCTTCAGCTGTATCCAAACTGTCTACTTATTGTGAAACTTGCCTAGGAACAGGAACTTTCTTCTCATGCTTCAGTCATGGTGACAGCCGTTGTATGTTTCCTTTTCCCTGAAAGTTTCCGGCTTCTATCCCTTTTCTATCAAGCAGATGGTCTATCTCAGTGACTGCCTTTATTTCTGAAGACTCTGGACTTCCTCACATTTAGAAAAATAGTTCTCACTCCTGGCTTCAGTTTACCAGCCCCTCAAGAGTTTTAAAAATACCCATGCCTGGGACCTGTATTCAGGAATGCTAATTCAATTGATCAAGAATGGAGCCTTGGTATCCATATTAAACTTCCTCAGATGATTCTAAAAAGAAATCAAGGTTAAGAACCACTGCTGTAGCACAGACCATACTGTAGTGCCATTTACAAGCATTCCAAGGGCTGTAGTAATAACAAATTTCATTTTCTGATCGAATGAAATAGTCAAAGGCATAGCTTGCTGTATCAGTCAGCATTGGATAAGCCATGCAACCAGTAACAAATAAACCCCTAAATATCAATGGCTTACAACAATAAAGATTTATTTCTCACCCTTGTTGCATGCCTTTCACAGCTGAACCATGGCTCTGCTCCCTGTCTTCTTCATTCCAGGACAAAGTGTGAAAGAGCATCCCTTACCTGGTACTTGTGAGAATAAAGATATGACAGAACCATGCAATGGCTCTTAAAGCTTCTTCTCAAAGCTGGTCTGTCATTTCTTCTCATATCTCATTGGCCAAAGTAAGCCATATTGCCCAGCATAGGGTACCAAAAAAAAGTGCAATCCTCTCGCAGGAAAGAGAAGTGAATTATTAGGAACTAAAACACACAATCTACCACATCTACTTAGCAGAAAAATTTTGACACCAAAGCCATAATGGTGACTTGACAAAGCAAGAGGTTTGAATAAAGGTTTGGTTTTGGAAGAGGAAATAGATCTCTGTACTTTCAAAGGCAGGAGCAAGGGGGCAGGTTGAGACAAACAATTCTCAACACCCATCATAGCTAACATAGATTAATCACTCATCATATTTTATAATGGATTTTGACAGAGATATCAAAGAAATTGAGGCAGTGGCTAGAAATGAAAAAGTGAAGCCCAGGTAAAAAATGAAAAGTTGTTCTTTCCCTTCCTCAGCCTTTTAGAAGTTGCAAAGAAGGAATGCTGACCCATACATTTCAGTGTCTTTACTGCTCCATGGATGCAGCTTAGAGCTGCAGGATTTTAGGAGCTGGGTGATATATAACACATAATCAAATAACACAAACCAAAAGGTTCTTCTGAACCAAAAGGGGTCTTCTGAAGGACTAAAACTTCTGAAAGTTCATCCCAGCCAACGAGAGGAGCAAATGTTTGCCGCAAATACATTGATGGGCGGCAGCTCTCTCCCATTCAGAATACCATGGGGTTCAGGCAGCCCAGCTCACTAACTGCCCCCATGTGGCCACAGGCAATTCACATAACCTCTTTGAGCCTCAGTTTCCCACTTTATTGGATTGGTCAGATAATCATAATAAATGAAAACGTATGTATGAAAAATTTGAACCCAAGTAGGTTTACAGGGGTATCAGTTTATTGTTGTCATGGTTGACATTCATAGTCCTGCATGATAGATCCTGTATGATAGGCATTTTCAAAAGAGGAAATGGAAGTTTTAAGAGGAAAAGTGGCTTACCCAAGGTCACACATCTTGGTGCTTTCTGCAAAAATAAATGAATAACGTTTCGTCACCATTTGTCTATTAAGTAAGCCTGGTTTTGTTTTAAATTTACTTATTTTTGCAAGAAGAGCTGCTCATCATATAATATTAAGTGGGAAAAAGCAAAAACCTGGGTAAACATAACTACCTTAACTACATTTATGCATGCGACACATACATCTATCTAATTATATCTGTCTACCTAGTGTAGTAATTCATTTAAAGCACTTAATAAAATTCTTAGCACATTACAACCTCTAAGCAAATCAGCTGCCATCATTACAATTATTACTACAGTATATGCATAGAAAAAAGATAGAAAAGAAATATGCCAACTGGTTAACAAAGGTTATTTCTCAATAGAGGGATCAGCGGTAATTACTTTTCTTTATGCCTCTCAGAATTTCCCAGTATTTTCATGATGTGAATGCCTTTAGTAATGAAAACATAAATATGGGTTTTTTAATAATATATATCACTTGCCAAAATATTCATATAAAAAAATAGAATAAGCAGAGAGAAGATAAAGGATATATATTTCATTTCAGAGTAAGAAAGAACTTTCTATCAGAGAGGTCCAGGGAGGAAAGAAATTGCAAAGAAGGCAGTGAGCTAGCCAACCTTGGTAACGAGCCAAAAGCAGTTGCATAACTATTGGCAGAGAATTTATTAAAAGGGAAGGGTGAGCTGACTAACCCTGAGACGACGTGATGCTACAAAAGTATATTTAGACATCAGAAAATTTATGCTTCAGAGCAGGACCAGTTTTATAATTTTCTGTGCCTAGTAAAAAATAATTTTTGTTCAAAAATAAAAAGGTTAACAATTTCAAGAAGGGGACAGCAGAGCATTAAACCAAGTGTAAGACCTTTCTGAGAGCAGGGCCTGTGCAAATGCACAGGTCATATGTCCAAGAAACTGGTCCTGCTTCAGAGTCTACTAGTATGAAAGTCTTATTTTCTCAAGATGATTTGGACAAACCAGTTGTCTCTAAAAAGACTGATTAAGAGCAAAAATTTAGCACTCAGGAGGACTTAAAAAAATCCAAAACATATCCTAACCATCAAAAACCCCATTTTGTTATCTCCTTTACATTACAAACTAAATCAAAGTTACAGTCCTGATTGGGACTTTGGGTTAGAAATGGTGAAGAGACCACACACATTTATACCTTTTTCTACACAAAGCCCAGAACAAAATGGAATGGAATGAAAACAAAACAAAACAAGAAAAAGCTTTTCAAAGGAATAAAAAACTGTAAACTTTTAACTTCAAACTGTTAACTATAAAGCAATTTGATCAAGAGAGGTAAAAAGCAGCATATTAGTGAATTCAGGCAAGTTCTGGAAAGTGTCTAGAGGAGTGGTATCTAACTCAGCAGAGTGGAGAATGTTACAACTTAAATGTCTGTGTATGAAAATACCACCAAGAAAAGAGCCAATTTGTTGTGCAGAATTCCTGAGTCTCAGCATTTAGAGACTCCAGGGACGATGGAAGGCCTGGGTAATTGGATGCTAGTCAGAAGATAGAAAACTGGTTGAAAGACTGAATCAAGGGTTTTTGAACCTACAGGACCCCTTCCCATCCAAGGAAGACCAGAGGTTTATAAATGAACCAGAGTCTTTCCTTGGATTCAAAAACATCAGACACAGCCAGGGATGGGTAATATAATTTAAACAGGGAATTAAGTCTAATTATTTACCTGTGGGATCTATTAGAGCATCTGCAGAGATATCATACAATGCACTGGATCCTTGAAACTAGAAGAGACTGTCACAGAAAAGGAGCACACGGAGAACAACAAAGAGATCTTAGAAACTAATAATGTGATGGTCAAAATAAATAATGCAGTAGAAGAGCTGCAAAGTCAAATGAATTTACCAGAATGTAGAACAAAAGGACAAAGAATGGGAAATGGGAAATGAGAACATATTTTTAAAAACAGAAGGAGGGTGGGATGGGGAGGGTGGGTTGGATTGTTTATGGAACTGGGGGGAGGGTTGTGGGAGGAAGCAGGTGAACACTGGGGATTGGCAGGTACATAGTTGAAACTACAATGTTGGGAATGCTCTTTTGGCACTATGGCAAGTGAGGGTTGCTGGTTTGGAGTGTTGGATGTGGGGAGCATTCAGGATGGGGAGCACCTGGGGCAGGCTTCTAGGGAGTATGTGAGTGTTCATTTTGCCACAGTGTGTTATATCAGTGGGTGGAGACCCACATAATGAGCAGCAAGGTGGTGGACTCCCATCCAGGGGAGGGCGGGGCGCTATGTTCTCAAATAGAGGGCGGGAGTCTCTTGAGAGCATGGGTGGTGCCTAATAGGGGAGGGCAGACCAGTGTGTCAAGTCCTCAGTGTTGTTGCAAGTAACTATGCATCTTGTCCTTCAAGGAGTGAAGCCTGGTGGTTGCCATGGGTCCCAAGGGGAAGGGGAGGGAAGAATAGAATAGATGGAGCAGGGGGCATTTTGGGGAAGATGGAAGTGTTCTACATGATCTTGCTATGATGGATACAGGCCGTGTGGAATTGCATCAAAGTTTATAAAAGTGTATGGTCCCGGGAAGCGGCTGTGGCTCAATTGGTTGGGCTCCCGTTTACCATTTGGGAGGTCCCAGGTTCGATTCCCAGGGCCTCCTGGTGAAGGCAAAACCAGCCCACGTGGTGCAGTGAGCTGAGCTGACGGCCCACGCCGTGTGGTAAGCTGGCGCAGCAAGATGATGCAACAAAGGGAGACAAGCAGACACAGAAAAAAATGCAAAGCAACTGGACACAGCAAGCACAAGCAGCAAGGGGCGGGGGGGGTGGGAATAAATAAATAAAAATAACTCTTTAAAAAAAAAATTATTATGGTCCCAAAGAAGAATAAAAATAAACTAAATAAATAAAGACAAAACAAAAAAAAATTTTTTTTAATTAAAAAAAATAAATAAAAGTGTATGGTCCAAAATGTAAACCATAATGTAAACCATTTACCATGATTGGTAGCTGTATTTCAATATTTGTACATCAGTTGTGACAAATGTACCATCCACATAAAATGTTATTAATAGGGGAAGGGGGTAAGGGGGAGGATGTTGGGTATATGGGAGTCCCCTGTATTCAATATGTGAGTTTTCTGTAACCTAAAACTTCTTTGAGGATAAAATGGAAAAAATAAAATATAAAAAAAAAGAAGTAAGACACTGGGGGAATAAATGGAAGACAATGTTACTATACATATAGGACAATAGATCTTACAGTGATGAAAGGGAAAATGTCAAAAAAATTTAATATTTTTCATTATTTTTATTATCCCAAATTTTTTTTTTCCATTTTTTGGAAATTTTTTGTATTTTATTTCTTATTTTTAAAACTATCATTATTGTTTCATTTTCTTATTAATCATATTTGGTTATTTTATTGGTTTCATTTCTGAAAAAGTTTTGGATCACAGAAGGGTTACAATTGTGGCAGGGGAGGATCATTGGTGTGGGTTGTCAGAGTTGAGGGACACATGGGAGGACACTCACCTGGGCATTACCTATAAGGCATATAAATGTGTTCAAATGTTCATGGGTATGGTCATAGTAGGTGGAAATTCACACAATAACTGAAGGAATATCAAATTCCCATCCTGGGGAGCTCTGCCACATTCTCTTATAGATCAGTAAGAATCCCCCAAGTACAGGGGCAATGACTAGTGTAGGCCATTGATGGGTTCTTGATATTTTTATGACTGTGCGTATGAACCTTTACTCCTGAAATTGAAACTTAGCCTAGTGTTATGGGGTGCCTAAGAGTTGCCTCCTGGGAGCCTCCTTGTTGCTCGAATTTGGCCTCTCTCTAAGCTGAATTCAACATATAAATGCAATAACTTCCCCCCAGTGTGGGGCATAACTCCCAGGGATGAGCCTCCCTGGCACTGAGGGATTATTACCAAGCACAAACAAGCAATGCAACTGGGAAAAGACCTTGACCAAAAGGGGGAAAAATTAAAGACAATTGAGTTTATATGGCTAAGAGACTTCAAAGGGAGTTGGGAGGTCATTCCAGAGGTAACGCTTTTGCATGTCTCAGCAGGATCTCTTTGACTGCCAAAGTAGATACTACCTCAACTAGCAGGGCTCCTGAGGGCTCTGGAGATATCCAGACACTATAGATAGGGCAAATAGCTCAGAGTTTGGTGCCTTGCCAGTGGGCCCTACTTTGGAATTTATGCTCCCCAGAGTAACAGGGTTGGACTCAGTTGTAGTTTCCCTACACATGTCTCTTCTGTCCTTCTATTTGAACCTGTAATTAGTACTAGAGTAGGTAGATGTATGTCCAAGAGACTTAAATCTTTGGGCTCTCCATGTGCCAGCTGGGCCCTGAATCGCAATGGAGTTGCAACACCTACTCTCCAGTTCACTGGTCTCACCCAGGGCAACTAACATGGAGGTGATGATGGACAACTACCATACCAAGGAACCGAGAAAGTCTACAACTACAAGCAAGAGAGTCCCATCTATTGGCCCCATGGGATCGCAGCCCCCTCTCAATTAGAGGTGGAGTAGACATCACCATCCCAGTATCCTCAGGATTGGGAAATGAACTATGGACTAAAATAGATTTACTGATATTCTACTATAGACTTATTGTGATTCTAGCAATGGAAGGAATTATATCATTGATGTGGAGGCAGTGGCCACTGGAGGTTCTGAGGGCAGGGAGAGGGAAAAACAGGTATAATACAGGAACAATTTTGGGACTTGGGAATTGTCCTGAATGAAATGCAATGACAGATACAGGCCACTATAAATCTTGCCATAACTACAGAATTGGGTGGGAGAGAGTGTAAACTACAATGTAAACTTTAATCCACACTTAGTGGCAATGCTCCAAAGTGTATTCATCAATTGCAATGAATGTACCACACTAATGAAGGATGTTGTTAATGTGGGAAAATGTGGGGGGTGTGGGGATCAGGGCATATGGGAATCCCCTATATTTTTCTGTGACATTTGTATAATCTAAGGATTTTTTTTTTTAAATTATAAAAAAATAGAAGCTCTTCTATTTCTGTGAGAAAATGCAAGACTCTATGAAAATGAATTCTGGAAAGAAAGAAGAGAGAAAATGTAGAGTAGGAAATTCTTAAAGAAAAACACCAGAAAATTTGATAAAGCCCAGTATGTGAGAATTCAGAAAGAAATGGTATGTCACATATGAAGATCAAGAATTAAAATGTCATTGAATTTCTCAGTAGCCACACTAGAAAATAAGATAGTTGAAAAATTGATAAAATTCTATTTTTTAATCTATAATATTTTAGTCATTCAATCAACTGTGAGGGAAGAGTAAAGAAATTTTCACATATGCAAGATCTCAGAAACGTTACTCTTCTATTCCTAGAAAGACACTAAAAGATGCACTTTAGTTAAGGTTTCCAAGATAGCCAATTTTAAAAGATGTGGGAACCACAAAACAAGCTATTCTACACTGAAGAAGAATGAAGAGAAGTATAAGGAAGCTAGCTGTATAGGTAGCCTAAAAGTCATCATCATCATCATCCAAATACTACTGGAAAGACAGGGGTCTTGGGAGTCTTGAGAAATTGAAAGAAAAAAAAAAAACAACTGATGTTTTTAACTTTATTGGTAGGCCTGTAGGAGAGATGTTCTGATCTTCAGAAAAAGTAATCACAGTGGGACCATAGAAAAACCAAGACAACATGGAGAAATAAAGGGAACAGTTAGAGTTATTGACAAGGAAAAGGAAGAGGTTGAATAAGAAAGGAGGCAAGACTATTCTGCCCTATCTGACTTAGCAGTGGACAATATTTGCATAGTTACAATAGGAGAAAACACACGGTAGCAAGTTGTGAGCAAGAGATGGTGGAGGGAAGTGGAAGAGTTTAGTTCTCAGCTTTCAGAAAGTGAGCTGTGGAACAGAAGGTAATTGTTAAAAAAAAAAAAAAAAAAAATCTCATTACTATTTGACCTCTAAAATGTATGTTTTACTTTGATGAAAATTTAAATTGAGATATTAAAATATATAAAAAATGAATATCATTCTAATAATCAAAATATGCTGACTTCTATAATAAACAACCCCAAGTTTCAAGTATTTTAACACTGTGAATGTTTATTTCTCATTCAAGTCACAGACCCATGCAGTTTTGGCCTGTGTTTTGCAACTCACAGTCATCCAGGGACCCAGGCTCCTCCTATGTCTTGGCTCCTTGATCTTTAAAACTTGCAGAATGGAAAGGGAGCTTAGGAGGAAGTTATTGGCCAGGCTGGAAGTGGTGGACAGCACTTCTCAAATCCACTGACCAAAACCCAGACATCTGATCTCAGTCAACTTCGCTGGGGCTGGGATGCACAATCTTTCACTATGCCCAGGTTTGGCGAACCATAGCATTGTCCTTGCATGAGTATTAAAAAAAAAAACTAAACCAAACTAAAATTTTGATGCTGTTCAAGAATTCTGTACGAATGGTTTTCAACCAAGAGGCAATATTGTCCTTCAAGGGATATTTGGCCATGTCTGGAGACATTTTTGATTATCACAACTTGGGGGGTTACTACTGGCATTTAGTGGTTAGAAGCCAGGGCTGCTTCTAAACGTATCACAATCCCTACCACAATGCCCAGGACAGCTCCCCTCCCCCACAATAAAGACTAGGTCAACCAAATTGCCAAAAGTGCTGACTTTGAAGAACCCTGCTGTAAATCTTCTATTCTCAGGGAATTCTGATATGTAGAAGGTAGCCTGGTAGAGTGCAAAGAGTTTTGATCTCAGGGTCAGAAGTTCCTGGTTGTCATTTCAGCTCTCCTGTGTGGCCTTGTTCAAGTCAATCATAGTTTGTTACACTAGTTTCCTCCCTGGTAACAGGAGGATAGTAACACATATCCATTGTCCTCATGCTCCTTGTAAGGGTCAGCTCTAGATGCTGGATACTATATAAAGGCAAGAAATCATTCATGCTCTAGACTTGGAGGTCATTCTTGAAAAGAAAAAAGAAATGTCCTTGATGAAAAGGTTGTCAAAAATGATTACTCAATGGTGTTTCGGTGAATAATGCATTCACAGAAAATAAAAGCTCAACAGTAAATAAAAAGGAGAGGAAATCAGACATAGCTAATGTATAATATGATTACTACAACCACAGTTCCCAGATTTTCTGGGAAAGTCTCATGACATGTGACAATACTATGTGTCATTCATGTGTTCTGAAAATTACATTAACGCAATTTCCAAGCTAAATTTCCAAATGACCTTTTGTACCAGACACAGCCCAAAAGTCTTGCCACCCGTGTCTCCACTTTTAGCTCAAAGCAGGATCAATCATAGATACAATAGAGAAATAAGTCTGTCTTGTTTTCTGCTGTCCCCCTGGTTTCAAGCAGAGGAATTTGGTGATTTGATGGCTGAATGAATAGAAAAAGAACCTCCACACATGATAAAATTTAATTCAGGCATGCTGGTTAAGATCTCAGAGACTAACTCCAGTGTCTTTTTCTTTGTTTATTTTCAATGGTCAGCACATAAATGGCACTCAGAAATTGCTGAATTAATGAATTATGAAAAATTAATTTCTTGAGTGAAAATTGTGCTAGGAATAATTTATGGTAAATATAGGAAGATATTTATGAGATAATTTTATGAGAAGCATAGATGTGCCAGGCTTCTCCAAGCTCAGAATCACGTTAGACAATATTTAAACACACGAAGCACTAAAGGTGACCCTGCACAAGCAAATTTAAAATTTATCATAGTCATGTCATGGCTTTCATAAAGGAATCTGATTAAAGCTCTCTGTGGTTAACCAGGAAGTTCCATGGAAGAGCTGGGACTTGAGATGAAGCTTATAAGATTTTGAAAAGGCAGTGCGTGGACAAGCAAAGCCTGAATTCAGGTGCATCGTGTAAGCAAGCATATTAAAATATCACTGCATTAAAAAATATATCACTGCATTATTATACCATTGTTATACCATTCTCAAGTAGACCTCGGAAACTGCATCCTATTTTTTAAATAAAGTATTTCAAACCAGAGGAAAAAATACTTAATGATAAATCACAAATGCTTATATTCTTACAGCCCAGATCTAGTACTTTTTAACATTTTCTGATATTTGTTTCCGATTTTTTTGAAGAATTAAAACATTACATGTTAATGTGGGGAAAAGTGGGAGGTGTGGGGAGTGGGGAATATGGGAATCTCTTATATTTTTTAATGTAACATTTTATGTAATGTATCTTTTAAAAATAAATAAAAATATTATTTTTTTAAATTACAAATATACTTGAAATCCATGTTTCTCCCAACCCCAGTCTGATTATCCTTCCCACTTTTCCAGAAGTAATTACCAGTGAGAGGTTAGTGTCTACCTTGAAGACTATATTCATGTATTTCACACATTTTAAGTATCCATTAAAAATACGTATAGAACATTAAAAGTAAAAAATAATGGCATATACTGATGGATCCTTTTGCAACTTGTGTTCTTTGTTCAGTGTTATGTTTCCCAGGTTTTCCAAGTTGATATATATAATTCTAGTTCATCCGTTTTTAGGGCTCTCTGGTATTCATTCCGTGAATATACTACATTGCATTATTCATTTTCTTGAAAATAATCATTCAAGTTGTTTCCAATTATTTTGTTTTGTGTTTATAAATAAGGTTGCCATTCTTGTACATATGTGGCAAATTCTTGGACATATAATTGGTGAATTATAAAATATGCATATACTCAACCTTAGTAGATATTGCAAAATTGCTCTCCAAAATGGTAGTACTAATAAATATTCTCACTAGTGAATGAGAGCTTATGTTGTTTCACAGTTTTGCCAACATTAGTATTATCAGATATTTTAATTTTACCAGCGGAATGGATTCAAAATCTCACTTTTGCCTACTGAGTTTAAATGTTTTTTCATGTATTTATTGGCCATTCCAGTTTCCTTGTTTTTGACTCAATGAACCATATCTTCCACTGTTTTGGTTTTTTTTTTAATTATTATTATTATTGATTTGTCTTTTTCTTGTAGGAGTTATTTATTTATATTGGACACAAATCTTTTATGATTATTTGTACAATAATAACTTCATAGAATTTGTTGCTTGTAATTTTACTTTTGTGAAAGTTCCTTTTATTTACTTAGGAATTTTTTTTAACTTTTTACTGTTTTAGAGTAATTTTTCCACAGACAAAGCAAATCCAGTACTCAGAAACCATTGCTAGGTGAAAGAGGTGGATGGGGACAATCTCTGAGCACCTGCTTTGCGGCAGGCACTTCAGAGATTCCCTAGAAGCAGAGCCTGTGATGAGGATTCTTATGTTAGTGATTTATTGGGAGATAGGAAGGAGGAGAAGCCAGGCAGAGATGTGAGTTCAGCAGAGGTATTGCCTCAGCCTGATCCCACAGGGATCTTTGAAGTATGAATGACATCACATAATTGTCCCATCTTAAAAGCAAGAAGTCTGACATTTTGAACCCCCAAATCAGTTAATCATTAGCTACAGCCTCCCTCAAATCCTTTCTATCCCCAGGAAGAAGGTATAACACCCCAGAAATGTCCAGCCTAGATGGCTTCCATCAGCAGAGGGCAAAGGGCTGTAGCTGTGAATTGTAAGCAGCCAATTATCTCAGGAGCCGGGGACAGGGAGTACCTGCCCATCCCATAAAAGGGAAGCAGGAGGAGCACCAAGCAACATCCACTCTACATGAGCCAAGTCATTTCATCTGGCTACAACCCCATGATCATCATTTTCACTTTAGACATAAGCAAACAGAGGCTTGGTGTGCTGGTAGATTTGCTCAAGGAACACAGCTAATAATCAGAGACACCCAAAAGTCAAACCTAGTTTTTACTCTGCCTCCAGAAGCTGCCCTCTATAACTTGCCACCACCGCTCCTTTCTGAAAATTCCTGCTCGGCACCTTCAGCAGTAAATAACAGACTAAGTCAGGGAAGCTCTCTTTACATGCGATGCCAACATGGTGGCAGTGATTGCTGTCATTTGTTTGATTACCATGGATTTGTGCAGTGAACAAGCCCACCTGAGCCAGGTGGGTGGGAAATGCTCCACCAGGCTCACCTTCATAGAACACCTCATTAGCACGGCGTAGAGAAAATGGCAAATATCTCCTCTCCCTGCCGACACCTTAGGTAACTGAAGGAATCCAGGCTCACTTTAAGAAACTACACTGTAAAGATATAAGTCAATTTCACTT
This sequence comes from Tolypeutes matacus, assembly GCA_026826555.1. Taxonomy (NCBI): domain Eukaryota; kingdom Metazoa; phylum Chordata; class Mammalia; order Cingulata; family Chlamyphoridae; genus Tolypeutes; species Tolypeutes matacus. Next base: position 19,073,744 of record JAKSZT010054489.1, read on the forward strand.
CTTGATGTCAGGAAAAACCTCTGATTTCATATGTGACCCTTTTCTTGGTGTCAGAAAGATATGGCTGGGGAGAAATAGCACCAACACTCTTTATAAATTAAAGGTCAGTAGAGCTGAGGCTTTAACCCTGTCACCTTGCTACAAATCAAAATCGTCACAGAACTTTGGATAAGTATTGTTACACGGAAGGTTTGCACGGTTCAGTGACAAGCCATTCATCTTTGTGCTTATTATTATGAAGATTCAACGATGCTTCGCTCTCTTTCCCACCATTAACTCCACTCTCTGCTCTATGCCAGCCTCTGTCTTAGGTACATTCACACATGTTATCTCATTTAATAGCGCAAACGATCTAGGAGTGTTCAAGTGTTGCAAGTTGCTTTCCCCCACGGTAATTTGCTCATGAGCCAGCCTGCCATTTGGAAAAACGATAGACAAGAGATTTGCCAGATGGCTTGGGGATCTGAGAGACGAGGAAATGCTTCTACACAATATGTTTTGTTGGGTCACTGATGACAGAAAGGCACTAAGGCAAGGTGTCTGAGATGGAAGTATTTGTAGGGTTGGGATGAATTCCATTTGTTTGCTGCAAACAATGCCCCCCAAACCACAGTGAGGACTGCAAGAATCTGAATTACCCTTCCCTCTCTAAATGACACTTTGCTCCCTGTCTTTGAGGCTATGTGATATTTATAAAGGGGGAGTCCATTGCACACCCACATGCTGCCTTGATCAGTATTCAGAGCTCCAATTAAACACTGCAAAGTTAAGTGGTAGTAAAATTAAAATGTAGCTGTGGAATGGAAAGAAATCTCAACCCAGGTGCAATTGCACTCATTTTTATACCAGTCTCTTAAATTTTAATATCTTTTATGGGCCCCTGAATAAATGAATTATACAAGATTCGTTAACGATTGAGATGAATTTCAGCTTCCTCCAAAATCCCCAGGTTTCACAAAGATGGTGCAGGGGATAAGAGAATAAGGGAATGAACTTGAAAAGTGTGTCTGTAGATATGGTGGTGAAGAAATCCACAGGTAGAAATTTCTGCTGATAAGTTAGGCATTGGCTGGAATTTGACGTGCCTGCTCCTCCCAAGTCCCCACTCTACCTCAGTTTACAGTGTTTGTTTCTGATACCCCCAGGAAAAGCCTCTGCAACGAACATTCCTATCATTAGGTCCCTCTGTTATTCACCTGAGGACTACATCTGTCAAGGAACTCTGCATAACTGTTAGTGGTCCATAGATTCAGAGCCCTTCATCCGCTCAAGCAAGCTATACATGGTGCCACAGGGGTAGTAAACCCTCCCTCCCTCCCTCCCTCCCTCTCTCCCTCCCTCCCTTCCTCCCTCCTTCTTTTTCTTCATATAGTTAATCCTGAGCTGAGTGTGGACTCTGCCACATACTAACATCAAATTACTTAACCTCTCTTCTTATTTATAAAAGTTGCCAATAATCTTCATTTCTTCTCAATTTCTTCATTTATAATAATCTAATGAGTTCTTTACTAAATGGTGATCACAAAACATATGCCATCATTCTTGTTCATTCATTCAACAAACATTTTGAGCATTTACGTGAGTGAGGTATTTGCCCTGGTTGCGGGGTCATCAGGATGGTGGGATGTGCTCATTCCTGACCTCAGAGGGCACCCCTGGCACCCAGCTCTCTCCTGCTCTGAGCTATGACTACATAACAGAAAAGCAACGGGCCAATATTTTATGGACAAATTTTCTATTGCGTAGACTGACTGGGCAGAGTAGAAGTGTGAGTTAATAGTGTAGTAGTAGTCATAATAGTTAAAATAGATTCCCCTTAAGGAGCACTTACAAAAAAGTCTGTCATGTTCTTCTTAATCTTCACTTAAATTATATATCAGTGCTTCCTTCATGATAGTTATATTTACTATCTTCATAGTTTCACACCTTCTCTCCTCAAATTAATTATCCCAATCTCCAGAATCATGAAATGGAAATTATATATATATACTTATTTTCTGTATTTCTGACAAGTTGTTTGATGTAACTTACAATAAAAGCATTCTGATTGAAAACTATCAAACAAAAACAAAAAAGCAAATATTTTACAGAAGAGCAGAGAAAAATTTATATCCAAAGAGATAGCTAAGGAAGGTCCAACAACAGTGTGCAAGATTCATTTGATATTCTTAGAAGTCAGGGAAAACAGAAAAAAAATGATAGATCATATGACTCGTGGTCTAGAAATAACGCCCATATGAATTAATTAAGGGAAATGATTTTTTTGTTGTTGTTATGCTGCTATACTCCAAGATTAGCACATGAGAGAGGATGGTCTTCATAGAGGGGCGTGGAATCACATAATGCAGGATGTTCTCAAGAGCAATACAACCTCCGCCTGTGTAGGGGCAGTCTCCAGGTGGCCATGCAGTAGCTGTCCTTCTGTTGGAAGCCAGAGTACAATAGTAAAGCAATGCTCTGTCAAATTCCACAAGAACCTGAGGGACATGGAACAGGTGACCTGGATAAATAAAAAAGAAAATCACCTAGAGGATCTTAAGGAAAGAAGCACAAATCAATCCCTTAGTTTCCAGCATCAACATCTTACCTATGTTTTTAAGAGAAGCAGTTGGCAGAACTTGCAAATATATACCCCTTATAATTACTAGATTTTTATCGGCTCATTCGCAGCCACAGAAGTCAAACTGGACATCAACTAAATAAAATTCTTGATCTCAAAAAAAAAAAAAAAAAAAAAAGATTGATATCACAGAGGAGACCCTGGAGCACTTCTCTTCCATGCCAGGCACCATAGGAACAGTGACCTACAATCTCCATAGGCCAAGTGTGCCGATTTGTTTCTGGCACTGTGCTAAGAGCACTGCACACGTTGTCTTTCATTCAGTCATCACCACATTGTTTTTCTTATTTTTGTCACTGCTACAATTATTATCGCTACCCCGCTGCAGGAGAGAAGAAGGAGTGGAGGAAATTTAAGTAACTTTCACAATGCCACACAGCTAATAGGTGGCAGAGCTGTGGTTTGAATTCTGCACTCAGTCTCCAAAACTAATACATTTTTCTAGCCTGAAACTTCTTCCAGATTTTATGGTGAATATTAAAAATAATAAAAATGCAGGTTTGAAATCATAGACAAGCACGATCTTTGAGGACCTGACTTCAAGATGTGGGATACTGAGGTTGTTAATTATTCTCTCTAAGCCCTTTCTTCATCCATAAGAGTGGAAAACAATAATTTTCAATTATGTTATGAAAGTCAGAAATAATGTGCATGAAGCGCCTAGAAGTTAGTAGGACCTCAATAAATGGTAGCAACTGCATTCTGATTTAAGTTCACTCCTGGTCCACGTTGTGGAAGATGGCTGTACTTCTCTCAGAAAATAGCAATGGATCTACATAAGGGCACAAAGAAATGTGAAAAGATTTGTAAAACGTGCTGAACAAAAAGGAGAGGGTGGGAAGAAAAGAGAGAGAAAGTTTATTAAACACATGCTGAAGGATCTATTTATACACCCCATTGAATCATTCTAGCAATTCTATATAGAAGATACTATGCTCTTTTTTTCTTCCAGAGAAGTAAATTGAGACTGAAAGAAATTAATCAACTTTTCTGAATTCACAATACAATAAATGGCAGAAGTGAGATTTAAATCCAGGTCCCTCTGATCCCAAATCCCTTGCCCTGACCCATCCTATGTGGCATCTCAATTAGCCAAGAAAAAGGCTCACAGGTATATATATTTTAATCTCACCAAAGACAATAAAGAACTAGATTTTTCCCTGACTTTGCCATTAACTGGCTGTGCAACCACTTCTCATCTCTTGATCTCAGTTTTCTAAAATGGAGTGTACCTAGATTCCTAAAGCCCTTTTCAGCTCTAGCATTTTATGATGATTCTTTTCCCCAGAAAGACTCTGCTGGCAATAATGAGAGGAAGACATAGCACATAAGTATGAAAGTTACTCCGTCTACATTGAATTCCACATTCCTGAAGGGTTATGTAATGTCTGTTGCCCTTGAGTCTATACTCCACTGTTTGTTTACAATCAGAGCACGGACAGCTATTTTTAAACCTGGCTTTTCATATTAGAAGGTTAAAACTCAAACTGAATTTGATTTGTTGGAGAATTCAAATCCTCAGGATTATGGTAGGAAAAAAGAGAAATGTGAGTCACTTTAATTACCCTTTGACTCCTCCTACCTGCCCCCTCCCCCACAGATTTATTTTGAAAGATTTCAAATTTACAGAAGAGTTGCAAAAATAATACAAAAGCCATAGAGAACGCCATCATACCCCGCCCCCGGTGATACCCAAAATCTACCAACTTTTAACCTTTTGTCACATCATTCTTTCTATCTATTTTCTAAACTGAGAGAAGGTTGTATACATAGTGCTCCTTGAATATTTAATAATTTTTCCATGTATATTTCCTAAGAACAAAGATATTCACTTATGTAACCACATTAAGTATAGTTATCAAATTCAAGAAATTTAAATTTATATAAAGCTTACAATTCATATTCTATTTTTTCATATGTTCCAATAATGACCTTTTGGGCCTTTTCTCTTCCATTATTAGGTCCAGTCCAGGATCATGTATTACATTTTATTTTCATTGTCTCTTTAGTCACTTTTTTTTTTTAATTGTAGAAACATATATACACCATAAACTTTCCCATCTCAACCACTCACAAGCAAACCATTCGGTGGATTCATCATATTCACAATGATGCACAGCCCTCGCCCTCACCTCATAAACCACATCTGGCAGGTGAAGGATCTGAGTTACAGAAACGCTAAGTAACTTGCTCTCTGAAAAGTCACCAGCAAACAAGGCAGGTTGGCTCTAGAGCCTGTGTAGTGAATGAGCCTCTGCTCTTACTGCCTCCCACATGGAGGACTGGCTCTGTCCAATCAGGGAGCAAACACCTAGGTGCATACAATGCGCTTTACCTGGGGATGAACCAGGTGAAGGAGAGGGAAGCATAGAGTGAACAAGGAGAACACAAAAGCAAAATCCAAATTTCCGGCTTCCAAATCTAACTGACTCTTTCTCTCTCTCTGTGACCTTGGGTTAAATCATTTAGGATATTTTTCTGGCTTTACAGAATTAAAGTAGATGCTAATCTTTGTCCTACCTATTTCACAAGGGTTATGGGAATAAAAGAGCTAAGAATGGGGAAGCACTTTGAATGATAACAATTTATCATTAATAATGTGATTGTCCAGTAAATGGAGTGCTTGATGGCCATTTCAGAGACTATCTAGTCCTATCCTCTTTCTTAGCACAATAAAGGTTTGTTGAATGAATCAATGTGTGAATGAGAATATTTTGCAAGAAACACTTTTGGCAAACCCCAAATCAGATCATAGAGCTAATTATTCTGTCTATTTGTAAGTCTGGTCTTAGTAACAATATACACAACTGAAGAACAAAACATGAAGAGGGTCAGTTAGAGTCAAAGGAATCTCCACTACTCTCCTACCTTCTATTGCATCATTCTCCTCTCCTCTTCTCTTCTCTCCCTCTCCCTCCCCCTCTCTCTAAAAGACACACACAAACACACACACACCTCCAACAAAAAAGACAATGCAACTTGTACCTTAGAGCTAAGACTGTAGGTTAGGCAAAGAAGGAAGAGGAATAACATGTGAACTCTACTAAATAATTTCAAACCAAATTGCATTGCTGAACACTGAGGCTCACCTGAGACACCTCTTTGGAAGTGTAGACATTGAGGACTTCCACTATGTAAAGTGAATTTCATTAAAACCACTGGAGAGAAAAATAGCTAGAGGACAAGCTGAAACAGCCCCAGAAAAGATCTTCTAGGGTTTAGGACAGCAGGTGAAGGCTGCACACCACCCAGAAGGAGAGAGGGACAGAAGAGGGAAATCGCGACAATAGAACCCTGAGTTGCAAGTAGCAGCTTCTGCTGCTGCCGCACCCTCCCCCACACTCTTCAGAACTCTCGGGCCCCTGGGCCTGCGACATAGACAAAGGGGGCTTCAGGGATCTGCCACTCCCGGAAAGGGGAGAGAGAGGGACACAGCCTTAGGCTGACTCAGGTTCTGACCTGAAATCTGGGCTGCAGAGCCCCACGGACCCTTCCACACGGCGGTTTGTCCTGGGAGCCTAGAAAGGACTGGAGAAATCGGACCCTCGCAACCTCCCTCTCTTCTAGCCTGGACTAATTGTTGAGGACACCACGGGAGAGGGGAGAGAGAGCCTGGGGCTGACCCTGCTTTGGACTCCCAGGTTTGGTCTGCCCTGTCCCGAGAGCCCTTCCAGGCTGGGTGGGGCTGCGCCATTGTTTGCCTTGGAGCCTGCAAGGGGCTAAAGATATACAAACCTCCCAATCCCCTCCTCTACTAACAGGGACTGATTGTTGAGGATTCAGAAGGGAGTGGAAATATTTCCTAGCTGGGAAAAGGGGGGCGCTAAGAGAGAAGTCTGGAGAACTGTCTCAGAAAGTTTGAATCACAGGGCTCTTAGCCCCCAGACAGGAAGCTCTATCACATTGATCTGGTCTGTGACACAACAAATACGCTCTGACCAGCCATTGAATTGAGAGCTGCCAACAAGCGCCATCTCCTGGCAGACCAAGAAAGTGCACATAAGAAAATTAGTAAGTAAGAGAGGCTTTTCCTGGCCTCTATAGCCTCCCTGCCCAAGGCCCTAGGAAACGACTCTACAACCAATTACTGGGTCCAGTGCCCAGTTTTGAGCAACCAGCAGAACAATCCTAACAATCAAGGTTGAGCCAAAAATCAAAGAGCGGTGGTAACTCACAGCCTCCTGCCACTAAAACCCCATAAAAGAGAAAGAGATAGAGCATCTAAGTAAAATACAAACTAACCAGATGCCTAAGCATCAGCAAAAAATTATGAGCCATACTAAGAAAATAGAAGACATGGCCCAAGAAAAGGAATACAGCAAAGTCGCAGAAGAGATGCAGAATTTGAGAGAACTAATCAGTGAGATGAGCACACATTTCCAAAATCAAATTAATGAGATGAAAGAGAATATAGTTAAAGAGATCAATGACATCAAAAAGTCATTGAGCGAACGCAAAGAAGAATTTGAAATCATGAACAGAAAAGTAACGGAGTTCATGGGAATGAAAGACACAATAGGTGAAGTAAAAAATACATTTGAAGCATACAACAGCAGACTCGAAATGATAGAAGAAAGAATAAGTGATACTGAAGACAGAGCATCTAAAATTGAAGAGAGAAAAGAACAGAGAGAGAAAAGAATGGAAAAAATTGAGCAGGGGCTCAGAGAGTTGAATGACAACACAAAACGCAAGAACATATGTGTCATGGGAGTTCCAGAAGGAGAAGAGAAAGGAAAAGGGGCAGAAAGAGTATTTGAGGAAATAATAGCTGAAAATTTCCCAACTCTCATGAAAGAAATGAACTTACATGTCCAAGAAGCACACTGTACCCCAATAAGAGTAAATCCAAATAGACCTACGCCAAGAAACATGTTATTCAGAATGTCAAATGTAAAAGATAAAGAGAAAATTCTCAGAGCAGCAAGAGAGAAGCAAATGATCACCTACAAAGGATGTCCAGTAAGACTTAGTGCAGATTTCTCTTCAGAAACCATGGAGGTGAGAAGACAGTGGTATGATACAATTAGGAAACTGAAAGAGAAAAACTGCCAGCCGAGAATTCTTTATCCAGCAAAACTGTCCTTCAAATATGAAGATGAATATGAAGTATTCACAAACAAACAGAAACTAAGAGAGTTTGCAAAAAAGAATCCACCTTTGCAGGAAATATTAAAGGAAGCCTTAGAACCTGAAAGAAAAAGACAGGAGAGAGAGGCTTGGAGGAGAGTATAGAAGAAAGAAAAGCAGAAAGGATAACCAAAAGAGTAAAAAGAGAGACAAAAATAAGATGACATATGAAAACCAAAGAATACAATGGAGGAAATAAATAGTGCATTTTCAGTAATATCATTGAATGTGAATGGATTAAATTCCCCAATCAAAAGATACAGGCTGACAGAATGGATAAAAAAACATGAGCCATCCATATACTGCTTACAAGAAACTCACCTCAGACCCAAGGATACAAGCCGGCTGAAAGCAAAAGGTTGGAAAAAGATATTCCACGCGAATAGTAAACAGAAAAGAGCAGGGGTAGCTATACTAACATCAGACAAAACAGACTTCAAATGCAAAAAAAGTGATAAGAGATGCGGAGGGCCATTATATATTAATAAAAGGGATGATCCTCCAGGAAGATATAACAGTCATAAATATCTATGCACCCAACCAGGGTGCCCCAAAATATATGAGACAAACTCTGGCAAAACTGAAGGGAGAAATAGACATTTGTACAATAATCGTTGGAGACTTCAACAACCCTCTCACATCATTAGATAGAACAACTAGACAGAAGATCAACAAGGAAACAGAGAACTTGAACAATATGATAAACAAGTTAGACCTAACAGACATATACAGAACACTGCATCCAAACTCAGCGGGTTATACATTCTTCTCAAGTGCCCATGGATCTTTCTCCAGGATAGACCACATGTTAGGTCACAATACAGCTCTCAATAAATATAAAAAGATTGAAATTATACAAAGCACCTTCTCAGATCATAATGGAATGAAACTAGAAATCAATAACAGACAGGAAAAAAGGAAATTTGCAAATGTGTGGAGACTGAACAACACACTCCTAAATATTCAGTGGGTCAAAGAAGAAATTGCAAGTGAAATCAGTAAATATATTGAGACAAATGAAAATGAAAACACAACATATCCAAACTTATGGGATACAGCAAAGGCAGTCTTGAGAGGGAAATTTATAGCCCTAAATGCCTATATTAAGAAACAAGAAAGAGCTAAACTCAAAGATTTAACTGAACAACTTGAGAAACTAGAAAAAGAACAGCAAACCAATCCCAAAGCAAAAAGAAGGAAAGAAATAATAAAGATTAGAGCGGAAATAAACGAAAATGAGAACAGAAAAGCAATAGAGAAAATCTAAAAAACCAAAAGCTGGTTCTTTGAGAAGATCAATAAAATTGACAAACCCCTCGTTAGACTAACAAAGAAAAAAAGAGAGAAGATGCAAATAAATACAATCAGAAATGAAAGGGGGGAAATTACAAATGACCTCACAGAAATAAAAAGAATCATAAGAGGATATTATGAGAAACTATATGCCAACAAACTAGACAACCTGGATGAAATGGACAAATTTCTAGAAACTCATAACCAACCTACACTGACACAACAAGAAATACAAGAACTTAACAAACCAATCACAATTAAGGAGATTGAATCCGTTATCAAAAATCTCCCAGCAAAGAAAAGTCCAGGACCAGATGGCTTCACAGGTGAATTCTACCAAGCATTTCTAAAAGAATTAACACCAGTCCTGTTTAAACTCTTCCAAAAAATTGAAGAGGACGGAAAACTACCCAACACATTTTATGAAGCCAACATCACCCTAATACCAAAGCCAGATAAAGATTCCACAAGAAAAGAAAATTACAGACCAATCTCTCTCATGAACATAGATGCAAAAATTCTCAACAAAATACTTGCAAATCGAATCCAACAGCATGTCAAAAGACTTATACATCACGACCAAGTGGGATTTATTCCTGGCATGCAAGGCTGGTTCAACATAAGAAAATCAATCAATGTAATACACCACATTAACAAATTGAAGGAAAAAAAACACATGATCATCTCAATAGATGCAGAAAAGGCATTCGACAAAATCCAACATCCTTTTTTGATAAAAATACTTCAAAAGATAGGAATAAAAGGAAAATTCCTCAATATGATAAAAGGCATATATGAAAAACCCACAGCCAATATCATACTCAATGGGGAAAGGTTGAAAGCTTTCCCCCTAAGATCAAGAACAAGACAAGGATGCCCATTGTCACCATTGTTATTCAACATTGTACTAGAAGTTCTAGCGAGGGCAATTAGACAAGACAAAAAAATTAAAGGTGTCCAAATAGGAAAAGAGGAAGTAAAACTCTCACTGTTTGCGGATGACATGATCCTGTATTTGGAAAATCCTGAAGTATCCACAACAAAGCTGCTTGAACTAATAAATGAGTTCAGCAAAGTGGCAGGATATAAGATCAACACGCAAAAATCAGTAATGTTTTTGTACACTAGTACTGAGCAATCTGAGGAGGAAATCAGGAGGAAAATTCCATTTTCAATAGCAACAAAAAGTCTCAAATATCTAGGAGTTAATTTAACCAAGGACGTACAGGACCTATATGCAGAAAACTACAAAACAATGCTAAAAGAAATTTAAAAAGACCTAAACAAATGGAAAGACATTCTGTGTTCATGGATTAGAAGAATAAATATCATGAAGATGTCAATCTTGCCCAAACTGATTTATAGATTCAATGCAATACCAATCAAAATCCCAACAGCTTACTTTACAGAGTTAGAGAAGGCAATTACCAAATTCATCTGGAAGGGTAAATGCACCCAAATAGCCAAAAGCATTCTAAAAAAGAAGAGCAATGTGGGAGGAATTTCAGTGCCTGACCTTGATACATATTACAAAGCTACAGTGGTCAAAACAGCATGGTACTGGCATAAAGACAGACATATCGATCAGTGGAATAGAATTGAGAATCCAGAAATAAACCCTCACCTATACAGTCAACTGGTTTTTGACAAACCTACCAAGCCCACGCTGATGGGAAAAAACAGTCTCTTCAACAAATGGTGTTGGGAGAACTGGATATCTATAACCAAAAGAATGAAAGAGGACCCCTATCTCACCCCCTATACAAGAATCAACTCAAAATGGATCAAAGATCTAAATATGACAGCCAGGACCATAAAACTACTAGAAGAAAATGTAGGGAAACATCTTCAAGACCTTGTAGTAGGTGGTGGTTTCTTGGACCTCACACCCAAAGCACGTGCAACAAAAGAAAAAGTAGATAAATGGGACCTCCTCAAAATTCAACACTTTTGCACCTCACAGGACTTTGTCAGAAGGGTGAAAAGGCAGCCAACTCAATGGGAAAAAATATTTGGAAATCACATATCTGATAAGGGTTTAATATCCAGGATATATAAAGAGATGTTACAACTCAACAATAAAAAGACAAATGACCCAATTGAAAAATGGGCCAAAAACTTGAATAGACATTTCTCCAAAGAAGAAATACAAATGGCAAAAAAACACATGAAGAAATGCTCAATATCACTCATGATTAGGGAAATGCAAATCAAAACTACAATGAGATATCATTTCACACCTATCAGAATGGCCACTATGAAAAAGACAGAACTACAAGTGTTGGAGAGGATGTGGAGAGATAGGAACACTTCTTCACTGTTGGTGGGAATGCAGGATGGTACAACCACTATGGAGGACTGTTTGGCAGTTCCTAAAGAAGTTGAATATAGACTTGCCATGTGACCCTGCAATATCACTACTGGGTATATACCCAGAAGAACTGAGAGCAGTGACACGAACAGACATCTGCACACCAATGTTCATAGCCACATTATTCACCATTGCCAAAAGTTGGAAACAACCCAGGTGTCCATCCACAGACGAATGGATAAACAAACTGTGGTCTATTCACACAATGGAATATTATGCAGCTGTAAGAAGAAATGAAGTCATAAAGCATATGGCAACATAGATGAACCTGGAGGACATTATATTGAGTGAAGCAAGCCAGACACAAAAGGACAAATACTGTATGAATGCATTACTATGAACCAAATATATTGTGTAATATATTGTTTGATTCACACACACAAAAAAAACAAAAAAAACAAACAAAAAAAAAATTTACATGTATCCATTACATTAATTGAGAAATGTATATATTTATTCATCTGTGTTTACTTTTTAGTTTTTAATTGTTTATGTTTTCAATTATTAAATGTACAAAATAAAGTTAAAAAATAAAATAAAATAAAAAACTACTGGACCTTACATGTTAACTAAATCTCAGAATTTTAGAACTGAAAAGTACAGAAGAGATCATTTTCTCCAGCCTTTTTGACTTTTAGAGGAAAAAAAAAAAAAAAAAAAAATGAAGCCCAGAAAGTGCAGTGACTTGCTCAGCATCTCATAGTTTAGTAGTTGTTGGATTTGATCCCAGGTCTCTTAAGTCCCGATACAATATTCTTTCACCCATCCATTCATTTATTCAAAAATATTTGTCTGAGACACCTAGGTCTTTCCACTACACCATACTGTATATACCAAGTAGAAATGCTGAGAAATGTTTTAAGCAACAGAGAAAACAGGCATAATTTGTCATTTAACTATGCAAGGATCACATTGCCCAATGATAGATTTATACATTCATCAAGTCACCCTTATGAAACATGGGGGTGCAGAAAGGGAGAGGAAAGGTAAACAAATGATTGCTTAGTTGAATTACATGCTGGGCTGATTTATCCCAATTATCTCACATAGTTTTCCAAACAATCCCATTAGATATTAGTACTTTGCCAATACATTTAATGAAAAATTGGCTCAAAATAATTAATTTTGCACAAGGGTACTAATGCAGTAGGTAGAAAATCCTGGATTTGAGACATGCTTTTCTGACTTTACAGGCCATATTCTTTTCACTTCCAGGTTGATTTCCAAGCTCAGTGACTGGAAAAGTCAGGTATCTCTGAGTAGCGTAGTCTCTGCCTCTGAAACAATCATTAGGCAAACAATATGCTTAGATTCAGAGTTCCATTAAGGCAGGAGGGTGAATAAAATGAACTTTCTTCCTTCCAGACCTACCTGTCCACAAATATAAAATGTCATCTTCAAACTCTCTATTTTCCTTTTTCCTTTTTTCATTAAACATGCAGCTTTAAATATCTTCTTTAGCAAAGCCAGCTGCCATGGAGACTTGAAAGCAGATGACCTGGCCAAAAGATCTTAACTGATTTTTAATGAAGGTTTCTTTCCTGAATGCCAAGAATAGGAGGGAATTCTAAATGGGCATCTCCAAATGTTAAAGAAAGCCACAGACATCCTTAGGCACTTGGATTTCTCAATCACCCCCTCCTTTGTCCACGCCGAAGGTGACCCTGAGAAGGTTCCAATGACAGACATTATTTTGCAGTGGCTCAAGGTTTCTGCAGACATGTATGTGCCTTACTGTCTTTCCAAAGAGTTTTCTTAAGTCAGAAGTCAATATTTCTCCTTACATCATCTACAGAGATGGTGATCTTATAGTCACTTTATAATTTTTGAACAATAATATTGCAAATGAAACTTGCAGTAAATGATTTCTTTTGGTTCACTTCGCTGTCGTTTACCTCAGTGCTTCCTAACCTGTCTGCACATTGGTATCACTGGGATGCTTCAGAAAAAAATCTCTGCTTGTGTCCCACTCCCACAGGCTGTGATTTAAATGGTTTGAGGAGACCTGGGCTTTAGAAGGATTTAAAGATCCCCAGATGATTCTAATGTGCAGGCAAATCTGGTAGCTCCATTAAATAATGGTCTCATCATTAATTAATTAACCAACTTTAGGAAGAGGGTAATCTAGCCTTCTCTTCCCAAGCCATACTTGCTTCTTTCATAGCTCCCCAAAGCTTCACACAGGAAAGGAGAGTGAGCTACTAAGCCATTACTGAGCTGACCACCATTTGGTGTCAAACACAACTGATCGATTGATCATTTGGGACTGTACTAAGACAGGCTGTGTGAACAACTGCCTCTTAGCACAGCGCACAGTTGCAGGGAGGAGAAAGAATTTATCCTGAGCTCTGTGTTCTACAGAGCCTCTGGGTCAAAAGGAAAGCCAAGAGGAGGAGGGAGAGGAATGCTGCTGGCCCACAAGCTGAGGCACTGTGGGACTGTACATGTGTGAAGTTGGTAGAAGCCCACACAAAGTTCCTGGCTTAACCTTGGCAACCAGATGTTCCTGAGACAGGTGAAGCCCCAGGACTCTAAAGTGGATCATTAGAGGAATCTGGCACTGGTAAGAAAGTTTGGCTAATATAACTAATCAGTCAGAGCCATCAATTGGTACATGGTGGTTATGTGAGGTTACTGTTAAAATGGCAGTGCTCAGGGGCTGATTTTTCTTTTAAGCATCCTGGCTCATACCTAGGACAGCACTAACCACTCACAGTTGGTCAGCTTTTCTCTTCCGTCTCTTCCTTCTTTCTGGCCAAATGGGTATTCAGACTTAGGGGTTTTCATGGGTCTGGCCTTTACCTTTCTCTGTAGGCATAAATGAGTGCCCTAGTCTTCTTCTTTGAATTTAATGCATGAGTGGTGGTGTGAATGGGAAAGTAGGAAAAAGAGATTCCACATCAACCTCATTTCTAAGTCATCTACTTCATTCCAGCTTTGGCCAAAGAGTCCTCCAATGAGGTCTATAATATACTTATTCAACTATTAGTAAAGTAATATTTTAATTCCTATTTGTTCCTTATGCAGAATCCTGTGGGTGACATGGGTAATAGATTGAGAATGATTTGTAAATAGTTGAGTTATTAACCATAATAAGACTAAAATCTCACCCTTAAACTGTACTGCAGGGGGGCAGATGTGGCTCAAACTGTTGGGCGTCCATCTGCCATATGGAGGGACCTGGGTTCGATCCCCGGGAACTCCCAGTAAAATAAAAAATAGAGAGAGAGAGAAGACGCGCGTGCCACCAGGCCCTTTGTGTGGGCATGCTGCCAGGCCCTGCACATGGGCATGCCAGGCCTCGCCAAGCCACGCAGTAAGATGATGACATAACAGGAGAGAGACACAGGGAGAGCCAAGACGAGCTGAGCCGAAAAACCAGGATCTGAGGGGGCGCAGGTGGCAGAACACCTCTCTCCCACATCGGAGGGCCCCAGGATCGAATCCCAGTAAAGATAGGAGGAGAAGGATGAGAAGAGAGGGCAGGAAACAGACACAGAGAAGTGCCCAGTGAATGGACACAAAACAGCAAATGGCGGGGGCGGCGGGGGGGGCGGCGGTTAAGATGGATAAAAAGTAAATAAATAAATAAATCTTAAAAAAAAAAAAACTTTACTGCAAACAAGTGATAACATACACTATGTTTTCAAAGTTCCTGTCCTTAATGAAATTGGAAAATAGTGGAGAAGACAGACATATAAATGAGTAATCAGAATGTTTGCTTGTTCTGTTACAAATGAGGGTACAGTTTCATGGAAGCACAGAAAGAAGGATTTTCATTTTCTTACAAGAGTTAGAGATGGAATCACAGATTCAAATTCGAATTAGGTAATTACAGATGAGTTCTAACAGTAGCTACATTTTTAGAACATTCTACAGAATATAAAATATCTCCAGATCCCATCCTCATAGAATGTAAGCTTCATGAAAGCAAGGACTTGTCCATCTTATTCACCATTGTATTCCCAATGTATCCTTGAAAAGTGAATCCATTATCAATTTTGGATCCTCATAAATGCCTATGATTTGGGAAGAAGGAAGGACGGGAGTATTACAGAGAGAAAAAACCGTGCACAGAAACTACAAATTCACACTCCAAGACCGGCAGACATTCTGAGAAAAAACTCTCAGTAAACTCAGCCATTGGCTCTGTTGGTTGCACTGAGGGGGAAAGACCACAGGCTGCCTGTGATGGTTAGGCTAATGTATCACCTTGGCCAGGTAATTGTGCCCAGTTGAATGGTCAAGCAAGCTTTGGGATAATTGTAATACAAGGTCATTTATGGACTTTAGTCACCAGTGAATTTATTGCATAGAGGGCTGATTACATCTACAATCAACCAAGGAGATTGCCATTAGCAATGAGTGATGTTTTATCCAATCATTTGAATTCCTTAGAAGGGGAAATGATTTCAGCATTCAGAGAGAATTTCCAGCTTGACTTCGGACAGCCAGCATCTCCTAGGAACTCATCAAGGACCTTCATCAGAGCCCCTGATTTGCAGCCTGCCTGCAGAATTTGGACTTGTGCATTGCCACAGTCTGGTGAATTTTATAATTTTATAAAATCATGTACTATTTACAGATATCTCCTGTTGATTCTGTTTCCTTAGAGAACCCTAATACATTGCCTTACAAAATACCTCCCAACATTGCATTTAATACCTTCACAAATTCACCTTGGCACAAGCTCTAATCCATATCTTTAAAAAAGAAAGGCTCATCATTCAGTCCTGCACATTAGCCAAGCTTGTAAGTCTGCTAGAATGGCAAGTGATTGATTTGTAATGAGAAATTACCACTACAGAAACTATAATATTCACATGTTCATGATCACCCTGTTCTACCTTTGCCAATTTAGTAAATTACAGTTACAAAAACTTGTCAGGTTGACCAGAACACTCCTGTCTCCATAAGACTATTCCCTCCCTGTATGAGAGCAGAAATCATAATCAGCAGGCTGCTTAGTAAGCATGGGATCCGAAGTAAAAGAGTTGAGAGACTGAATGGAAGTCAGCTAAGAGAGCCTGACACATTCTTCCCTCCTTTGGGACACTTGTGCCAGTGGTAAAGAATATGCAACATCCTTTCCACTTTACCAATGGCCTCATCTAAGGAACCAGAATAACTAAAGATGATAAGCTAAGGATCTGCCTTGCATAGGATTTCCTCTTCTTTTCCTCCAACTCCCATTCAAGCAGGTTACAATCATGTCTTACAAGGCTGGATATCATTCTGTCTCTTCAAGTTGACCCTGACAATGGTCCCCTATTATGCGGAATGCCCTGCATTATCTCATGTAAGCCTCACAATTCCAAGAGAGAGACATTTTTGTAGAGGAGTTAACTAGGTCTTAATGAGGTTAAATGACTTGCTTCAGTGAATACAGCATTAGAGGGCAAAGAGAAGATACTGCCTGAGGCACTTGAAGCCAATGCCCCTCCCAACACCACCCACCTAGGGGCAAAACAGGAATACATGGCCCCATCACTACAAAGCCTTCGGACTCTGTGACTGGGCAGGACAGACAGTACATGCTGCAGGAGTTCCGTGAAGAATGGCATTTCTGTGGTGAAGGGATGTGGCAAGAAGATTGGGTGGGGATGACATTGAGTTCAGAATCATTTCCTTTCCTCAAGTGTTAGAACATAAAATGCAAATAATCCAGGGCAAATGGGCTGCAAGTCCCTCTTCCCATAATCATAGAAGAACTCTTTGCATTAAGCCCAGATACAGCCTCAGATCTTTCATAATGCAGAAATCCACAGCATAACTCAGCCATTAACAATCAGTCACATTTGACACAAAAAATAGAATCTATATTCACCATCTCTAGGTTGAAAGATGTACCTACAAGACACTGAAGGAGCTCTCTGGTGGAAAACATGATGAAATGAAATCAGGTAAACCCATTGTTTGATAAAATTCTTGAGAGCTCAATTTAAGCATTAGCATATACATATACTAGTGTGTGTAATTACCCAAAGATATACAAGTAGTCATAAAATCATTATGGAATGGTATTTGTAAATGGCAGGAGAGAAAGTCTTTTCAGACCCACCACCCCTTTAAATGATACTCCACTTCTGAATAATGCTGACATTATTCCCTAAAGATGATCAACAGGCTTTGATAGCACTATTAGCAAATGAGATCTGCAGGGAACTGTTTAGGGCCCTTTAAAAAAAAAAAAAAAAAAAAAAAAAAAAGATGTTCTTCAACCTCCAGAAGAACAATTAGTTCCGAGGCAAAATGTAAGAGACATTCTTGCTAAATCATGTCTCAATTATACTCTCAGTCTCACAAAAGAGAAAGGAAGAGAAGCCCAACAAAAGGAACTAAGCCAACTCATTTGACCCATCTGGATGTATCAACTCTGAACCAAGGGAAGGAGAAGTAAGTTCTCAGTCCTCATTTAGTCCTTCCGTTTTGGGGTATAAGCAACCCAATGGAGCCCCAATGCTATTTGTTCATTCATTCAACATCCTAAAAAAAGCATTGCTTTGTCAATGTGCATATTCATTCACACTGTAATTCATTTAGCAAGCATTTACCAACAACATCCTCTTTTCCAGGCATTCTGGTAGCAGCAAGGGATGTGGGAGGAAGAAAATACAGTTCCTGTCCTTAGGGAGCTCACTGTTCAGTCAAGTAGATGATAACTGAGGGAAAAAACATTGACAACTGAACAAGCAGTTGCAATAGTAAGGAAAGTATGATGATAGAATTATGTGAAAGGCACGGCAGAGGTCATAAAAGAAAGAGCACACAGCTCTGAGGTTTGCTAAAGGCCTCCACTATGTGCAGGACATTTTTTAAGATATCCAAGCCTCTCCAAACCGTGTAGCAATTATTTCCAGGTACTGGAATCTTGGGAAAAATGCACTGGCCTCCAGTTCTACATTCTCTTCCCACATCTGCGTCAATTGGATGCCACCCCACCTACTCTGCTGCTAGCTCTGTTCTGCCTCAATATCTGAGGGTAGAATTGATCAGGGATCCCGGACTCTGTGCAGGATGCAGAGTGGAAGGAAGTTTGGGCTGTCTGATTATTTAGGGAGTGATAAGCTCTGTGTACACAAATGAGGGTGCACGTGAATGCTTGGGGATCCAGCAGGGCCAACTGTGGTAGACTGCTAATTGTCTCCCATTATCTGTTCTCCCTTTCAAGAATGGAATTCTACAAATTGTAGCTGGATTTCTCAGCTACGGGTTACATTTTCTAGCCTCCCTTGCAGCTAGGTTAGATCATTTGACTAATTTGGACCAGTGGACAAGGAACAGAAGCAACGTGTGCAACGCTTTCTCCTGCTGCTGGATGAGACAGGTGAAGCAGCAGCAACTGTGGAGCCAGACACCGAGGATGGCAGAGGTGTGCTGACAACCCAGGACAGGTCACCTCTGGAATAGTGTACTACATGAGAAGAAAATGTTATTTTATTTAGCCACACTTGGATTTTAGTGTCTTTGTCCCATAGCTTAACAGAGCTCCGTAAACGTTTGTTGAATGAATGAATAAATATCAAGTGACCTGCACTTGGATGTGTACAAGTTATCCCAAACTTAGCATGTCCCAAAGAGAACCCTTTTTTCTGTCACCTAAATCTACTCCTACTCCATGTATGCCTTCTCAATAAATGGTACCACCGTTTTTCCCAGATGTTCAGTCCAAATATGAGGAACCTTCATTTATTTATTTATTTTCCTTATATGCCATTTCTAAAGTATCACAAAGTCCAAAAATATATTAAACCTGACCTTTTGTTGCCCCTCAACCACCACCATCCTCACACATCATCATCTCTTATTGGTCTCCTTCTCCTGGTCTTGCTCCGTGACAGTCAGATACTCCATACAGCAGACAGAGGTGATCTCTTAAAGCCTTAAATCAGGCCTCATTCTGGGACTAGGGTGAAGCAAGTGAGGCACCTATTTCCAGGCAGAGGATCCGCATTTCCACAATGCTGAGTGTGAGTGTCTCCTTCCTTTTTCTGTCCTAGGCACCTCACTTGCTTCACTCTGGTCTTGGCCCTGATCATTCCTCCTCCAATTAATTTCCACCTTACTCAAAATAAGTCCAAAGTCCTCATCATGGTCTGCAAGACTGCAAATGATCTGGCCTTTGCCTCATCTTCCAGCCCAATGTCCTATCCTCTCCCTACAAAGACCACACTGCCTTCTTGCTGCTCCCAGAACCAATGAGGTCATTCCCTCCTAAGGACCCTGCACTTGCCATTCCTGTCCTCCAGGACACTCTTCCCAATATCCTCACATGGATCCCTCCCTCCCTCCCTATATGTGTGCCTCTCCTCCAGCATTAACCCCAGAGTGGCCATGCTGAACATGCTATACAAAAATGTCATTGAGCCCTAATCCCTCGCATTCTCTATATGCTTACCCTGTGTATTTTTACAGTACTTATCAGAAGCTTCAATGATGGTATATATTCACCTATTTGTTGATTGCCTCTCTCTCCTACTAAAATGTAAATTCTATGATGACACAGACCTCGCCTCTTTTTTCATTCCTCTATTTTATTTTATTTTTTTTAACTGCTGGACCTCCAGCACTCAAAACAACACTGGGAACATAGTAGGCATAAAGTAAGCATATCTTAAATGAATGAATTCATCTAAAATACTCAACAGTTATATGGCCTAGAGTAAGCACTTCAATGTGTCACTATTGTTGTTTTCAGGGAAACCAGCCTTCTAAAACTGGCCAAAGAGATATGACCACATAAGCTGTCACAACCAGCCAGAGAACGTTGCTCTCAAAACCTGCTGCCAAACATCTCAGGGCCTGGGTTCAGGGCACTTCCTCCCCCGAGAAGCGCTTTCCTGGAATACAGCTCTTTTTAAAGACCCACCTAGTCAGCACCACAGCTGACAGGCCATTTCCTCTCTGTCCACTCTTGAGGCCTTTTTTAGATGCCAGGCCTCTCTGACTTCTCGTTTCCCACCGACTTGTCACTGCTCCAGTGTTCTTCCCCCATTTCAAAGAGCAACCAGGGCAGTTATACTGCTGGTCTCCTGCCTCTCCTGCCAGCTCTGCAACAGAGAAAGGTCATGCTGTCTACCTGTCTGGGACACAGCCAGGAAAACTCGCCGGGCCTAAAAAAAACTGCTCAGGTGTTTCTGCAGAGCAGGTGTTTGTTTACTTTTAGGTAAATTGTAGATTTAACATGTGCCTGACAGGTCCATCTGATCCCAAAGTTCTGCCTGAATGGTACTGGAGTTTATTCTGTAGCTGGAATTATATCCCAACCCTTCCTTAGGACTGATTAGAATGCCCAGTGTTTCTTAGGGAGTGAGAAGAAAACGGGTAAGAGGCAGTCAGAGCAATTTGTAACATCCTCTGGCAAAAAGGAAGAAACTATATGGCATTCTTAAGACATATTTCTGGCAGAAGGAGGTGCATATCTGATTTTGCTCACTCAGAATATTACAATCTTGAGTGTAATGGCTGGGTCAGATCCAGTCAACCTAGGAAGTAGTGAGAGGGGCAGTTTCCTATATTGTTGGTAGAAATTTAAACCAGTACAAACTCTTTTAGAATGCAAATGTACAGAATGCATTGAGAGTCTTATATTGTCCATACATATTAGCTGAGCGATTCTAATCACTATAGCAAAAACTCTAAATTAAGGTGATAGTTTTCATTATCCATTCACCCAACAAATATCATTTGAGCATCTTTTGTTTGCACTAGCAAGAGAGACGAGGGCCCTCATGAAACTTAATTTCCAGTAAGAAAGTTGGATAAGAAATACATAATTAAATATATAATATCAAGCATTCATAGGTGTTAGGAAGAAAAGGAGCCAGAGGAAGAGGGCATAGAATGAAGAGGAGGTAAGGGTGGGAGGGTGGGCCTCTCAAAGGAGGCAACATTTCACAATGAAATGAATGGCATGAGGGAGCAGACTATGCACTACAGGGGGGTGGGGGGCGGGGTGGGGACAGACAGTTCCAGCAGAGGGAACAGTAAGTGCTAGACTGCATGTGTTTGAGGAACATAAGGAAAACAGTGTGTCAGGAGTGCAATGATAAGGCAGATCCATTACACAAAACCTTCATTTTTAGTAGTGTATACTAGTAAACTAGTTAAATGTCCAATAATCATAATCTATATAAGTTAATTGCCATTCATCTACTTTTTAGACCAATAGTGGCCCTAGAGTTAGCATGAGGTGGATCCAAATTCTGATTCTCCCACTTGCTACCTGTGTGACAGGACATTTATTTAGACTCTCCCTTCTTCTAGTGTCTCAGCTAGTAAATAAAGACAAACATCACCCCTAATTTTGTAGTTAGGTGTAAATGAGACAATACATGCACTTTTCAACATCCCTGGGAAATTGTGATAGGAGGATAGAATTGATGCTGGCGGTGGTGATAGTGGTGGTGGTGGTGGCAGCAGTGATGATGTTTCAATACC
Organism: Tolypeutes matacus; assembly: GCA_026826555.1. NCBI lineage: Eukaryota > Metazoa > Chordata > Mammalia > Cingulata > Chlamyphoridae > Tolypeutes > Tolypeutes matacus. The sequence goes on from JAKSZT010054489.1 coordinate 19,095,598, forward strand.
CAGAAGAAATTTTTAACTTGAGACTTCATGAAGCCAACAAAATATTATATTATGCTTAAATGACTGCTCACTCTGAAATGAGAAATATGTGCTAATTTACTACATTTTAACCTAAATGTATATAATGTACTACAAATCCAGATATGGGACACAGTGATATTATTTCTCTACCAGAGAACTGGAATAAACATTAATTGGGTGAGTATAAAAGACCTATCTTTTTCCAAGTTTGGTACAATTTTTTCTTCCCTTGTTCCACCTCTGGATACTGGACTCCCCTTAACCCAGGAGAGTTTAGGCTAGAACATCACTATTTTGCATCAAGGTCTTTAGCTTCAATCACTGCCAGATATCAACTAACCAAAGCAGGGGTTCTTAACAAGGGGTCCGTGAGCTTGAGTTGAAATTCAAAAAAATGTTATTCTTATGGGACATGTGGTGCGGGTGTATATTTATTAAATAATACAGTATAGTGTGGACTTAGTAAGAGGTCCGTGGTTTTCACCTGATCAGCAAAGAGGTCCATGAACAAAAAAGGTTAAGAACTCCTGAATTAAAGTCTTCAACAACTGATTCCTTCAGAGGTTTTATTTCCCCAATGTGCTTAGAAAAATTAAGAAATAAATTGCCTTCCAAAAGTTCACTTTCTATTTTGCAATATGATCCTACATTTCTGCTTCTCTCCTCTCCGTTGCATTGGTATGAGCAATAATGAAGAGTAACTTCATGATTCCACCCATTCCAAGTGGCAGGATTTAGAACATTTTTGGCTGCAGGGCTATGATTTCTCTTGTCTACTTAATTTGCTAGGGGTGGTAAAACAGACACACTGCTATTCAGAGAAGAGTATTATTGAATAGCTAACATTTATTGAGTACTAATAATATCCTAGGAACTGTGCTAAGTGGTTTTTACATATTGTCGTGCTTTAGTCTTATATGAGCCCTGTGATATAGCTACTATTTTAACCATGTTTATATATATACATATTTATATATATAAATGGAGTTGAGGCTATTAAATAATTTACTCCAGGTCACAAAGCCTATTAGACGTCTAATGCTATTATAAAGACATTTGAAATATGTATCAAAAAGCTTTAAAATATACATGCCATTTGACCCACCAATTCAAATTTTAATAAATTATTTTGTACAAACAACATAAAATGTGGAAGACCACTTACACAAAGATGTTCATTAAGGAGTATTTATAGAGGTAAGTGTTTGGAAATCAAATGTTCTCAAATACAAAGTGGTTAAGTAAATTGTTCGATATTTATTTGATAAAAGTTTAATCCATCTTTAAAATATTATTAATGAAGAGTTTCTAAAAATGAGAAAATAATTCTATTATAAATTTAGATGAAAAATTGATACAAATCTTATCTACACTTTATTGAACATGTATATCAGCCACTGTGCCATTTTATAGAAATGCATAATATTTAATTATGTGGTTGTGTATATGTATCAACATATAATTTTCAATACACTCTATGAGAAAGCAAAGAAGGTATTAAAACCCTGAGAGTTTAAGGAAGTTCTCAATGCAAAACTACTAGTGAGCCCCAATCTGTCTGGTTCTAGAGCCAAACTTTCTCCACTACTAAAGATTTTATATAAACTATGACTAAAGAAATAGAGAAAAATAGACCAAAACTTAATGATTGTTCTTGAATGGTGGGTGTATGACAGGATAGCTTTATTTTGTTCATTAAGGTGTAAAATATTTCAATTGGCACCATGTACTCACCCCTTAGTTTTAATAAATTTTAACATGGTACTAAATTAGTTCCTCATATTTTAAAATAAATTTTAAAACTACCTGTAATAATGCTTTTGTGTATCCTTTTGCAACTGTTTCACTAAATATTGTATTTCTGATACTTATCAATGTTGATACATGTACCTCTATTTCATTCATTTTATCACAGTGATCCATTTTTAATCACAATTTATGAATCCATTCTTCTACCATATGGTTGGTTTTCCCTTTTTCTCTCAGGAATTACCTAGAAACAGGATTGTTGGGTGGTAAGGTATAAAAATCCTTAATCTATTTGATGGCACTTTTTTGTCCATCTGTGTTGGTGAGAATATATTAACTGCAATAATAAACGACCTCAGAACCACAGGGACTTAACACACAACATGCTTCTCCTTCCGCTGATCATCTTCTGTTTCTCAGTGTTCAAGGAAGATGTCCGGCCACCCCTGAGTCCTAAGTTCAAGTGGCTAGCAGGGACTGACTAGCATTTTGACTCCCATCCAACTCCCCAAGACAGAACAGGAGGGGCCAGCTCACATCATGCATCTGTCATTGATCCAATCAGCAAGGACTACAGAAGCAGGCTCACAGTTCACAAAGGCTGCCACAGACCACCCTTTGTGGAGGGCTGGGGAATGAGCAGGTTTCAGGACACAGTAGATGCACCTCCAAGGGAAGACCCCGCTAGAACGGCACATTCCAAGACAAATAAATCCCCTCTGTTCTCATCTCCACTAAAGATAACCCAGCTTTCTCTCATTTGGATTTTCTGTAGCTACAAATATAGAAATGCTTCATTTAGAGGTCCTACTCCTTGGTTATTACATGGGAAAGGTTTTTCAAACTTTCTTGGGAATATGAATTGCAACAAAGATCATTGAGTTTTGGCTCTCAAGTGCAGGGGAAAAAATGTAAAGTTCAAGTGGAATAAGAGTAATACATCTGACCTAAAAACCTCTTTCTCAAGCCTAAGCAATTTTAAACAGATGGCCTTTCCAGTGTGATATATAACTTGAAAGACTTTATCTTGGAATGGAGAAAAGCAGGAAGTTGTTGACATGTGGCCTTTTCTAAGCCGGGTGGCCTATGTTCTAGTTTTAAAAGGGGCGTGTATCAATTATGGTACTTGTCATCTGCGCTGCCAACCAGACTTGGACAGGAACCTCATTTGCTGGGTATATTTCAAAATCTAACTTTCCAGTTGAATTTCCTTCTTATCCCATTGAGTGCATCCATATATACACACACACACAGAGTAGATAATGTGTACATATAATGGTTGAAAATATACACAATAATTTTCAACTTCACAACCTCAGTGTCTAGACTAGGTTTAGCCATAGACCATCTGTGTAACCATAGGCAAGTTAAATTTTAGGATTTCACTCTGTAAAAAGAGAAATGTGCCAACATTATTTCTAAAGCTCCCATGCAGCTTATTCCTTAAACATAAATGCTCAACAATACACATTTCAATTCAATGACAATGGTCCTATCTAATAATGTGCACAATGATGGCCTGCACACATTGAACACTCACTTCATGCTAGGTATTGTCATAATCTCTTTCTACCCATTATCTCATCTATTGAATCAACAATTTACATAATACAAGGTAAGTACAAGCATTATCTTTATTTTGTAAATCAGAAAACTGAAGCATAGAGAGTTAATAGTGATGGAAGAAGGATCTGAAGCCAGTGGCAAGATTGCTGGGCCAGAGGTCTTTATCAGTCTCTTGGGCCCTGGGGCCCAGTTTACAAAGCTCTTTTCATGTGTCACTCCCTCACATATAGCTGGTAGACCTGTTGAAATTAATCTCCCTTTTAAAGCTGAGTAGAATGAGGCTCTTAGTGGTTACATAATTTGCCCAGGTAGAAATGATGAAGTCAGGCTCAGAATCAGGTAGATGTCTGTCTGTTCTGTCAGAAAGAATAGAAGGAAGAGAATTTCTTCTTCATTATATTCTTGCATGTGGCAGACAGCATGGAGAGGGAAAACAGCCAAGACCATCCATACAGAAGAATTACTGGGGATAAAACCCTGGTTCTGTACTTTAGAAATCAGTATGTGCATGGCAAGTTACCTTACCTCATTTTGCTGAGCAGACTGAGAGGTGCTCAGTAAATGGTAATTCCCTTTCACTTTACAAGTGATCCTACAACCTACTTTAATACAACATTTTGCTCTTGATGGTCATTAATTATAGTGACCCTAAAGGTTTTAAAGTGCCAAACCACCCAGGGTCCTGCTAGTTTATTTGGAAGTATTTTAATTTATTCTACACAGCCGTTTGAGTTCAACAACAACAAAAACAAGTTTCCAAATTGGCTGATATATTTTTAGTTAGACAAAGACAGGGCAGATCTTGAGCAAACTGCTTATAATTGGTGCTGTTAGGCTCCATCCTTTCTTGGTACTCTCTGCCTTGGGTTTCTGCTACTCTTAAAAAATAATTAACTCATTTTTACTTTTATCAGTTAGCCTTTGTAGTGTAACTAACCACTCCAACATTTCATGGCATAAAATAACCATTGTCTTGCCTATGATTCTGTGGTTTAGCAATTTGAACTGGGCTCAGATGGAATGGCTTGTCTCTGCTCCACATGGTGTTGACTGGACTCACTCATGCATTTGAGGTCAGCTGGTAGTTGATGGACGCACTCACATGTCTAGAAGGTAGCTGGCTGCTGGCAATGGCAATTGAGGTAACTGGGATGTGTCACTTATTATCCAGCAGGATAGTCCAGGCTAATTCATATGGTGATAATTACAGGATTCCCAAGAGAAGCAAGACAGGAAAAGCCACAAGGCACAAGCACCTTACAAGTCTTCTCACACACCAGATTTGCCAATATACCATTGGCCAAAGGAAGTCAAAGCCAGATTCACAAAGTAGAGAAATAGATTCCCCCTCTTTTTTATTGAAGTTTATCATTCATACATAAACATCCATAAGCAATAAGTGTATAAGGGTATACTAACAAAACAAACATGCATAACATCATACAGGGCTCCCATACATCACCCCTCCACCAACACCTTGCATTGCTGTGAAACAATAGTCAAAAACTATGAAAGAGCATTGTTAAAACATTACTACTAACTATAGCCAATATCTTACATTGGGTGTATTTTTCCCCCAATCCACCCAGTTAATGACACCCTGTACTATATTCTTGTTATAATTCATGAGAGTATTCTCTTATTTGTTCAGTTAACCGCAATCCATCTTCCACCACAGGATTCATTGTTTATATAATCCCATGCTTTGTACAATCCCTTCAAAGTGTACACTCAGTGGCTCTCATATTCATCACAGAGTTGTGCTGTCATCACCTCAGTCAATTTTAGAATGTTTTCATTACTCCAAGAGGAAAAACCCCATACCTCCTTACACCACGCTATTGTTGGCCCTTAGAATTGATATAATATCTTCTTGGCCATTGCTGCAAAAATATTACAATAGTACTGTTAACCATCATCTATAAGTTACATTAGTTGTACTTTTCCTGTGTATCACCATATTCTTAACACTTTGTAAAAGAAGAACATTCTTATTATATTAACCACAATCTTCATCCACCACCAAAATCACTGTTATACAGTCCTTACATTATGCTTTAGCTTCTTTAAATTGAAAAATTACATCCACAGACTACCCCTTTCAGCCACAATCACATTTATAAATCAGCAGTGTTAGTTATACTCACTATAATATATTATCATCAACTTATTCATTTCCACACATTTACAACATACCTTATTAAAATTCTACATACATTAAGCATCAGCTCCCATTATCAACCCATCTTCTACTTCCTAGTAACTTATACTCTATAGAGTTTACCTCTGTGAGTTTATACATCATTTTATAGACTCCCCCTCTTGATGGGAGGAAACGCAGTTACATTGCAAACGAGTGAGCATACGAGGTGGGAAGATTTTTTAGCCATTTTTGCGATCTACCTTGTACCTAATATTTAAGAAATCTATGTACTATGTTTTCTAATGAGTATCTGAATTTTAAAAGTGGGATCCCTTCAGAAAGCAATATTTAATTAAATAGAAAGGTGCTTTAACGATGCATTTTATGGTAGATCCCTGGGGAAAAGAATAGAGAAAAAATATTTTACAGAGTTCTTCCCAATCAATCCTACAAGAGAAAACAATTACAGCATCCGGTCCACCCAGACTTCTCCAAAGGAGAGGCTTTTATAAAACTGTCAGTTATATCTTTGATAATAGCTTTATTTCGCCTGGTATTAGCATTAAGAAAAACGTGCCAATCTTAATCATTCCTTTCAATTCACACAATTGTTTCCTTTTGTCCAAGAAATAATCTTATATTTAATAAATGGACAAAGGAATACTCAGAGGAGATTAGCATGGAAAGGAAATGAAGGCTTCTTCTCAAACCTCTTGTTTAATGAAAAAAATAAAAAATAAAACACCTTGACATATCTCTCCCAGATAATCAAGTAATGGTTTGAATACCTAGAGCAGAGGAAGCTCAGAACTTCATAGAAGAGTGTCAGTTTCCTCATTCATTCATTTAATAGTCAATTAACAAACACTTATTGAGTATCTACTGCATATCAAGACTCTCCTAGACATTATGGATAAGACAATGAACAAGACAAGGTCCTACTCTCACAGAACTCATATTCTAATGGATGAGTCAGACAACAAATGACTAAGGCAATAAACATAATAAAAGTGAAAAAATAAATAAATCATTGTCAGAGAAGAGAGTACAGTTAGGGGGCTTTCATAGGCTGCTCAAGGAAGGTCTCTTTGAAGAGGTGGCATCTGAGCACAAATATCATGCACAGATCAGGGGGAAGAGCATTACAGACCCAGGGAACAGAAAATGCTAAGACTGTGGAAAAAGAACGAATGTGGATTATTCCAGTAACAATGAGAAGGCCAGTGTGTCTGGAAGAGCTTGGGAGACATGTATTAGGTAGTTCATTTAGTTTAATCAAAAGCAAACCTCCTGTAAATTTTACCTATTAAACTCAGTACCTATTGATACTTACTTCATACATTTGTCAAATGAATAATTGAACAAATTAACAAATGCATAAATACATTATCTCAAGCAAGAGAGCTGAGAGGATTTTTATCCCTGGAGGCAAAACACCACAAACCAGAAGAGGTTCAGCCTGGCCCCACATTCCCATAAGTCACGGATATTGAGACCAAGGAGAGTCTTTCCAGCCCGGTAACCCAGGACCCCCATCTACTGTGCCTAATGCACCACCCTCTGAAAAGAATCCATTGAGAATAACTGCATCTTGCTTCTCATGCCAGTTTTCATGGGCCAAGGTTCCAAGCTGAAGCAATGCCTTTGGTTTCCAACCCTGGCATAATTTACCATTGCCTCTGGCTCAGCTCTCTCTATTTCTTACTCCCCTCCACATCTTTCTGCTCTGTCCTCTGGAATTGCCATTCCAAAATCAGAAAACTCCTCCACAATGTGCACCTCTTCTCAGATCATTCCCTTCAACTTCTTGCCTTAACAGAAACTAGCTCTTGTCTGAGGATTTTTCCATTACAGCTCTTTCACCTGGTAGTTCTTTTTTCCACAGTTGAGTTATGATTTAAATATACTTCCCTCTATCTCCCTTGGTGCTTCCCCTTACTTTTCTAAAAGCTCTCTTCTCTAAAGGTTCAAACTATTTGTTCTTGACCACCCTCCCCTCTCCACTAACTCTTCTGAACTGAGTCACTCCAGCTCATTCATTGAAGAATTAGGCTCTTGTCACATAATGTTTCCCTCAAACTCATTTCCTATCCCCACCATTGATGTTTTCTGTGACAACATATATGAGTTTTCCAATAACTCAGCTTCTCAACTCCTTGAATCTCCATCTGAAGCTACCTTCTGCTTGACTCACCTCTGCTATCAACTACCAGGTTGTCATCACTTAACACTTTTATACTTCTGAATTCAACCACTCCAATGTCTGATCACAACTTCTTCTCCATCTTGCTATCATTTTCAACATTGAAATTTCATGTTCAGTGACCCCACTGTCCAAAACCAGAAGCCATTTCCTCCACTCAATTCCAGCCCTAAGAAGTTTGTATTCCCATCATTTCAGTAAATTTTAGGAAAACATACATTAAACTCTTCTTCCCCTCTGATTTTTTTCCATCACATTTATCTACAAAACCCCTATCCTTGAGCTCTTTTCTCTGTCTATAGCAGAGTAGTTGAGCACAGCTGGAGAAAATTATATAATAGGGTGAATCAGTCAATGACCAAATAGGAAGGACACAGCAAATTCAAATTAAGTAAGTCAGGAAAAGTTTAATAAAGGTACTGTTTGCAAACCTGTGAGCATAGTATTGGGAAACCCACAAAGGATCCTGTAGTACCAGGGCTAGCAACAATGGGATGTTATATCTGATTTCTCAGAGAGAAAAGCCATCAAAATACTCTCCATTTCCCTTCTACAAATCTACAAAATCCATCTAAAGCCACCTTCTCCAGCTCTCATCATGCTATAATAGAAGAGCTATTTCTCTTGTTCAAGGTCACTGCCTTCTTATACACTCTAGACCCAATCTCCTCCCTCAGAAGATCTTATACTAGCAACAATCTTTTCCCCATATGTGGTGGCTTGGAGCTATGAACCCAAGAGAACACATTCTTAAACTTAATCCATTCCTGTGAGTATGAATCTTGTAAATAGGACCTTTAGAAGAGATTGCTTCAGGTTAGGTGTGGCCCAACTGAATCAGTATGGGTCAATCCTTTTACTGAAGGACTTATAGGGAAGGTCAGAAAAAGAGAGAGAAAGCAAGAGGGCGGAGCCAGAAGCTGAAAGTCAACAAAAGCCCCTGGAGAGGCCGCCATGTGACAGAAAAACCAAGGACCAAGGATCCCCAGCATTCAGCCTCAGAACACCACGGTCTTCTGGGAGAAAGCATTGCCTTAATAATGCCTTGATTTTGGAGCTCTCCTAACCTCTAAACTGTGAGTCAATATATATCCCCCATTTTTTTTTAAAACCAACCCATTGCATGGTATTTTGGCAGCTAAGAAACTAAAACACCATACAGCCTCAAAATCTCATTCTGCCATATCCTTTGCCATCAGCATTTGCATTTATTCTAATATAGCTCATCTTTCTAAAAATGTATTTCAACCTCACACGTTCCTTAAAGTGGGATCCATTATCCCTTCTTTCACAACGAAGATTTTTATTTAAAAATGAAATATAGATTTTGTACCAGAAAGGTGTTGAACATCAAGTCACGTCCTTGAGCTGGTGTAACTGGGGCCAGGGCAAAGGTGGGAGGGTCATCCACACCCACTGCCACAGATTCAACATCAGGCCTGGGGCAGGGGTGGGCTTAGGGGGATGGAGGAGCAGCATTTGCAGTTTGCAGCATTTGAAGGCCCCATTTCCTTTATTCTTCTTGAGGCAATAAAAAAGAAATGAGGTGCCCACTGCTTTCCACTATGAAACTTAGCTTTGAAAGTCTCTGAACACCTTTATTTTCTCTTTTCTAGTCCAAATCACTGCTCCCCTCCCAAAAGGAGCTGCTGCGGAATTTCTGTATCAGGAAGATTGCAATTTGGTTCTGGTTGTGAGTGTAAAATTCATTTGCCTAACACCTTACATTTTATTAAGACAGTATCAGTTGCTCATTTCTAAAAAATGCACTTCCACCCTAAATAGTGATGGTTGTGGGGGCAGGGGTGAGGGGTGAAACCACCAGTTTGCTCCACCACTTCCTTCTCATCATCCCTTACTCCCTCCCCTTGCCACCACCTAGGTTCACAAACTCTTGCTCACTTTTCAAGAACAAGTCAAAACTCACCGTACTTTGAAGCATTCCCCAGCTCCTCCAGGATTAGTTGCTAGTTCCCAAAGGCCCCTATTGAAGTTGATTATATTATACTAATTAGCATTATGTTACTAATGATTATACCAGCACATATCATGTGTACTAGTAATCTTCCCCCAGACTTTAAACACAAATCACACTCTCATTCATCTAGCCTCTCTTACATGGTAGGTGTTCAAAGATGCACTTTGAAGGCGTGAACTTGTCAATTAATCAATTCACTGAGGCACTGCTTGTCCAATATCCAATCCTTTTCTTCCTCCAGAAACCCTAAACAACATATATTTGTGTTCCTTCATTAACCTCTACAAGCACCATTCCAGAATGTCCTTTTGAGGTTTATTTTCCTTCTCTCTAAAAATGCACGGGGGCAAAAATGAACTTAAAAGCTACTATCTTAATGGTATGAAAGTTGCACACACGGTCTAGTAGAGAACATATAGTTATATGGCCTAATCCCTTCATTTTACAGATGAAGACCAAAGGAGGGAAGTGACTCGCTCAAGGTCACAGAGCAATTCAGGATTGAAATGAAAAATCTGATGACTCCAGGTCACCGGCCAAAGCTTCGTTCCCTACACCAAGCAGCCACCTTCATGTGACCCACCCCAAGCGTTGTAAATGTGTTCACATTTAGAACATATTCCTCACTCATAAATTACACAAAATAGCTTGTGTAAAATGGAAACAGTAGTCAAGAAAATGACCCAGGTACCATAACTCTGGCTACATTGCAACTGCTGGGGGACAGAGAAGCCAGGAGGGGCCAGATTGGGGAGAGAGCACAGTCATCATTAAAGCTCCCTGTTTAAAGGGCAGGGCTTGGTTTTGAAAACCTTTGGGTTCCTCTCTCAGTGCCTTGAGAGCTGCTATCATTTAAAACATGTGTGTCTAAGCACCTTCAATCTTATTCAAATATTTGCCTATATTAAGTCACATGACCTTATCCTATGATAACTATTTCTACTCCCCAGTCTTGATTTATGTGAAACAGCTAGTAAATATCTGATTCAGTGATTAACCATTATTCACGAAGCAAAATGAGCCTACCTTATCATGTCATAAATTTAATGTAATATTATCTTGCTTCACTTTTCTATCCACAGTTTTAATCCACGATCTTCTCCCATTCTTGCCACAGACTCCAAAAGAGGTACGGGGAGGAACTTAAGAAGAGATCTTTTCTGCCAAACCCTATCTTTGGAAGATGGTGAGGATGACTCAGGGAAATGTAGTAACTGACCGCTGTTAATGTCAGAACACGATCGGAAGTGGTCTTCAGGGGAAGATGCAGAGATTTGCCATTGATCCCCTGTCTTAAATCGATGTGAAACCGGCCATTAAAAGGCAAACCCTAGCAGTCCTGGAAAAGAAGGAATTTGACTATTGGGGATGTAATCTGGACAGCTTGTGTTTGGGAGATCAATATGCATTTGTGAGGCTTTCTAACTGCAGTGATGGCAAATCCAGGAAGTGAATCATTCCTCAGGGCAATGGCTAAGAGAGCCACATAGTAAATTCCTCCCTCCACCATGGATTTCCAGTCACTAAAGTCATCAAGTTGGCCTGAAGACCCCTCAAAATAATGTGTTGCTATTGTAAAAGGCCTCCTGTGACTCACAACAAACCCCAGTTGGTCTATGTGTTCAGCCTCCTCTCCCACCAGTCCCTGCTCACCTTGTGTTGGAAGCTGCTGCCACTTTAGAGTTTTCTGAACCCTCCGGTTTCTCTTCCTACTGCTCCAGCTGCCTGGAAACGCTGGTCCCCTCCTCCTCTTTCCCATAATTCATCCCAGAGTGGGTCCTAATCAGCACTCAAAATTTATCTCAGGTGTAACCTTTCTGAGAAAATATCCCTAAACACATTTCTCCCTTCTCCTCCTGAACAGCTTTTTAAAAACATTAATGTGCAAATGAACCACCTGGGGATCTCGTTAATATGCAGATTCTGATTCCACAGGGCTGGGGTGGAGTTGGAGAGTCTTCACTTCCAGCCAGCACCCAGTGATGTTGATGCTGCTGATTTTAGACCACACTGGGGTACTCAGCCTCTGTAGGTTAGGGCACCTCTGCTAGCAATGCTATCGCAATTGTTTGATTGCACGTCTATCTCTGCCAGTAGACCCTTGAGGTCAGGAACTATGAACCTTTCAGTTGCATGTAACAAGAAGTCAACTGAAACTGGAAAGAGGAAAAGTGTGAGGGATGCTTTGGCTCAATTAATTGAAACAAAAAGTCTAGAAATGTCTAGCTTTGGAAACAGCTAGATCTGGGTGATCAAATGATGCTATCAGTTCTTTCCATTCCTTGACTCTGCTTTATTCATCAGCAAAAGCGGTAAAAGACAGAACACCCAACAGGATAGTTCATGTCCTACCAGCTCAGCAACCTCAAGAGAAAGATCTATCTTTTTCGGGTGCTCACAGATTAATGGGGAAGTTAGATTAAATAAACAATTACCAATCTAAGATGTTAAGTCCAATAACAGGTATGTTAAAGGTACAATGGGATCTGAGTTGATAAAGAACCAACTCATCCTAGAGAATTCAAGGAAGTGGGGGTGGGGGTGGGGTGCCTGAGGGGAGAGGATCTAGAGGAAGGCCTTAAAGGATGATTATTAGGTTGCTAGGGAATTATGTCCAGACAGAAGTTGCCTGGTACATGCCCCTTAGACAGGACCTTCCTTAATAGTATATCAAAAAACTGGGAGAGTCACTTTGACATGCAGATAACTGAGATCTGTAATGCCAAACATAAGGGTGTTTGGAAATATCTAGATGATCTAAGATCATGAAATCTTAATGCTGGTAACTTGCTTAAATGCATCTAATCTAACTTTCTATTCAAAGATGAGAAAATAAATTGAGAGCCAGAAAGTTGAAGTGATCAAACATTTATTGACTCTTCTGAAGACATTAATACTTCATCTGGTTATTCTCACATACTCAGGTGCATGGAGTAATGCTAATACCACCATAATTTCAGATATCAATAAAATAATGGCTCCAAGGGAGTCCAGTTTCCTTCTAATTATGTTTTTTACATAAGAAATATATCCATGCATGTTTTCAGAAGCCTACAAAAAAGATGGCAGAAAAAATTGCATCAGAGATTCATCCAGCCAATATTTCTTGCACATGTACTATGGAACAGGCACAGTGCTAGAGAAACTAAAAGGGTTAGTTTCTACCTGCAATTAAAATTATATGCCTCATTATTGAAAGATTACCTTTGAAGAGATTAAAAACTCCCAAAGCTAGGGCTTTAATACTGAGGATAACAGGATTGAGAGGAGAGTTGCATTATAAGCACATTAAATTTGTTAATTCAAACTAAACATACTAGGGAGTAATTCAAAGATGTCTGCACATATGTACACATACATAGGAGGCAGCAGAGCCCTGTGATTAAGTCTATTAACCTGCACCCAGATTTTCTGGATTCAAATCATGGCTCCACTGAGTGCTAACTATATGATATGACAAACTGTTCTGCCTTAATTCCCACAACTAAAAAAATGGGGACAATAAAAATATGTATGTTTTGGAATTGCTGTAAGGATTCAATGAGACAACATATGCCAAGTGTTTGGAGCAGATCCTAGAGCACTTTAAGTGCTTCTAAGTGTTGACTTTCCTAATGGTAGATGGGTCTGCCCTTGTTCTACCCTGGGAGCATATTTCCTTGAGTAAGGATGGGGGAGGGGCTATAGGAATCCAGAGTTTTTCTAAATCTTTCTCTGTTCCAGCTTGTCTCAATGTGAGAACATCAAAATGTCAAACCTCACTGATCCTGTTGTCCAAAGTTAGTTACATCATGCTTTTTAAAAGATCAAGGTCATTTTGAGTACACACAATTTTCCCACTGGGGGCTCACTTTAGAACCATTTAAGAAGTAGTCGGATTTACTGGGGAGAGTTTGGACCAGGAGTCAGAGATTTATATTCTTCCAATTTGGCCATGGCCACTTTCTGTGCTCTTGGGTAAAGCACTCAACTCTGTGCCTTTTTTCTCCTTTCCTACAAAATGAGGATAATACAATCTACAATCTCCCTGTTTCCAGGATCAAATTAATATGAATATGCTTTGAAAATAAGAGAAGGAGGTGGAAGGAAGGGAGGGAGGGAAGCAGACGAAATGTTATTCAGGGCAGGGTTACAAAATGTTGATGGGGAGGTGAGTTCTCCTTGCCTATGAAATAATACAACTGTTGAGATGTAAAGCAGGAGCAAAGATGTTGAGATAGTATTATTGGGGGGGGGGGGGCTGCAAATCCTCCCTTCTGGTGTTTCCTTCAATTAGAAGGGACAGCCTTTGCTGTAATTCTCCTGGCCTCTCTGCACTCTCCCACTCAGCCCACCAAGGAACACAGGGCATGCCTAACCCAGGCTTTTCCACTTTCTTTCCTTGTGGCTAGGAATCATTGCTCTTTTCTGCTTCAAGGGCCTGCCGGGAAGGCCTCTGGTGGCCGGGGGCTCCAGGGACTGAGTGTCCTGTGGGGAAGCCCCAGGGGCTCTCACACCTTTCTCTCTAGGGATAAATTGCCCCCACCAAATGGGAATTCTGCTGAGCTGCCGCTGGAGCAAGGGGCCCCAGCCCGCAGAGGCCCACTCTGGTGCAGTGAGTGGGTAAGCCAGCTCTGCTTTCTCCCTCTCTCCTGCATAAGAACTAATAATTAATCATCATTAACACCAATGATGTTATTTCTATTACTGGTCAGTGTCATTAAATACCAATAGGAATTCCCATTACTACTTACCCTCTATCACATTAACAACAAAAACATTATTTTAGAATATTACTCTAGTTAGATCATGTTTCCCACTCATTAACTTATTCAAATCCCAAACAGCCCCATTAGGTGGTCAGGGAAGTTATTATGATCCTCGCTTTAGATGCAGAAACTGAGGTTCTGAGACATGAAATGATCTTTTAAAGTTTCCCAGTGAAAAAAATTTAAAGCAAGACCAGCAGCCAGGCCTTCAGACTCCTTTTTGAATGTTCTTTCTCAAATGACAAATCCATTCCATTTTCACTTCCTGGGCTGAACAAGCCCCACCGAAAGCAATACAGGAATACCCACTAAGCACTTAGACTATACAATCCTAATTCACTGGGCTTGAGTAAGGATTACAGCAGATAATATTTACAAACTGAAATGGGCTGCACAAATTGCTGTCCCATCGTTCTTCTGGTTTCAAGATGTCTCATGTTCCTGAGACACATCACAAGCCTTAACAACACTGGTGGAGTTTGGGTTAACTGATCCACTGTTTGTCGGCGGACTTCACATTTGTCAAGTATGAGAGAAGCCAGGCTTCCCAGAGCAATTAAGCAATCATAAGCCAGGTCAGAGAAGATGTTTTGCTAGAAACGATGGGAGCCAGACACATCCAGCTATGTGTAAATTATACGTGTGTCTGCTTCAAGAGATCGTATCTACACCCTTTGTCTGTTCAGCTTGACCCTAACCTCTTGGACTTGACTCCTCTTTGAGCCAATCGCCTGCACTTGTATCTTCCACAGTTTGGCCAATATTGCAATTCCTCGTGCCTGTTAGGAAGTCTGGTCAGCTTGACCTGGGCCAAGCAATATACTGAATTTTATTTAAAGGTAGATCATTTGTTTTCCTCAGTGAACAAGCCTAATTCACGGGATGTCTTCTCCAGGTGGAAGATTACATTCTACTCCGTTTGGAAAACTAAGACAACAAGCATCAACTACAAATAAGGTGGTTTGGTGGAAAGGCAGTAGTATTTGGAATCAAGTTTCCAATCTTAGCTCTGTGCCTGTGAAGTCTGAAACCAAAGAATGCTGTCTAGAGCTGTTTCTATCGAATGCTCACTATGTTCTAGAATCTATAGCACTCTTTACTTGATTTCACAATGCTGCCATTTAACCAGGTATTCATTCAGCAAATATTTACTGAGCAACTACTTTGGGATAAGCACTGGAATTCTGGCCCTGAACCCAGAGCCCGAAATCCAGTTGGGAAGACACACACCAAACAGGTAAATATAAGCATGATATATATCAGCAACGAGAAGTTGAGGGGCCTGTGGGACTATATAATAGCGGCACCTGAGCTAGACTGAGAGTCAGGGGAGTCTTCCCTTAAGGTAAGCCAGGCAAAGAAAAGGGGGGTGGGAGAGGGCAGAGCAGGCAGATGGAGGGGAGAGCAGGGGTGAAGGCTCTGTGATAACAAAGAGCATTTGGCCCATTTGAGACAATGGAAAAATTTTAGAATGGCTGAAGCATGGAAAAGAGGGAAAATAGCAGGAGGTGGGGCTAGAGAGGTTTGTATGACCATATGAAGAATTTTTATTTTATCAGAGCAAAGCAATAAGAAGCCATAAAAAGATTTAAATGGGGTGCAGGGGGTGTTATAGAGTTAGATTGGGGATTTAAATAGATCTTGTTGTTGCAAGTATAGAAGGTTTTGAAGCATAAGAAAATGTAGGGCGATCAGAAGAGATGATGGTAGCATGATTGAAATGGTGAGGATAGTAAGAAGTATTTGAAAAATATTTGGAGCAGAAGCACCCAGGCTTGATTGATGATGATCTGGAGGAATGAGGAGGCTCTAGCAAAAAGGCAAAAATTACTCCCAGGGTTCAGACTTGAGCAAACGGGTGACTGATGGTTCCATTTATTGAAGTGGGATATTGTAGAGAAGTAAAGGGCATTTGTGGAGGTAGAAGGGGAGGACGTGGACATGAGGAAAGAAAACCAAAGATAAAAGCACAATACCCAGGGTCATGAAGTCGGTCCGTGCTGATACTGAAATTCTAATTCAGTCAGTGGAACTGAAAAGCCCAGAGCTTTGCCATGATGCATGGTTTCCATGAACCTCTCTCGAGCTTCAGTTTCCTCATCTCTAAAATGGTATATCACCAACTTTGCACATTGTAGCCTCTGTTGTTTATTTTTCTAGGAGACGTTTTCCAGCTACCTGAGACTGCTTTAGTTATTTCTCACCTTAACGGCTTCCAGTCATCAACCTAGAGAACAATGCCCAGAAGGACATTAGAAAATTTACAATGTGCAGAGAATGGGGGGAGGGGGGGCTACTCGTATACTCTGCTGCCAGTGGTCACTCTGTACAGTGTATCTTTAATGTTTTGCTGTATATTTCTGGTAACTTTGCAACGAGACATTGGAAGGACACATAGCTGTCTTCACATCTCTAAGGACTTGGCATAATTGGAGAAGTCACCTGGAGCCCAGGAAGCCAACTTCCATAATGACAGGGGTTGTTTGTGGACATTTCTGGATAAAAATGGTTCAATCACACCAAACTTGACTACTGTAGTCCATGAAACTGTTCATGCCATGAAGCAAAGAATTAAGGGGGGCGGGGGTAGATGTTTCATTGATTAAACCATTCGATGTCATTTGAGATGTTTTACACAGCCTAGAGTCAATTTAAAATGTGAGATAACTTTAGGTTAGGTAACTTCTAACTCCCTCCACTCCTGGCCTATGCCAGTCAGGTGTTTCCACCAGCCTCCTTTGATCTAAGCCAAGGGATTGCTTCCATCCTATCCTCCTGCCACAAGGAAGGCACTTTTCCTCAAAATCAAGTCCTGGAGATGCAAACAATCGAGTCTGCTATCTAATTTTCAGATGTTGTTCTGTTCTCATTACACATTATCCCTGTTTTTTTGGCCTCTATTCCCTGACTAGTTTCTGGTCAAACTTTTACCTTGCCTTCAAGTCCTTTATTCAATCTTCTGTTCCTTAGCGCTAATACCTGAGTGCATCTGAGCTCCACACACCCACCATCTCCTGTTCACCGGTGGTTTCCACTTCCTTTCTTCTACCTACACCTACCTCATACTTGCTTTCACAGCCTTACCTTGCCCTGGCTCAGAACCCTTACGCTACCTCCACAATGTGTGCTTGTCTATAGGTCCAACATCACCTTAAAGCCACAAGTTGCATTTTTCCCTCTGAGGCTTCAAATGATGGCAACAGCTATTCCAAGATCCAGAGTTTCCCCTTCCAGGGGTCTTCCCTGACCCCAAGACTCCCTCAGATTCCCACATGGGGTCCCAGGGGTAGGCATCCTTTTAACACGTACACTATGATGTTGAAATGCCCTCTTTATAGGTCTGTCATCCCTACTAGACTTCTGTCTAGTGCTACTCAAGGGTAGAGGAGAGTCTTGCTCCCCTCTGTATCGACAAGGCCTACAACAGTAGCTGGTAAATAGGAGGAACCTAATATGACTTTGATTTTTATAAAGCCCCAGAATCCCCTCCAGCAGCAGAGACTGAATTATACTGCATTGTATGATATCATTTTGTATTATATGAAGCCATACAGAAGGCAGGGAAATGAGCATATGTTTATTAACACTATGAATTATTTGTCCATCATATATTATTCAGATTTTTAGAAGCCATCTATTTCATTTTGGCCTCAAGGAGTGTAGCAGTTTGGCAGTTTGATATAGTTATGAATTCCAAAAATAGATATTGAATTATGCTTGTAAACTGGTCTGTTCATCTGTGCGTGATTAAATTATGATTAGGGTTTTGATTGGGCCACATCAATAGTGTTTTGAGCTCTGCCCCTTGGTGGGTGGTGTCTCAAAGATAAAAGACATGGCAAAGGACAGAGTTGGAGTTTTGAGTTGGAGTTCTGCTGCGGAATCTTGAGCTGGAGACTGGGGAAGTAAGCACACAGAGGAGCTTGGTCGTGAGGAAGGAGAGAAGGCCCTGGGAAAAGAGACGAGCTGTTTGCCTGACAGTTCACAGCTGACCTTGTGGAGAGAGGCAAAGCCTAGAGAGCCTCATAGTCTACAGCTGACCTTGTGGAGGAAACTGAGGAGCTGAGCCCAGAGAGAAATGCAGCCCCGGGAAGAGAGGAACCCAAGAAGCCTGATCCCCAGCAAACGTTGGCAGCTGTCTTGCTCCAACACATGGCAACAGACTTTAGTGAAGAAAGAAATTTATGCTTTATGGCCTGGTAACTGTAAGTTTCTACCCCAAATAAATACCCTTTATAAAAACCAACCAATTATTGGTATTTTGCATCAGCACCCCTTTGGCTGACTAATATAAGGAGCCATTAAAAAGCTGCTGGAAGTACCACAGTTTCTTAAAGCAGAACAATAGATTCTTCTCAAAACCCCCATTCACATGATTAGAGGCAACAGAACAAGGAATTGGTTTATGTCTCTAATAAATAAATCAACTTACCAAGTTCTAGGGCCATGGCTTACAGATTTCAGTTCCAAGAGCAGGATGGGGGTGTGGGGAGAGGGGAACCATATACCACTTGGAAGATTCTTGTAATTAACTATTAACAAGTGAATTGTAGATGACAAAGTTTCTTCCAACTCCAATGTTGTGGTGGAAGGGGTGGGCGGAGGCCCCCTTTGGGCAGGCTCTTGGCCTTTACTTGAGTGTACCATGACGCCCACCTCTCTCTGAGGTCTAAGGGCAACCATGACCTGACCTGCCGACTTAGTTCAGAATTTTGACCATTCTGTCTGCACTTCTAGGTCTCTAATTTTCCAAAACTCCTGCCTGTGAAATGCCATTGATTTTTTTCCCTGCAGCTCTTGGTATCTGGCTATTTTAAATCTTGTTTTCTCTCCTAGTGTTGAACAAAGTCTTGTAGCATAATAAAGACTGCACTGGGCTCGAGAGTACAAGTCCTTTTTCCATCATACCCCAGCTGTGTGACGGAAAACGGTTTCGTAATGCCCTTCAGTCTCAG
Organism: Tolypeutes matacus; assembly: GCA_026826555.1. NCBI lineage: Eukaryota > Metazoa > Chordata > Mammalia > Cingulata > Chlamyphoridae > Tolypeutes > Tolypeutes matacus. The sequence continues at coordinate 19,114,961 of JAKSZT010054489.1, forward strand.
TCTCTTCAAGCACAATGTGAATAGTTATCATTCCCCTGTCTGCCTCACACGGTTATGATGAAAGTCATATGAGACCACGTTTAGCTTCACAAATATTATCATTGCCTATTTAAACATGCTGAGGTGCTCCAATGTTAATGTGTTAGAAATATTTACATATTGGGAAGAGCCATAGTATAGATCAAAACTCATGGGAACCGCTCAGCCAGAAGATGTGCTTTATTTGGCCTGCACGGTGTTTTTATATATTGGGGCCAGCACTTAAAAATAAGGAGATTTCATATTTTTAAGAAAGAAAGGAAAAAAGGAAGAAAACAGAATGTTTCTTTTGAAAACTGGAGATCTGGCAACACCGATGCTACTTTCTCAACTGGCAGCATTTGGCTGGAGGTGGGTGGCACCTGCCCTCTTTGGAAAATTCTGAGCTCCACGGTGTTCTGCAGTCCCCACAACTTACACATGTAACTGTGCATTTGCACACACCTATTTCACTCATTTCAGTTACTGACCTGGATCTAATAACCATTTATCTTGTGACTCCATTGTGTAGCTGGAATTGTTGGAGCAAGAAAACCCTAGGTTCAAATCTTGGCATTTCCATTTGATGCCCACGTAACTGCAGATAATAACTAACCCATCTGGGATTCTTGGTCTTTATACCTTTCAGGTACACACATAATTAGCTAATATGTAGATTTTTATTTAGATATAGTGTTTTTAAAAGCCAGGCACATATTTATACTCATTAAAAGATATCATATTCTCTGAAATAGAATCCATACTGGAAGAAAACTGCAGCCAATAAAAAAGGCATCTCTAATGGTAGAAGTGTAAGCACTAGGAGAAAAACTATTTTCAGATAGAGCAGTTTCGATGCATACCACTTGAGCTATGTGGGAGACAATTTAGCTGCTTCTAGATATCAACAATTAATACAAATAAATAATAGTCTGCAGTGTGTTATAATAGCCAGGCTGTCTTTGGCAACCCTCAATTTTCAATCTGTGATTATATTAGCCTTGTTCTTGTGTGTGTGTGTGTGTGTGTGTGTGTGAATGAGAGAGAGAGAGAGAGAGAGAGAGACCTCCCTAGCTCTTTGTCTTCTCAATAGTTCATGCCTTTCTCTATCTGGCCAACCCTTTACACAACTCATGTTTCAGGATCCAGCTTGGATGTCCCATTTTCTGTGACATCCTCCCTGACTCTCTCAGGTTCAGTGAGCTGCACCCACACAGTGCCTGGAATTTCTCTCTGTCCTACACAAGGATTTCACAGATGGTAAATGTTTTTCACTTATGTATCTCACTCAATACTGCATGAAGGATGTCCTGATAACCTTGGTTTCCCCTGCATCTGTGACATACAGCAAGCACCCAGGAATTGTGGTGTGAGTAAGCAAATAAATCCGTGCATGAATGAATTGTGGAAAGAATTTCTAATTGCATGCAAGGATAGGTGAATCACCTGTAAGTTCTCTTCTGATTTTAAAAACTTATGATTTTGTAAGCATTTACTTAGTGGAATATTTTTTTTCTCTGAAATCACAAAGAATGTAGGCCACCTCATATTCTTCCTTGACTTATATTACATGTGTAATTATCTGATCTCTTTCTTAAATTATGAATTCTTTGAGGGTAGAGAAATTCAAATGTTAACCCTCCAGTGCTAGCACATTGCCTGATACTTAGTAGCTACTCAATGAATATTTCAATTGAGTTGCATTGAATTATTCCAGCAGTCTATCCCTAAGTGTCCCAAACTGGATTCCTATACCCCTCAGGTCTACTAATAAATAATGAGCTATTTTTCACATTTGTCATATTTTCATAATTTGTTTTAATGCATTGTATTGATTTTTACATAACATTTTAAATCAAAATCCTTTCTGAAGTCTCTCACTGCCAACCCCCATTAATAAATGTTGAATTAGAGCAGGGCCTATTTAGGGGTTATTTTTCTTTTAATTAATTGAATAGTGATTACATTAATGAAAAAAAAACAGACTTTGTCTAAATGGGAAAGTTTGAACTTAAAAAAAAAAAAATTCCATGGACTAAATTAGTTTGCATTTGCGTAGTACGTTACTATTTAGAAAACACTGTATCTTTTACAGTGTTTAAATCACCTTAGCTGAACAAGGTATTGTTAACCTCATTTTGTGAGTCAAAACACTGAGATAATGAGTTAGTAATAACTAACCCTTGTATTAGTAGTGTTTACCATGTGCTAGATAGATATTGCTACATGTTTTAAATATATGAACTCATTAGCCTTAACAGTCATAAGAGATAGATACTATCATTTTACTCATTAAAAATGAGGAAACTGAGGCCAAGAAAGGTTAGGCAACCTGCCCAAGTTCACAGAGTCCAAAGCCAGACAGCAAGCCAGTCAGTGGTAGGGTCAGAACTCAAACCAGATATGAGTCCAAAATTTGCGCCAAGCTCTCCTTACATCACAGTCACACATGAAACCTTTACACAAATGTGTGTGGTTGTTAATGGGTTTGAATGTTGTTTTCTCTTAGATTAAATGGCCTGGAAGCATCAAGGAGAAGAGCTGCTTCATTTGGTCATTTTACAAAGATGAAACAAAATCTGCCTTTATTCTTTCATTGACCATATTTTGTACAAAAAATTTTTGCAGCCCTATGTTGGGAGTCTTGAGCAGCGACACTGAAAAGAGAAGCAAAGCAGAGGGAGGGTCAGGCGAGGTTCCTCAGCAAGACGAGACCAACATGTGAGTTTCAGTTTTCCAAGCATTCAGGGCCTCAGTTACACTGGGGTTTGAACAGCTTCACTTCAAATGACTCGGCAATTTTAATTGAAAGGCATTTTAGTCTTTTTGTTAAGAAACCAAAAGAGAAAAAATGTTTTAGATTCAAGGAATATTCTATCTCCATGAGGCCATTGAAAGTCTAAAATATTTCCCAGCAAGATCCATTTGTTCAGCTATTAATACACTTTATTATATTTCCACTATGGCAAGAATCTAGCTGTTCCTCTCGTTGATATTTCTCTTAGATGGAAAAAAGAAATCATTATCATTTCAGGCATCAAAAATTATATTTTCCTTCAAATGAACAGAAAATGGAAGCAAAAGTAGGTTTGCCATGTGAAAAATCCAAACTGAGCATGTGGGCTTGGGTCAGGGCTTTATTTTTCCAACTATAAAATGAATTAAAAATCAGAAAAGACAAATTACAAAATTGCCATTTCATAAAGAACTGACCTTGACTAGCAGTGATGAAACGTGCTTAGGGTGAGTGACCTTTGCTTAATTTTAAAGCTTCCTTTACATATTCAAATACAAAGCAAAAACGTTATATAATTAGGGTCTAAAATAGAGTCTTCCTAGCAATCAACCCCTAAGGTGTATTTTTTCTATTGTCATTCTCCCACTGCTAGGATGCACCTTCCATGGGACCAGTGAGAGCCTTACTGGTTTCCCAGAGTCTAGAAATCTGGCAAAGAAGTCCCTCAAATTGAATGAATGAATGAAGTATTTCTTTCTCTGTGAAGACTTTTAAGCTCTCTGCCTCTACTCTTTTCAGATTCCCAAGTAATAGATTGATTCTTCCTTATCCCTACATGCCTGGCCCAATTAATCGTAAGCATCACTCTTCTACTCCTCATTAGAAATAAAATGTTCAGGGGGATGTTGATGATATCTTGATGTGATTTATTGTCTTTCTCATCATGTTCTTAGAGAATGAGGGAAGTCACTGGGGGTTCTGGGAAAGGGTGGAAGGGTAAGAGTTAGGAAAACGAGGAGTGCAAAGGAGAATGAAGATAATGTTCACCAATCCCTTAGCCCCCAAGGGTAGTTCCGCCTTGCTCTCTAAGCCTTACTTCTGTCTCAGGTGAGATGGAGCCCAGCGCATCGCTGTAGCACTGTAGACTCCCTCAGCCAGAGCCCCACCTGGGTGGTTGATGGACACCCACCCAAAGATACAACCATAGCTCTCCAGGGCTTGCTACTATCCGCACCCCAAAAAAAGAGGGCCTTGGCACAATGGCCTTGTCAAAGTCATGTGCAAGAAGCTGACAAAACTCTGCCCCAATTGTTTAGCTTTCTGGAATCATCTGCCTTTCCTCTGGCCCCTATGTCTCCATTTGCCCCCTTGATACTCAGGCCTTGGCTGGTCTTCAACTGGCTCACGTGTCAGGGCATCCTGACACAAGCAGTTGCTGTGGCATCCCAAAAACTTGACCTGACCCATCTAGGAGCTTCCTGAAGCATCAGGCTTCTAATTCTCCATGGGCCAGAGGAGAAGTCTCACCCACAAACAAAGCTTCAGGACAATGGGACAGTGTGACCCCCACTAATGCCAGGGACCCTGGTCCAGCAAGAGACAGCTCCAGCAGGACCACTGCCCTGGCTCCTCTGGAGAAACCCTGCTCTCTAGTCTAGTAACAGCGTTCCTGCTGCTGCAGGGGCAGGGGAGGGGCAGATGAGCACAGAGGCAAGGCAGAAGTGGAGCAGACTTGGGGAAGAGGGTTGGAAACACTTTTACAAGAAAAGGAAGGCAGAAAGGAAGACAGGAAAAGAGAGACCCTGTAGCCTGCGAGATCTACCAGCTGATTCTAATGCCAGCTCTGCCTCCTACCTCTAACTCCATCTTTCTACAGTGCCTTCTCAGGGCACAGAGCCCACCCCTTGCAGGCCCCTCCCCTACATTTGATCCCTTTCCACTGTCAAGTTGCATCCAGTGGGAGCACATCCAATGGGAGATGTCATCCCTTTGCAGAACAGCTCCATGTGTTGCCAGGTCCTGGACTCAGGAACACTCACCCTAACAGGACCTGTGGGCAGGGAAAGGCACGTGCTCAATTAAGGATGGCTTTCTTTCCAGGAAGGACACCTGGCAAAGCCCGAAGCGCTCCAAATTCTCCTCCGCAGCTTTGATGCTCTGATTATCCTATTGTCAGATCAATAGCCCATCTGCTGCTTGGAGAGGTCTAAGTCATCCTGCGCTAAATTAAAACAGGATCAATCATGGTTAAGTTCTCCCAACCAAACAATTTATCTCTTGTTTGGATTCTCCTGTAGGGTGAATGATATAATCCTGACACACCATTAGGGCTCTCTGACCAAAGAAAGCCATGTTACGATGGCTGCTTGCTCTCTTTATTAGCAGTCTGATAGTGTGACAAAGCCAGAGATTTATTCGACAGTGTTATGCAGACTAAGCCTGGACCTTGCCAAATCTCTGCTGGGGCACTGTGAAGGAGAATCAGGTTCTGGACAGCAGTGCATGTTAACAATCTTGGAGGAGGAGTGGAACTCTAATGTAATCAGCTGAGCATAAGCTCCTATTTCTGGAATCAATTGCCATCAGACTGATAAATCATTTTTTCTCTGCTTAAGGTAAAAATTCAAGATACCATGCTACAAATATCAAAGGTAACAGAGGATTTAAGTCCAATGTAGAACAAACTGGGCGTAGGGTATAGGGTGTAGAAAATATATTAATGATAATAGGTGACATTTACTGATTATTCACCACAGGTTAATCCATTTAATGCTGAGAAAACTGAGGCTTAGAAAGGATAAGGGATCCTCCAAGATCACAAGGAGAGTAAGTGGTACAGTCAGGACTGATGACTGGGAGGTATGCAGAGTCCCACCAGTTGCTAGAACACTGAAGTCCTTCTCTCCTGGTTGGTAAATACAGCTGCCCAAGCCCCTAGTGGTTCCCCCATGCAAACCCAGCAGACTCCCAGACACCTAGTTCCCTAAACCGGAATGTCCTGATCCTCCCTAGGAGGTGTAAACTCAGTTTACACTTGTTAGGTCAGACACCTGCAGGATTCTATGGATGACATCTTTTTTTTTTTTTTTAACCAGGAGGTCCCAGGGATCGAACCCAGGTCCCTCCACATGGGAGACAGATGCCTAATCATTTGAGCCACATCCATCCCCCTGCAGGATTCTATGGCTAAGGCCAATGTCATCAACAGTTGTTAAATATTTTTTATTATTATCACTGGCAAGACAAAGATTTGTTCCTAGGGATACTTGACTTCAAAAATCATATTTGTAACCAGTATGCTCTTGTTCCCAAGAGGAAAGAGGACCAATGGGAGAAAGTCTGAAGGATGCCAAGGAAGAGAGGAGGACGGTAAAGCATTTTTTTTGTGTTTTTGTTTTGTTTTGGTTTTTTTGTTTCAAGAAGAGAGGTAATTTTATTGAAGCTATTTAGAAGGATGTATGTAAGGCAAATTACAGAGAACAGACAGGCTAGCGGTAGACTGTCACAAAGAGAGCCCATATCTAAGTTCTTATGCCTTAAGATTTTAAAACAATCAGCATATATAGGGGTTCATAAGATTATACTGGGAAGAGACAGGGAATCAGGGACAGAGCTAACAGTGGAGCCAGGACAGGGCACCAACTGTATGACAAGCTGGATGGCAAAGCATTCTTAAGATCTGCCCTATCAAAGCTTCAGCTCTCTGGGAGGTGTTTCCACAATGGGGTGGGAATAATAACTAAAATCTATCGATCCCTTACCGCACTATTTGAGCACATATAATTATTATTTCATTTGATCATCATGGGAAAGGTACCATTGCCCAAATGCAGATGAAAAAAGTCACCATTATTCAGATGCACAGAGACTGAGTAATTTGCCCAAAGCCACAGGTTGGTATATTGAGGCCAAGATTAGAACTCAGGCAATTTAGCTTCAGAACTCAGGCTATCAGCCAGTTCACCATATTGTTTTCCAAAAGGAGGAAGGAAAAGGGAAAGACCTTCGCAGAGGAGAACAAATAGGCAATTGAACCTTCCCAGGGACTTGCTCCTTGTGTCCAGCATGGAGGCTGCCTGCCCTGGGCCTAATGATCTGTGCAAATCAGAGCCCATCATGGGAGGAAAACAGCTTCCACCTTCCCAGGCAGACTCTCCACACAGCATTGCTGGCACCCAGACTCTTTGGACGGTTGTGTCAATTCTGTAGGGCACCTGCTGTTTTTGCTTGCCATTCCTCTTTATTCTAAAAAGACGACACCCTGCTCTTCATTTGATGAGCCATCTTTCCTGCACTGTAGGCTGCCACTCCCTGCAAGGTAGAGGGTATGTACATGAGGGAGAGATTCCTGGAGAATCATTTTGAACATCTGGGTCCATCTATGCCTGGACACAGAGGCTCTGGATTTTTCAGTTAGAAAGTTGCTCTTTTCATTAAGAGAAGTTAAATTTTGTCACGTATTACAGAAAGGGTCCTGAATTATACAACTATGTAATTCACAAAGGGGAAAGTTAAGAACAATAAAGTCAGTCTTCTCTGATCGGGAAGCCAAGTTCAAAAACAACATGTGAGAAACAACCTCAATGAGACAACCCAAGGAATAGTGGCCTTATTTTTTTCTACCTTTTGGCCAATCTTACCACGGTGATAGAACACAAGAAATTCGATAGAGCACAATAAAATGTAAGTGGGGAAAGAGGCTGGAAACTGGACTCAGCTGCTGCTACTGGGTAAAGCACTGTTGCTGACGGAAACAGCAACAAATAGGAAGAAACAAGCCCCGTTTCCTCCTCCTGCCTTCTGTTTTCTCTCTAGTGCTCCTGTTGGGAAAAACTAACAGGGAGCCAGCTGGCAAAGGAGAAATGGAATTTGCAGAATCCAAGCCCTAGCACTGCAAAGTTGAAACATCAAATTGTGGATTTGGAGCTGAGAGACAATAACATAAAAATTGGCACATACCTATCCAACCAAAGTAGTCTGCAAGCAAGTTTGCAGACTCATTCTGAAAGCCACTGCATCAAATAAAATAATAAGGCTGGTGATGGCAAACCATTATTGAGCACTTGATCTGAATAAAGCACTGTGCTATGCCTATAACACAGAATATCTTATTAATCCTCACAACCCTAGGTATAAGTACCATAATTATTATTATTTTATGGACAAGAAAACTGAGCTCAATGATACTTTCAAGGTCAGTCAGTATTCAAACCTTTTAACCCCTACCCTGTATATGTAATCGTTTTAAGAAGCTGGCTTAATTCACCCCTTCTAAGAATACTTTTCAAAATGCCTTTGCCTCCTAGATTTTATTTCTCTCTTCTCCATATTCCTCCATATTTCCATTTTAGATTATTGTGTCTGTCATTTGTTACATTTAAATAAACTCTGCAAAGCCTTTGGTTGGAAACCCAGGCCCTTCTGGCTGTCTCCTAATTGGGAGACTGCACATGTGTACAACCAGACTTCCAAAGCAATATTTTTGAAGCCCTTTATTTCATGCAATCCCCTTCCTTGCTTCCATCTCTATTCCTTATGTATTAGGTGATATGAACTTTATATGGTTCCTAGCCAAGGCACATACATAACTCGACATCAAAATGTTAAAGAGCCACCCACGTCCCACATTGGAAATCAACAAAACCAAAGATGACCTTGGCTACTCTGAATTATTCTGAGTCTAGCTGGGTTGCTCTCAGATGGAGTGGATAGCGAGCCCAGTTATCTCAATCAAAAGACAAGCAGAGGCCTGTAGGTCAATTCTATGCAAACCCCAGGGGAGAAAGTTCTTTGATTTATGCTGCTCATTCTTTTTTTATATTTCCTAAGTCACAGCCTTGAACTGAGATTAGAACCAGGGGACTTGAGGATATGAGTTGCCAGTGGTATGGTGTGATAGTTGGAAGCATTTTGTGGATGCAAGAAAAGATCATGTTCTTGGAGTTACTCCATTCCAACTGGATTAATCCTGTGGGTGTGGGACCCTTTGATTGGATTGAATTCAACTGAGAGCCTTTGCTTGGGTTGCTTCAGTGAGGTGTGACCCTGGGTGGGTCTTGGTCCTCTTGCTGGAGTCCTTTATAAAGGGAGGACCGAAGGAGAGACACACACAGAGAAAAAGCCACAGAGACAGAGAAACTCCTGAGAGGCTAGGGGAGGCTAGAAGAGATGAGGTCCAGAGGAGAAGGGAGAGACTAGTCATATGCCTGATGGCCCACAGCTGAGCTCAGGGAAGAAGTAAGCCTGGAGAAGGCAGAGACCCAGACTGGCAGAACTGCCATTGTGTCTTGCCACATGGCAGGAGTCCAGGATCACCAGAAGCTGACCTTCGGTGAGACAGCAACTCTCATGGTGCCTTAATTTGGACATTTTTCCAGGCTCAGAACTGTAAGCTTTTAACCTAATAAATTCCCATTATTAAATACAACCCATTTCTGGTACATCGCTCCCAGAAGCTTTTAGCAAACTAAGACATACGGGCATCGGAATACTCACGCTGCTGGAGACCAAGCTTGGCCTAAGGAGGCAGTGGTTTAGTCACTTCAGGTCCTCTGGATGCCACAGGCACACATCTGAAATGCAAAGTAAGCTGATTTCATGATGAGCAGCAAAATGAACATGGGGAAACTGGGCCAATAGATCGCCACAGCTCACAGCCAATTCGTTCAAAGCCACAGCAACCAATACATCATTTAGACAAGCCACCTGACCTCTGTGCACCTCAGTCTGACCCTCTCCATTGCAATGCCACTATTATTGATTACTGTTATGGTAAAAAAAAAAAAAGTAAGGAATTCTGGACAGAGTTAGAAACCCTGGGTTCTAGGCCTGTATCCAAACCTTCTCCAGGACTCTGAACGAGTCACACCCCATCTCTGAACTTGCCTATCCACAGAAATGAAGTTCTTAGTCAGATTCTAATCTTCTGGGTGATTTTGATTCCATCTCCAATGGGATGCAATTACAGACGTGAATGCCTCTGTCCCACAAGAACTTCAAAATCGCATTGCCTTTGACAAGAGGTGTGCACATGTACCTGATGATGGTGGAATCAGGAAAATTCAGATCCTGAAGGTACTCCTATTTATAGAGTGAGGAAATCTCGGTTCCTTGAGTAAATGTATTTAGCCCAAAGTCATACCATGGCAGATTTTGGACCTTGAGTCAAGTCTCCAGATTGCCAATTCTATGTTTATTCCACACCCAGTGCTCTGTGCCAATGCTCGTTCACCAGGAGTGACTTTTCATGAAAAATACCTGAAACTGTAGGGCAACAGAGAAGTAATATTCATTTAGTAAGTGCCTACTTGAAATTTTTTTTAACATCAGTGGCCAAAAATACAGCCAGTGCTGACTCAAACATCCGTGTTTAGGGCATTATCATCAGATTGGTGCTCTTTGCTTGCATAATTATTTGTCTACAAGAATTTGAAATATAGTAAGGACAAGTAATGTGGGACCTTTTGCTGGTACCAAGTTGATGTCCTTGGTGATACTGGAAGGAGAGCTAACTCCAACTGATTCCTTTAACCCCGGTCAGAATATAGTTCCAAAAATCTTCCAGGAATCCAAGATAGGTAATGGTAAGGAGTGTTTGGAACTGACTGATAAAAAAGAGTTGATCTAGCCATTGACTCAAGCTCTAATCCTTGTAATGAGATTAGAGCTGCAAAAGGGAGCAATTGCTCAGGGAAGGAGGTGCTCCATTTTGCAGGTACTTGAAAAATCTGAGTCCCTACAAGTAGGAAGAAATGCCTTTTCCTAATATGCATCTCTCACCCCAAGCCACAGTTATCTCTATCTCTTTTTTTTTTTTCCAATTCACATTCAAGATCAGTCACTTATCCATTCAAAAAATATATTTTGAGTGCCTAATAAGTACTGAGCACTCTTCCAGATGCTGGGGACACCGTGGTAAACCAAACAGGCTAGCTCTCTCCGCCACCAATTTTTCAGTCTGGTAGCACCTCTACGAAACCTTAGGATGCCTGCCTCTCATTAGGGCAAAGTCCAACTTTCCTCCCAGGGTCTCCTGTGGCTCTATGTTACTCACTTGGGACAGACTTTTCTATTTTGCATTTTCATTAAATGTGTTATATCTGTCTCCTCTTGGAAACATGGAGCTCCTCAAGGATGTGTAGCCAGGTTGGTTTTCTCTGTATCCCCTGTGCCTAACATAAAATTTGTCATACAGTAATCATTCAATCCTTGTTTTAAAGTTTCTAATTTACCTTGATTTCAACTCCCCCTGATGTAATTATACTGGACCAAATCCCTTCCTTCACACCATGTTCCTCACCTGCCAAGAACATCCCATGAAGCAGACAACAGGCTGATAATAATTTTGTAATTTGCAAAGCATGCAATGCTTCACAGTTCGTACAGCTGATCCACATCTATTATTTCTTCCCTTCTTTATAGAGCATAGAAAGTACAATTCTACAGAGAGAAAGATAAAAGCCTTAATAGGAACAGGAAGCTACTCTTTGGCCTAGACTGAAGTTAGCTACAAGAAGAGACAGTATGAATGGCTACAGACTATTAAAGGGTCACTTCTCCTCCCCTGAGCTGATTTTTATGGTAGCTTATTTTCTTGGAGGATAACAGTTCCCTGTAGTCTATAACTTCTCAAAAGGTAGAAATTGAAATTATCTTGGCCATAATGTATATAAAACGGTGGAGAATGGAGACAACAGTTGGTAGAAGCAAAGGTGACAAATGATCATGTCCGAGGTTTAGCAGAAGAGAAAGATGGGTGGCTGAACCCATGCAGTACTCTCTTAAATCTCACATTCCCACATGGGAAAAGGAAAAGTGACTAGGTTGACGGGTTATCTGAGAATATTCAGAGACAAATATACTTGGCCTTCATAATGTTGAATATATGGCTTCTGTAAAATTCTTGATAAGCTCCTCGCTATGACATTAAGGTAAGTGATTTTGTCCTGTATTTTATATAATCCAGCAGGGCTGAGGAAGAAATAGTATATCCCCAAGGAATGGTCCATGCAATGGTACCTGAAAATACCAGTGAACAATGACAATGCTAGAGGTGATAAATGCATGCAAACACTATAACGTAGCTATTAATTGTCCCCACTTAAAAATGAGAAAAGTACAATTTGAAGGGATTAGTACCTGGCTAAGGAACACACAGCTTCTGAGAGACAGAGCCTGAAAATAGACGTAGGCTGACTAAATTCAAATCTCACCCTCTTCAACGCTAAAGCCCCAGAGCCATCATCATCAACTCAAGTGTACAATAAACATTTATTAAGAGGTACCACCATGGAACTTTGAGCTTGGGGAGTTTAAAAGAAAACCATGGATGTTCCATCCCTCCTGATCAGCTAATGCATCCAGGAGATTAACTTATACCTCCCTTATATATCAAACTCCCCAGGCACAGTCTTTCAGAGAAAGATTGATATGATGCATCCAAAAAATAAAAAAGGCTTCAATTGGCTGTCAGAACTTTAATTAAAACACTTATAGATCAACTTCACTGCAGCAAATTGTCTGTGCCACTATTACTATAGCAAGATGGATGTTCACTGGGAAAACAGACCGAGAACGCTCCCCTAGACTAATGTGTAATTTCATAGCCATTGATTTTTTACTTTGAAAATTCTTCCCTTGCACTTGGGAATTGGAACTTGTTCTGGGTGACCTGGCGGCAATGTTGCCTTTTTTTTCTTTTATGAAAGTGGAAGAACATTTCCTAAGCCCATTCATATTTTATCTTCATTGCCCCGACTCAGAATCAAACTGAAGTTGTGTGGGATTGTGGAGAGCCTCAGATGGAAGCTTCTGAGGGCAAAGGGTGGAGAGGGGCGCTTGAGTGGGGTAAAGGAAAATAGACAAAGGAAAGGAAAGGCCAGAAGAAGGAAACAAATAATAAACGAGGCAGAGTACTGGGAAGAGAGGCCAGATAGTTTTGGTAAGGTTGTCATTAAAATCTGAAAATAAACTCATTTAAATTACAGGTTCAAGTGAGAAATTATCACAGATTCATTGGGAAAAAATTTTAATTGATTCATTTAATTCACTGAGCAAATTTTTATTGAATAGCTTCTATGAGGTAGCGCATATTATAAATTAGAAAGTAAATTTCATCTTTAAGTCAGTCCATGGTACAGACCACTTTTAAAATGTTTGTTTATTTCTTTCAAATATAGTTATGGTTATATAGTCAGCTATATCTATTTGTCATTTATCTATATATCTACTATAGATAAACAAATATAGACACAACTAGATGTAGAAATAGAGGTTTGAAATTAGACATAGAATTTATTATATGTGCAGTCCTTCTTGATCTGCTATTCACAAATAGCTTAAGGAAGCTCTTCACTACTGCTTCCTTAGGTGATTTGTCCTGGTACAACCCAAACAACGATACTATATTTCATTGTATCTATGATATTAAGTATTTTCAGATGATTTCCAATTTCTGAAATGTTAAACGTAAAAAAAAATGGCAAAACAAGTTCAAGAGGATTACCTTTATGGAAGTGATAAAATAAGAAAAGAAATGTGTATCTTAGAATCAATGACACACAATAATAACCTTTACCTTTTATTGAATGCCTAATATGTATGAGGTTCTGCTCTAAATACATTACATGTGTCACTGAATCGTCACAGATCCTCTGTGTGGTAGGTAATATCATGGTCCCTATTTCACAGATGAGGCACTTAGAGGTTAACTAACTGGCCCAAGGTCACATGGCTAGTAAAAGGCAGAAGCCAGTTTCAAACCAGGTCCTCTGGCTGCAGACCCAAGTTCTTAACCATGACCGCCTCCAAGTGCAAGGCCACCTCCGTCCCTAAGGTCCTCCCTCTCGCAGAGTCGTTGAGCCTTCCTCCAGGAGTGGGTCAGGGGTGTGCGTGCTTCCCAATGCCCCTCGTTAAGCATGTTCCTTCAGCTTTGAATCCCAGCAACCTCTCAACACGCAGAGACGCTCCGGGAAGCATTTTCCAGGCCTCTACAATCCCTGCCTTTTGCTCCATAGAAAACCATGAGGATTCCTTACCCTCATGCTCAGCAATCTGTGCAGGCCAAGGCCAGGAGTGGACTGTGCACTGCTGGAGGTCCACAAGCTCTCACCTGGAGATCAATGGGCCAGGTGTGTTTCAGAATCCAGGCTGTCTTTGGAGGTTAGAAAGGTAATATGATACAAATACCATCTATTACCTAATATTCCCAGTAGGCAGCACCCTGGGAAGCCACATCAGTATTTTGGTAGTGAAATATGAATATTTAGTGTAACAGAAATAGTCAAATCATAATCAGCCTCATGTCAGTTCAGTTCAGGGTTTGCTGCTAATGAGTTGGGTCATTTTTTTTTATTGTTGTTGCATTTAAAAAAAAAAAACTTTTTTGTCTTCAGTGATATTTTAGGACTGAAATTGAATACAAGAGCTTATGTACCTATATTAACAGCGATCAAACTCTGAATTTGGGTCCAGCTGGTTTTCCCACTATACAGTTTTGTAACGAAATACAAATTTTGATTCAAATAAAAAGTTGAGAGAAAATAATAAAAAATTTCATTTCAAAAAAGAATTTATCCAGATAAAAAATGAGGTGCCATTTCCCCAATGTATCAGAGTTAGACTCATTTATAATTTCCCACACATGCCTCTTCTGCCCCTTCTATTTGACCCTATAATTAGCACTGTACTCATTAAGTGTATGTCCCAGAGACTTGGGTCTTTGGTCTGTTCATGTGCTGGTTGGGCCCTGAATCTCAGTAGAGTGACAACACCTACTCTCCAGTTCATCTGACTTGCCCAGGACAACTAACAAGAGGGTGGTAATGGACAACCCCCCTCCCAGAAGGTGGAGAGTATCTCATCCACCTGCCCCATGGATCTAAGCCCCCTCTCAATCAGAAACAGAGTGGGCATCACCAACCTAAAATCCTCAAGATTGAGGACTGAACAAATATAAGAGGGGAATGCAACTATGGATTTTAGTAGATTTATGATTGGGTCTAGCAATTGAAGAACTTTTAACATCGATATAAAGGCAGTGGTCAACAGAGGTTCTGAGGGGAGGCAGAAGGAAGACTAGGTGTAACATGGGGCGTTTTGGGGACATTGGAATTGTTCTGAGTGACGTTATAGTGACATATGCAGGCCATCGTACGTTTTGTCAGGGCCCATGGAGATGAGCGGTGCAAAGTGTAAACTATGACGTGGACTGTTGGCCATGGTTGGTAGCAATGCTTCAACATGTGTTCATCAGTTGTAACAGGTGTATCAAGCTAATGATGTCGATGGGGAGGAGTGTGGGGGGCGGGGGGGATATGTGGGAATCCCCCTATATTTTTGAGGTATCATTTATGTAGTCTAGAGCCTCTTTAAAAATAAAATAAAATGAGGTCCCATTTGCTCCTGGAAAAATAATGAAATGTTTTTGAGGATACTTAACACTGCTGATGATAGAACAAAATCTGGCACTGCTGATAGGACTGTAAAGTAGAACAGCCCTTCTGCAAATCATTATTTGCCTTTAGGACACAATCTAAATACTACCAAATTGGAAAGTGGTTAAATATTTTATAGCATGTGAGTACAATGAAATATTACGAACCACGAACGTTAGAAAATGCTTATAATGTGTTATTACAAGGGGAAGGTTGTATGTTTGATAGATTGCAATGGTTCAGGCTACTGGACAGACTGCTGGGGTTTGTGGCCTCAGGAACATTATTTAACTGGGTCTCAGTTTTCTCATCCATAAATAGTGATGATAATTGTGATAGGCAGAAGAGTGGACCCCCAAAGATGCCCATATCCTAATCCCCGGAACCTGTGGATCTGCCACATTATGTGGCAAAGGGGAATTAAGGTTATGATGAATTCCAGTCACTAAACAGCTGATCTTAAATAGGATTATCTTGGATTATCTTGGCGGGGGTGGGGGCAATATAGGCACCGGGGTCTTTAAATGGGGGAGAGGGAGGCAGAAAAAGAGGTCAGAGTGATGTGATGTGAGAAGGGCTGGGCCAACTGTAACTGGCTTTGGAGACGGAGGAAGGGGGACATAAGCCAAGGAATGTGAGTGACCCCAAGAAGGTAGAAAAGGCAAAAAAACAAAAAACTCCCCTAGAGCCTCCATGAAGGAAAAGGCCACCCTGACACCTTGGTTTTAGCCCAGGGGGACCCAGTTCAGACTGCTAACCTGCAGGCCTGTAGGAGAAAAAATCTGTGTTGTTTTAAGCCACTCACTAGGTTTTTGGTAATTTGTTGCAGCAGCCGTAGAAAACTAATATGGCGATGCTTAACTAGTCAAGAGTAATTAATACTAGCCAGAGACATAAATGGTCAATAAATATTGTTACTGTAAATATCACATGCATAGAAAAATACTGGAAATAAAAAAATTATCAATGACGTTACAAGTTAATGGGTGATGTCCATGTTTATGTAAAAGTTCAGTATTTTCTAAATTGAGGTAGAATTTTTTTAGAATCAGTAAAATTAGTAATAAATGCAGAGTTGTTAGTTTAGGAGAAACCCTACTCAAATCAAACTTCTTCTGATGCCTCCAAAACCAGCATCTCCATCCGGTGTTTCTCAACTGAAGGTGACATTTGTCATGTCTGAAGACACTTTTGGTTGTCACATGGGGGAAAGGAGTGCTACTGGCTTCTGGTGGATGGAGTCCAGTGATGCTGCTGAACATCCTACGATGTGTAGGATATCCCCCCACAGCAAAGAAGAATCTGGCCCAAAATATCAGTAATCCCACGGCTGAGACAACTTTCCTGGTCCAAGCCTGTGTCACCTGCCACCTGGATTCCTGCCGTAGCCTCCTGATTCTCTACTTCCATCTTTTCTTCCCTTTCATCTGTTATTACACAGCAGCCAGGAGGAGGTCAGGTCTTGTCTCCACTTTGTTCAGATGTCTTCGCTGGTTTCCCATCACACAGAAGAAGCAAGGTCCTTCAACATGGCTGCCTCTCTGACCTCTTCACCCATCACTGGCTGCTGGTCCCGTTGCTCAGGCTGCCCTAGGCACACGGAGCACCTTGTTGTTTCCTAAACATGTCAAGTCACTCCATTACTCTCCAGCCCATGAGTCTGCCCTGTTGTCTTCATATCATTTCACTACTGTACATCTTGCATTTTGTGCGTTTATTTTCCAGTCTCCCCATTGGAATATAGCCTCGGTGAGCACAGGACTTTTTTCTGTCTTATTAACTATCATTTTGTCATTGCCTAGAACAATGCCTGCATGTGGCCAGTACTTGATAAAATATGTTTTGAATACATATTGATAAACTGTTTATCCTCAAAAAGTCAACTTGGTTGGTTGAATTGACTGGTTGTAGAGCTGAGTTAAATAAGTCTGTGTGCTGAATTTAACTACCCTGGTTTAATGAGCAAACTCCAACGTTACCATCCATGAGGCATCAATTTACATCCCACTTTCCCCAGAGCCACAGCAATGGCCAGGAGCTCAGGAGTCAGCGAAGAGGCCGGTGAACGAAAATGGGTTCCCGATGGTTGAAGGTGGCCGGCTAAGCACCGAAGATGTGGCTGCAACACCAGGAGCTGGAAATGAAGTGGAGGAGGGGGAAGAAGAGTTGGCTGCTTCTGAAAGAGGAGGCAGTGAGATTTGGGAATGCTGCGCAAGCCCACACAGGCCATGTTTAAAATCCTGCCACTTCTCAGCGATAACCCAGCACAGGTGATGCCCTGACAGCTCCAGGTTGCTTGCGCCACAGTGCGCAGCCGCATGCTGTGAAGGCCGTGTGTTGACAAATACACTGACAGCCGGCAGAAAGAGGAAGAGAGAAGCCAGCCCTGTCCCCTCCACCACCACCCCATCCCTGTCCCACCAACTCACACAACAACAGCCATCCCAGCCACACAGGACCACAGAGTCTGGATTTCAACACCTAATTCAGGAAAACCATACCAGGTCTCTGAGGCTGCCCAGCCCGAAACATTCGAGCTTTTCTCCCCACCTATACCCTCTGCTCCTCTCACCTCATATGCCCCAGAAAACATTTCCTTCTCTCTGTCTCTTACTAGATACTCAGCCATGGATTATATGCTTTCTTTCTCTGAGCCCATTTAGTTTCATTGTCTATAACTTGGAGACTATAATTCCTCCCTTGCACAGTTGTTAAGTTTTGCATCAAACATTGTATGTGAAAATGCTTGACATAGAGTCCAGCATATAGTAGGTGCCCTCAATTTATGCAACCCCAATTTCTCCAGGCCCCTCCTGTCCCTTGGCACAGATGGGATTGCAGGAGCAGTAGAAACTCACACCTCCTCTGTTGCCTCCCTGCTCACACCATACATCAGCTCCACTCACAAAGTGGCCACTTTTGACCGAGGGACCCCAGCAGGTACATCACGCTGCTCTAGAATGAATATTCCAGCCATACCTGGCACCGCTAGGTTCTTCCACCTGTTGCAGAGGCCCTCCACCCAGGCTGCTGGACATGGACCCACCTGGGGGGACCACTGCACCTGCTTCCAGTGCTCCCAGAGAGCGGTGATGCCCTCACCAAGGGCGCTGCTTCCGAAGGCTCGTGAATCCAGAGGAAGCTGTGTCCCAGGCACAAGTGGGTCACCAGGCTTTGGCCTTGGCTCCACTCTGTTCACATTTCCTACCACACCCTAGCTGGGGCTTTGGATGGGCTATTTCTGTATATAACCATAAAGTAGGGATGAGAAATGCCCACCTCACTAAGGTGGAATGAGAACTAGGTGAGGAAGTGTGTGAATGCCTCAAGAATGCAGACATTGCCTTGTTTCTCTTGGCACCCATTGCTGCCTTACCATCTCCTTCAGGAATGAAAAAACTGGGCATTGAGCAGGGACATGTGTGCCTGTTTGTCTCACAGAGTGTCTTAAGGAAAGAGCCCCTCCAGGTTCTTTCTGGGCTCTTCTCCATGGGGCTTGAGGTTGGAGCAGGGCACTGATTTCTGCAATGGATCCCAGGCCTCCCACAGACAGGGACAGTACACACAGACACACACCATGCACACACACCACACAGATACACACCATGCATACCCACTCACCGTCTTCCTCCTTTAGTCCAAAAAGAGAACTAAGAAAGAAAAAGAGTCTAAAATAAAAGAAACAAGGGAAACATGATGCTAATCATTTCCTACTCATCTGCACATTAGAATTGGCCCTAATTTCTGTTTCCCAGTGCCGGCTCAAGGCCGGGCCCCGGGTACGATGAGTTCTTACTATTCACTATAACTGAAACCAGCCAGCCAGAGCAGGCAGACCTCTGGCAGGGCTATAAATTAAAGTAGGGCTGGATCTCCACCATCAGGTCAGCCAGACGATTCGGCTGTGCAGCCTCCCATCCAACTGTGAGCTCCACAGGTTGCTGAACATTGATCCTGCCCAGTGAGACATGTAAACCCAGCACTAAGGGATGAGACACAAAGCAGGTGGGAAACTGCACAGGATGTGAGGGGCACCAGCTGGACGCCACGGAGGGCTGGGGTTGTGATGTAGCAGCCGTGCCAATAACAGCACTGATCATTAGTGCCAGAGAGAGATGGAAAACCGGGGCACGGTTAGGGCACCCAGCCAAGGTCAAGTGACTAGGAATTGCAGAGCTGGGCGCAAACACAGGCTGCCTGACCCTAAAGTCCACTTCTCTCTTGGAAAGAATTGAGCAGTATAAGAAGACAGTTCAGGGGGTCTGTGCCCTTGGATAAGAAAATAATTAATTACATCTTAATTTTCTCACCTCTAACTGAAAGGTAGCAGTTCTTTCCATTTTGAATGCAAAGAAACCATATACTATGAAGAGTTAACATGACTGTGTCACCAATGGAAATCACAGGTATGTTCATATCACATTACAATTGTTGCATATATCACAAATGCCATGCAAACTTATCACTACTTTGAAATTATCACGTTATTAGATGTGTTAATAAGGAAGCCCATATAATATTATGATGCAAAAGCTGTTTTAATATTTATAACTGTATTTAAATATAATTGATTTACTTTGAATTTTAAAATGCATATTTAATAATATATGTGTTATAGATTATTTTACATTTATTATAGCATAATAGATATTATTGTATGCATTTAAAAATATTATTCTAAAAAGGGGTTCACCCAGTTCAGCTGAATACCAAAAACCCACTTGAGACAAAGTCTCGGTTTGCCGGGCTACTGTGACAAATACCCCCATGAGTTGGCTTAAACAATGGAAATGTATTGTCTCACAGTTTCCGAGGCTGGGCGGCTTGCTTCCCCCTGGGCTCCGTAGGGTTATGGTGCTGGCTTGCCACAATCTTCGGAGTTTCTTGGCTTGTATCCCCAGTCCTGGCACATGGCAACGTACTCTCTTTCCCTTCCGGGTTCCACTGACTTCCTGCTTCTAGCTCCTCCCCAGGGCTTTTTCTTACTCTGGCTTCCGGTTTCTCTCTCTTTATAAAACCTCCAGCAATCCAAATTAATACCCACCCTCATACAATTGAGCATTAACATTAACATCTTTAGGAGAATTTATTTACAATGGGTTCACACCCACATGAATATGGATTAAGATTAAAAGTACATCTAAATTGGGGTACATAATTCAATCTTCCACAGCTAAAAGGTTTAGGACCTAGAATAGAGAATTTTGTCAGAAAGGACAACTGGGAAAAAGACAAGAGAAGCTGGGTAATATGAGACCAGAGGTGTTTCTTTGTGTATGTATGTGTAATAAATAATAACAAATGATAGGTTTCTGTGGGTTAGTATTATTAACTGTCCCCAAAGTTTGCAATAACATTCTGGTATAAAGATAATATAAAGATGTTTTTTGCTGGGTCCAAGCCTAGGCAATGTGGGCTATTTGCTGCCCAGTCAGCAATCTACAGTAGCTGTTTAGAATTCTAAATGGGCTGCTGGCAAGATTTCTCCTTCTTCAGCTCATTTTAGCCTCCAGGTGGAATTTGGGCTTTCTGGACCCTTCCATGTCTGTGACCAGGCTTGCTAAATTACTAGTCTTTTTTTTTTTTTTTTTTTCTCATTTTTTCAATAGGTTTGAGTTAAGATGCCAATGCTTCATAATTGCTTGATGTTTTGATTTTCTCCAAAGTCAGTAGTATTTTAACTGGGGCTTTCATGTGCCTTAAAGCCGGAATCAAAAACTCAAATGCACCCATGGGCTAAACCAATGATGTGAATGAGTGAGGATGAAACCAGCTGGCTTGTGATCATCCCGATGACTTGCAATGCGCTCTGGGGTTCACTACAGTCTTTGCTAGAATCATCCCCCCGCCTTTTTTCCCCCCAGACACTGAGAATGTGTGTTGCAATATTTGAATGATGACCCAATGTTTCCAGAGCTTCCAGTCTTTCCATAGAAGCCAGAATTCCAGAATTTTACATGACAGCCTGATTCTTAAATGCTGTGAGCCAAATTCAGCCAGCCCCTGAGTTTGCAACCTCTGGATTCATAATGCATGTGCAATGAGGAAATTCTGAAACTGAGGGTAGATTTTGATGGTGGCTTCCCCAGAACTGCCATGGGCACAACATTTGAACAGCATTTTACAAAGTTCTTTAACATGCACAATTACATTTGTTCTTATAGGTGTGGGTAGGTAAGAGGTGCTCCTTTGTACAGATTAAAAGCTGAAGCTCAGGGAAATGATCTGATAAGCTCAACATCATGCAGATGGAGGAAAGCTTCAGCTCTCAGACGGCCTTGTACTACAATGCTCTACCTCTGCTTCTCCCTACCTAAAATGCCTCTGGGTAGTGAGTTAAGAATTAGCCCTGGCTTGAGCTTGCTGCTTCTGGCCTCCAACCCCTCTCATTGGGATATATTTAAATGGCTTTAAAACAGAAGCTTGGCAACATACAATTTTGGCATCTGATCCAACAGCTTTGACTGCCTCTAGTGTTTTATGTTTTAATCAATTGGTTTCATGCTTTTCAAATGTTCATATATATCCTGGTGTGCGGTGATCTGAAAGGTATTATAGAACAACTTTGATTTTTCCATTTGTTCAAAGATTTTAACAGGTTGATCACATCACCAGTGCGCCGTGGGTCACTCCCCACTCTCCTCCTTCGCAGAAATATTACCACAACTTACTGGTTTCTCTGGAAATAGCCACTTGCCCTAGCAATAAATCTTAAGTTCGCTGTGTAACCTCTGATGCATTTTACATTTTCCCACCAAATTCCACTATCCAAATTTGGAGTCCTGACTTGACCACAGGCAGATACAATTTCACTTTGTGGGATTTTCCCAGCTTTTCCTTGCATTATAGTTGCAAAGCTTGTAACACCAGCTGCATCTGAGCCAGCCCTCCAAAAAAGGCAATTGTGCTCCCTGATAGAATCACAGAGTCCACTACTGCCAGCTCCACTCCTCCAACGGCCTTTTCAGGATTCTGGGACCGCCTCCAGCCCTTCCTCCTCATTCCCCAGCTTAATGGTTTGGCCCCTCAAACAGATTAGAATCCTTTTTAAAAATCTAATAAAAGAAGGGGAAAAAATGATGCACACGCTCTCATTCCCTGGGACTCCGTTTTTAATTTCTGCCTTGCCAACACCCTGTCCTTCCTTCCTTCATTTAATCAGGGCACACTTATAAATTACCAACTGTGTCCCCAGCATTATGCAGGAGTCGGGGCAACAAGCTGAAGAAGACAGGGTGCTACTTCTACTGGGACTCATCAAACATAGGGGAAACAAATATAGGATAATAATGCCAGTCCACAGTCCCTGATTCAAAAATCCTTGCAGCCAGAGGAGTTTCAGAATTCAGAAATTTTCAGACCTTAGAGACGTAATATGATGTATTCAGGCACACCTTGGAGATACTGAGGGTTTGGTTCCAGACCACTGCAATAAAGCAAATAGTGCAATAAAGCAAGTCATACGAATTTTTTCATTTCCCAATCCACATAAAAGTTATGTTTATACTATATTTTAGTCTATTAAGTGTGCGATACCATTAGGTCCAACAAAACAATGTACATACTTAGTTAAAATGTGACACAGAGAAATAAAGTTAGCTCATGCTGTTAGGAAAACGGCACTGATAGACTTACTGGGTGCAAGGTTGCCACAAACATTCAATTTGTTAAAACAAAAAAAAAGTGATATCTGGAAGCCCAACAGATTGAAACACAATAATACAGGGGATGCCTGTATAGTGTATATTTCACAGAACCCATAATCAATCTAACTGGGATAAGACTTATAAATAGCCTTATTTCAGTTCATGTCAGATTTTGCTGCCAAGTGCATTTGGACACTAAACTTTCAATTTCAGAGCCTTTTGAATTTTGGAATTTGCAGATAAGGGATTGTGACACTCTAATAGTCATCATTTATTGAGTGTCTACTATATCCCAGGCAGTTGACTTGTCTCATCTTATTTTCTAAACAGCCCTTCAAGATAAACTATCATTTTGACTGTACTTAACACCTATTATCTGGTAAACTTTTTCACATAGGCTATCTTAAGTAGCCTCATAACATTACAACAGGATACGTACTGTTCTCTCTATTGTAAGAAAAGGAAACCGAGGTTCTTGGGGTAAGTATATCTCATAATGTTATGGAGAACGTAAATGGTAAAGCTGGGATCCACATCTGTTGGTACCAAAATCTGCATTAGTTCCTTGATGCAAAAGTCCTACCTTTCCTGGGCAGCCACTTTGATGCCACTGAATGCCCAGCCTGCCCTCTCTATATCCAGGTCCAAAGCCCACCCTAGTTTCCCTGAGAGCCCTCCAGAATATGTAGATGTTCAGTCCTGCTTCTGTAGGTCTATACTGAGCAGCCTCGACTGATTGCCTCTGCTTTATTCCCTGTGGCAAAACTTTTACAATTGGACCTGTCTGGGGCTTGCTTTCAGCCCTGACCCTGGTATGAGCTGGGGAAAGTCCCTTAACCTCTCTGTGAAAGTATTTCTCACCTTAAAATGGAAAACTAAATGTTCATAATTCATTGTTATTTTGGGGTAAAAAATGAGCTACTTTGTGAAAAAGGATTAACATGATGCCTAGAAATTAGTAAGTGCTCGACAAAGGGTAGAGGTTACTGTTGCAATTTTTATTACTTTATCATTATTTTAGAATTATTGTTTGAGCACATTCTATGCCCTGGGTAATATACTAAGTGAATTAGACGCAGTAGATAGAGAAATATATCTTGCTAGTACCTGGCAAGCCCACAGTCTTTCCTGAAAAACGCTGATCATATGACCTGTAATACTGTAAACAAGCCTGAGTGGCCCAAATGTAGGCACCCAATCCATGAACACTCATCTATAGTGGCTTCTGGCTTCTCCTAGTACAAGGATGATAAAGATGTACTATATCCGTCAAAAAGCCTTTTAAAACGCAGTGTGGATGCGAAATATGTAAAAGACAGAGCACAGGTGGTGGGGTTTGCAGCCCAAGCTCCCACTGGACAGGAGGTGCAGTCTTTGAACCTGTAAGGAAGCAGGAGGGCAGACGCAGACTAAGGAGGGAGAAGTGCATCTGGAGCATCAGGAACAATAGGGCAGGGAAGGAAAGCCCCACATTGGCGGAGCTGGTGCCTAAACCAGGACCTCTTAAGTCCCCATGTCTGTGCTCTTGACCTGCCCACTGGGGGCTGCAGAGTCTTGTGTCCCCTGAGGCCAGTCAAGTAACGAAAAGTAATAGTAAGCGCCTGGCAAGGCTTATGCCAAAGCAGAGCGCACAGCCTTCCAGGGAGGGCAGCCACTGGCGTGTGCCTGGCATTCGGCACCATGAGGGAACGTGGGCCAGCGATGTCATGGCTTCTGACTTTTTGAGAGAAGCCAGAAGCCCAGCCTTCTACCAGAAAACTCCAGTGCTTTGCTGTGGCAAACTAATTCTGTGGAGGTTTTTTTATCGCTGTGCAAGGAAACACATACACACACTCATCTTTGGGTTAGACTGAGTCTGCAGGCCTCCAGTTTGAAAACTGCCTTTTACTATCAATGGGTATAAAAGAAATTCCCTTCTCTGACAGATGGGGACAGAGAAGGAGAGAGACATGCTACCAGCCCAATGAGAAAGTATCCTGGGGGCTGCACTTTACAGGCAATTTCTGGGAGCAGAATTCAAAGGGAAGGCCTCATTGAAAGGTCTCAAACCATATCATAAATCCCAAGGGAGAGAGGGCCTAGGTGTCCTTGTCTATTCCATGGGCATGTTAAACTAGATCATCTAAACTTGATAAAAAAATAAATACAATCATTGTCTCCTGATGTTCCACACAGAAGACTTCTTATAAATTCAGGAACATGATGGGATTTTTAAAAGGTGGGGATTTTATTCAATTCAAAATTCAAAATGACCATTTCTTTTTTCCATCTTCACTTCTCCTTTGTGTGGATTCCATTCTAAAGGTGATTAGGCACTTTACTAGGATAATAAAAATTGTTTTGACCTTTGGGAATGCAATCTAAGGTTCATTGTTTGAAAAACTCCAGGTAAATAATGATTATGCAGTAATAAATTGTGTGATTACATTTAACCAGTGCCTGGAGTCCAGCAAGCAAATGCAAATCAGTACCTACCAAATAGGAGACTCTGTGATTCTGCCAAGCACAGGAACCAGCCAGCATAACGATACCTGTTGCCACATCAAACGTTTTTCCAGAGAGGTAGAAATAGTCTAGAGGCATCGGGTTTGGTCCAGTTTCAATCCCTACCATTCAGTTAATGAAGAGGACTAGGACAAATTGTTGGAAGTAGAGAAAACAGGTCCGATGATAGAAGATCAAAAGAATTTGAACTATGTTGTTTAGCCAAGACAAGGCTAAGGGTCAGATTTGGAAATGTGTTCAGAGTAGAGTGGACAGGAAAAAAATCACAAAGTAAGAGGGATGAGTATGTTAGTTTCCTAGAGTGGCTAAAAACAACAGAAATTTATTCTCTCACAGTTCCAGAGGCTAGAAATCCAAAACTGAGGTGTCAGCAGGACTATGCTCCCTCCGAAGGCTCGAGGAGCACTAGACGATCATTTCCTGCCTCTCTCCAAGCTTCAGGAGATACCAGTGATCCTTGGCATTCCTTAACTCTGATCGCTGCCTCCATTTTCATATGGTCATCTTCCTTCCCTGTCTGTCCGTATCCATGTGCCTAAATTTCTATCTTCTTCCAAGGGCACCAGTGATATTGGAATCGGGCCCATCCTAATCCAGCGAGACCTTATCTTAATTCGATTACATATGCAAAGACTGTTTCGAAATAAGGTTCTATTATGAACCAGCTGCATTTGTGACCTTGGACGAGGCATCACACCTTTCTGGGTTTGGGTCAATAAAACTTGGTAATTAAGAGTGTAAGCACCAGAGTCCAATTACCCAGGCTGTAATCCCAGCTCTTGCATGTTCTGTCTCCCTGACCTTGAGATCTCCATTCCTCAGTTTCTTTGCCATAACATGGGGGTAGTCATATTGCTTTCTTCCTATGGTGGTGTGAAATAAAAGAGGTGATACATTAAAAATTCTTAACACAACATCTGGCACAAAGGAAGCCCTATGTTGACGGTAATAACAATAATAATAATAACCATTTATACCAGTAATGAGGTTTTGAGCATAAATGTCTTTTTCAGAAAACTGAAACATACCCATGTGAATTATCATCATATTTTCATGAAAACCTTTTAAAAATGCACCATACATTTCACATATACTGAAACAGGGTATAAGAAAAGAACATGTTATTTGGAATAAATTGGACTGGCTTTACCACTGAGTAGCAGTGAGACCCTGAGCAAGTCACAGGATGTCCCCGAGCAGCAGTTTACTGACATAATTTTAAAACGTGAATATCGCAAGGATGACAGAGGAGGTGTTGCATATGAAAAGTGATTTGCAAATTTATTCACTAAAGGAACATAAATTGTTACTTGCTTTCCTTGATGATTTAAAACCACCCCGATGAACACGGACTGTTATACCATAGGATAAGGTTTTACCCCATGGGGTAAATGTGAAAGTAAAGGCCACATGTTCACATCACAGGATTATCATCCTCTCGGGACACTAGACATCCATAGTAACAAACCCAGTGGTTTCTTAGAATAATGACTTTAGTCTTTTAGAAAAATCATTACATGCTAATTAAGAAAAATACAAGTCATTCCCACCTACGAATAAAGAAGGTAGTAGAAAGCCACCTAACATCACATCATCCAAAATAAGTATTGCCAATACCTGGTGAAAATCAATTCACTCTATCATACATACAAATATCAATAGAAAAGGATGAAAAGAAGAAAAGAAAGATGATAGACAGCTAATAAATACTGAAATATATCGTTAAAAAGTATTTACAACAACAATAGGCTCAAAATATGTTACTGGTATAAAAAGTATTACATTTCAATTTTATCCAAATTTAATCGAAGTAAAAAAAACCTAAGGAGAGAAATGAAGGAAATTGCGAAAATGAACATTTCTTACCTAAAGGATTTAATTCACAAGAGGTTCCTCTAAACATTAAGGAAAAACAATACTATAAAATATACTTTCAGACCGTTTAAAATCCAACATATCCAACATGATGCTGCATTTTTTGATTCACTGAGGATTAGCATTATCACATTGTCCTTCACCCTCATTGCCCTTTTGCCCATTTATCAACCATATTACTGTTTTTAGCTCATCAGGGTTTAGACAATGTGTATTTTATTCTAAAACCATAATTACAACTGTATATAATTATCATTATATATTAAAGCGTATACAGCCAACTTCTCAAGCCACACTGCTCACGTGCTGAGAATGTAACAGTGAAAAGAACAGAATAGGGTCTCCACTGTCTGGGACTTACATTAAAGTGAGAGGCCAAAAACCCACAAACGCGTCCTGCATCTGTGCTCACACATACATATATAAAACATGCCAGGTAGTGGTCAAGGTTAGGCATAAGAATGAAGCAGCTGAAAGAGGGAGCGAGGACGGTGGCAGAGTGGGGCCTGATAGCTTATGCTGGGTCGTGTGGTGAGCTTAAGAACCTTCCAGGAAGCGGGAAGAGTGTGTTCCAATGCAAGACCTTGTACAGTGGTTTCTCGGCTCCTGGGATTTTCTGTTTTCATCAAAACACAAAGTCTTGTATGAACTCTTCCAAGACGCAGCCATTGGTGCCATATTCCTAAATGTCTATGAGTGTCTGCCTCTTGCCTTATGACTTAGATGGCAAATTGGCTCAACACTGCCTTTCCACATAACTTTATCGACCTTGCTCCACTGTCTTCTGGCCCTGACTGTTACCGTGGTAATATCTACTTGGACAGAGGAATAGAGGACAGAACATCTGGAAACTGGGGCATCAGTAAATAACTTTTTTTTTTTAGGTACCGGGGCCAGGGATTGAACACTGGACCTTGTGTGTGAGAAGCCAGTACTCAACCCCTGAGCCACATCGGCTCCCCTGAGTTCATTTATTCATTTGTTTGCTTGTTGTTTTTTTGTTTTCAGCAGGCACTGGGGACAGAACCCTGGACCTCCCATGTGGGAAGCAGGTGCTCAACCTCTTGAGCCACATCCGCTTGCCTGGTAAATAACTATTACAATCTCCCTAGAGGGAGGGAGTAGGGTGAATCTAAGACAGTGTCAGGGCGGGTGGGGTGAAGGGCAGAGAAGTCACTCAGCAACTCTGTACGTTCTTTTCAACATGGCATTGGCCAATGAGGATGGAGAACAGTACCTAGGTTTTGGAATCTGAGAAATTTAAGTTCCAGTCCCATCTCTACCACTTCCTATCTTGAGATAATCACTTTGCCTCTTTAAGTCTCAGTTTGCTGATCTGTAAAATGGGGATAATAATTACCTTGGAAGCATCTCTGTAAGGATTAGAGGCAACATATATGAAGTCCCTGGGTTAGTGCCTGAATGTAGTACAGGCTAAATAGTGAAAGATATTATTCCTGTTGTGCAAATTGTGGCTACACAAAAAAGTCATTGGGGACAAAATAATGGATATAAACATAATAAGGGGAAATATATCTGTGTGTGCATATACTTACACACATATGCATATCTATATACATATGAATATATTAGAAAATATACATATAAAATATACATACAAAAAGGAAGACAGCAGGATATTGAGAAAGATCCTTGACAAATGCTGCATTAAATACAGTTATATACACTGGCTGGCCGGTGAGCTCTCAAGTGTAGGTAGTGTGCTACATGATGGGCAAGCTTTTCGCTGACACCACAAGGGTCTCTGTCTGACCCAATGAGTGGGTTTCATAGTAATCCTTGCCACAAGTTTGATTTGAATGTATAAGAGAGCCTTGGGGAAAGATGGAAATGTTTGAAAAATGAAAAAAAAAAAAAAATTAAAATTTCCAATCGTGAAAAAAAATAAATAAATAAATACAGTTATATAAAATGTCTATAGATGACATATATATTGCAGAGAAATCTCTGCAAATCTCAATTTAAGTTCCATCAAGGAACTTAATTCAAATATGAATTTTCTTTTACTCCTATGAAAAACTGCTGACAAAACAGTAGCCCCAAATTTCTTCTTGAGAGTTAACATGGAATAGATAGGTTCAGAGTTTGCAAATGTCAAGGTTTGACTAAGGTGATGTAAATAGCAGTTAAACAGCCTGGTGACCCATCAAAATCTGGACCTACCAATGACAGAGCCACCTCTCCTCCTATCAAAACCTTTTTAGCTGTTTCTTCCCACTCTGTTTTTGTTTTGTCTTCTCTGTATTAATAAACCAAATATCATTTTTTAGCAAGCCAGGTAACTGGGCAGAATCTGATAACTTTATACCAAACTGACAAGTCCTTCCTTCTCTATTTTCATTTCCTCTGCATTCCAACCTTAAAAACTTTTTTTATGAAAAGATTTTGGACCTCTGCAGGGTATACATGAGTCTTGTATAATGTCAGACTGGCATAACTGAGAGTAAAATTATCCCCAATAGAAGTAAAATGCTTATTGACTGGTTCTTACCCATATAGATTTCTTGGAAATTTCAGCTCTGAGACATTTACCAGGTTGGCTTACCAATTAATAGACTAATAATAACTGTCTTGTCAGGAAAATACTCAGCTTTCAGGTACTTTGATCTTCTAGTCCAAGGCAATAGGAACAGACAACTAGAAATTTCATAGGCTGTGTCCTTTTTTCTTTTTAAGAATTATTTATTTATCCACACCCTCCCCCTCCACCCTTGTGGTTTTGTGCTTGCTGTCTGCTCTCTGTGAGTTCTTCTGTGTCTGCTTGTCTTCTCTTTAGGTGGTACTGGGAACCCATCCTGGGACCTTCCGGCATTGAGAGGGCCTGTTCAACCTCTTGCACCACCTCAGCTCCTCGATCTGCTGTGTCTCGTATTGTCCCTCTTCTTTGTCTCTTTTTGTTGTGTCATTTTGTGCAGGCCAGCACTCTGCTCAGGCCAGCTCACCTTTAACCAGGAGGCCTTGGGAATCGAACCCTGGACCTCCTGTATGGTAGACAGGAGCCCAGTCGTTTGAGCCACATCTGCTTCCTGGCTGTGTACTTTAGATGAATGGGGTTACAGTGAGATAGATTTGACTTGGGACATAGACTTACATATTTTTTAACTGAAAGAGCCTTGAAAAATCTCTAGACTGAGCAATTCAAACTTTAAGAATTCATCAGAAAACTCAGAAGGTTTATTAAACAAAGATTTCTGGGCCTTGCCTCAGAGTTTCTGATTCAAGAACTCTGGAGAGGGGCCCAAGATTTTGCATTTCTAACAAATTTTTACAAGGTAATGCTGACACTGCTTGTCTGGGGACCGCTCTTTGAGAACAAATGGTTCTCAAGCTTTGCTGCATATTAGAATCACCTAGATAGGTTTTTAAAATGTCAATACCCAGACCACACTGCATACCAATTAAATCAGAATTTCTGTGTGTGGGACCTCATAGTCATAATTTTGAAAGTTTTCCAGGTGATTCCAGTATGCAGCTCATTTTGAGAGCCAGCTTATTTTCCCGACCCTGGGACTTTCTCTCCCACTCTTTCTGCTCTTTCTGCTTCATTCATAAGGCTGACTCAGTAAAAGGGAAGAGCCTTCTCTTTAGCAGATTGGGTTAGGTAAGAGTTACCAACAGGATTTAACAAGACAGTCCTTTATTACAGCACCTACTATAAACGTATTAGTTATCAATTGCTGTGTAACCAATTATCCCACATCTTAGTGATTTAAAACAATTAAGATTATTATGTCACAGTTTTTGTGGCTCAGAACTCAGGCCAGGGCTGCAGTCATCTCAAGGCTTGCCTTGGGAAGGATGCACTTCCAAGCTCATCCTCATGGCTGTTGGCAGCCCTTACATCCTTACAGCTGTGGCCAAAGACACCATTTCCTTGCCATGTAGGCCTCTTCATAGGACAGCTCACAATACGACATCTGGGTTCCTTCTAAACAAGCCAGTGAGCAAGATTGAGAGACAGGGCAAGCAAGACAGAAGCCACCATCTTTGTGTAAGTTCATCTTGGAAGTGACGTTCTATCACTTTTGCCTTATATTGCTTATTATAAGTCATTAGGCCCAGCTCACACTCACGAGGGGAATACATGAATAACAGGAAGCAAAAGACACTGGGGACAGTCTCAGAGGCTGCCTACCACAATACACCATGGAAAGTTAAAAGAATAAAACACTAATAATAAATCACAGTGCGCTAGGTAAATTAATAGAATAAATTTAAATTAAAGCTTAAATTTTGAAGAAATATTCTTCTTCAAGATTAAAATAATAGGCCAGGGAAGCGGCTGTGGCTCAATCAGTAGGGCTCCCGTTTACCATATGGGAGGCCCTGGGTTCGGTTCCCGGGGCCTCCTGGTGAGGGCAGGCCCGCCCGCATGGCGTGGTTGGCTGACCCAGCGAGCACAAGCAGCAAGGGGGGGATGGATGAATGAATAAATAAAATCCTTAAAAAAAAAAATTTTTTTTTCTAAAAAAAATAAAAATAAAAATAATAGGCCATACAGGAACAGAGCCTTTTTTCATACAAGTGGTCTGTGGAAAATTCTCCAACTACAACTTCACCCACCTACCTCCGAGCCCAAACTTTTCTTATATAATTCCACCCACATCCCATAACACATATTTAAGTCTGAAGTAGATCACCAACATTCTAGACTATAGAATGTCTCTGTTTGAATCAAGAGCCACGGCAGTTCGACCACTTAAAAGGTGAGAAACAAGTATGTAGGTGAGTGTGTTCATGCGGAAGGTGAATTATTTTATTCCCAGGTGTCTACCAGGGTGGGAAGGGAAGTTTGTGCTAGATACAAAAGGACAGCATCACAATATGCCCAGCTCAAACATATATGATTTCTTTTCTCAACAAGAATTAGCTAAGGGTCAGATGTGTGTGCCAGGTGCAGATGTTACAAGGTCATGTAATACACAACACCTGTTCTCAAGGAGCTCCAGGGCGCCATTAGAAGGTAGAGAACTAAGTAACGACAGTATAGATGCTTCACTTGAAGTTGCATGGGGTGCTCTGGGAATGCAGATTAGGGGGGATTAAATGAGTTTGAGTGTAGGGAAAGTTTCCTAACAGAGGTGACTCAAGACGAATTGTGAAAATGAATTGGAGTTTATTTGGATAAAAGTAGGGAAAGTCTTTAGGTGGAAGTAACCTTACATGCAAAGGAATGAAAAGTTAAAAGAACATATGTATTCAGTGTTCAGGAATAGAAAAGAAATCCAGCACGGTTGGACTGATGAATTCATGAAGGAAATGGCAGTAATTAGCATAAAGGGCTGTATTAATTTCCTATGGCTGCTACAGCAAATTACCACAAACTTAGAGCCTTAAAACAGCACACAGTCTATTCCATTACAGTTCTGGAGGTCAAAAGTACAAAATGAGTCTCACAGGACTAAAGTCAAGGTGTTGGCAGGGCAGTTTTCTTCTGGAAGCTCCAAGGGAAAATCTTCCCTTGTGTCTTCCAGCTTCTAAGGCTGCCCACATTCCTTGACTGTATCACTCCAATTTCTGCCTTCAGTCATCACAGCACCTTCTCCTCTTCTCTAGTCAAATCTCCCTCTGCCTGTCTCTTATGAGGATACTTGTGAATACATTTAGGGCCCAGGGGAGTTAATCCAAGATAATCTACCATCTCATGATCATTAACTTAATCACATCTGCAGAGTAATTTTTGCTATAAAAGATAACATTCACAGCGATTAGGAAGTGGCCATTATTTCGCCTACCACAAGGACTGTGTGAGATAAAATGAAAATTTTTCACCTAAAAAAAATTATAGAAAGCCATGGAGAGGAGAGTGACTGAAGCACATTTGAGTAAGGATAACACTGGCATCCACATTGTAAAGGATGAATCAAAAGAGAGGGAAGAAAGGCAGGCTGCCAATTTTTCAATAATCTGAGTAAAAAGTGATGAGGACTTGAAATATGGCAAGGGTTTGGGGACACAGAGAAAGTGTTGCCATGACAGATTTTACATCGAAATCAGGAAGACCTGGAGATTGATAGAATCTGGGTAATGAAGGGAAAGGAGACATCTGAGCAAGTTCACAGATTTCTGGCTGGAGTAACTGGGTAACACTGATGCCATTCACAGTAATCTGATATACAAGAGGTAAGCAGGTTTGTGGTTAGGGATTGGAGCAGGGGGAAGAGGTGGCACAGGAAGGGAAGAGGCTGAGAATGTGAGTTTTCTTATGGATCGGTTGGGTTTGAGATGTCTGGAAGAGGGCTCGTGAAGATAACCAGCTATCCAGTAGGAAGTTGGTGATATAATTCTGGAATTTAGTAAAGAAGCTTGTTCAGAGAAGTTGATCTCGAAGAATCAGCATGTAAGTGAGTGTTGAAACCTCAGAAGAGGACATGATTGACATGTTCATTCTGAAAGATATATAGTGGAAAAAAGGAGTGGACTCATTATGAAGTTGCAAAATCCCAATATGCAAAGGGTAAAGGAGCCCACAGAGGATCCTAGGAAGAAAGGACCAACGAGGAACCTCAGAATACCAGAAAGAGAAGGGATCCAAGCAAGGATTTGCTATTGGGGGAAAAAATACCATTTGGAAATGATATAGGAGATGCAAACCTAAAATCTTTGAAGGTAAAGATCTACAAATCAGTGAGAAATGAATCAACTTAGTAGACATGTACAGAAAATATGAATATTTAACAGAAAAAATACAAATGACCTATAAAAATATGAAAAAAATACTCTACATCCCTCTTATAAAAATAAATTTAAATTAAAAGTATATGGAGGGGGGATATGGCTGTGGCTCAAGCACTTGAGCTCCCGTTTACCATATGGGGGACCCGGGCTCAATCCCTGGAACCTTCTGGGAAAAAAAGAAAAAAGGCCTCCCAGACCAGCATAGCGAGACGCAGGCCCCCGTGCGGTGAAGTGACATACCAAAAAGACGATGAAGTGAATATTCTCGCTGACCTGATTTTGTGATAATCAGGGTAGGCTAAACATTCGCTGTATTAGAAACAATGCATGTGTCCCTAGACCTAGTTTTTCCCCCTAGGTCTGGTTTTTGGAATGCTGGTGATAAACTAAGCCTGATTTATTATATGACCATTCTGTATGGGAAAAGACTGTAACTTTGGGTATCTTTGGTCAACCTTAAGAGATATAGCAGGGGGACAGATGTGGCTCGGGTGGTTGGGCGTCTGTCTCCCATGTGGAGGGACCTGGGTTCGATCCCAGGACTTTCCAGTAAAAATTTTAAAAAAAGAAAAATATAGAAGGTGCATGGGCCACCAGGCCCCGTGTGCGGGTGAGCCACCAGGGCCCGCACAAAGATGACAAAACAGGAGACTGACACAAGGGAGAGCAAGATGAGACACGCCGAGAAACCAGGAACTAAGGTGGCACAGGCGGTAGAACGCCTCTCTCCCACATTGGAGATTCCAAGGATTGAATCCCAGTGAAGGCAGGAGGAGAAGGATGAGAAGAGAAGGCAGGAAATGGACACAGAGAGTTGCCCAGTGAATGGACACAGAAACAGCAAAAACGGGGGCAAGGGGTGGGCAGGTAATAATGGATAAAAGTAAATAAATCCTTAAAAAAATGTATAGGGGAGGAAGATACAGACTATAGTTAGTAGTAGTACTTTGATGATGCTCTTTCATGATTTTTTAACAAATATTTCAAAACAATGCAGGGTGTTTGTGGTGGAGTGATGTGTGGAAGCCCTATATGATGTTATGTATGTTTGTTTTATAAGTTCACGATGTTTACTGGACACTTATAGTTCAGGTATGAATGATATACTTCAATAAATTGTTAAAAAAAAAAAAAAAGTAAATGTCAGAAAAAGAAGCAATTATTCCTAAATATACTCATTTCAGTTCTTTAAAAAAAAAAAAAAAAAAGACAATGATTGTGGCAGTTTGATGTAATTATGAATTCCAAAAATATAATTGAATCATGCTTGTAAACTGATCTGTTACTGGGCATGATTAGGTTAGGATTAGGGCGTTGAGTCCCACCCCTTGGTGGGTGGGGCATCGAATATAAAAGGCAAGGCAAAGGACAGTTGAAGCAGTCTTTTGAGAAGCAGTTTTGATGTTGGAAAGAAGGCCCCAGGAGAAGAGAAGCAAGCTGTTCGCCTGATCGTCTGCAGCTGACCTTGTGGAGGAAACAGGAGCTAAGCCCGGAGAGAAACGCAGCCCCAGGAAGAGAGGAACCCAGAAGCCTGAACCCTGGCAAACGCCGGCAGCTGTCTTGCTCCAACACGTGGTAATGGACTGTGGTGAGAGAAGAAACTTAATGCTTTATGGCCTGGTATCTGTGGACTTCTACCCCAAATAAATACCCTTTATAAAGACCAACACATTTTTGTTGGTCTTTATACTAGCACCCCTTTGGCTGACTAATACAGAATTTGGTACCGAGGAGTGGGGAACTGCTTTTGTAATTACCAAAATGTTGGGACGGTTTTATAAATGGGTAAGGGGTATTTTTTGGAGGAATTGTGAAATGCTTTATGGAAAAGACCTAGATCACTTTGAAGAGACTGTTGATAGTAATATGGACGCTAAAGAGACTGTCTATGATGCCTTAGAAGTAAATGATGAAACTTTTATTGGAAACTGGAGGAAAGGTGATCCATGTTTTAAAGTTGCAAAGATCTTAGCAAAATTAACTCCTGGTGTTATATGGAAGACAGAATTTGAAAATGGTGAACTGGAGCATTTAGCTGAAGAACTTTTCAAGGTAAACTCGGAGAATGTGGCTTGGCTTCTCCTTGCAGCTTATAGCAAAATACTAGATGAGAGAAATACACTAAGGACTGAACTTTGGGGCACAAAGAAAACAGAAACTGATTCCGGAACTTCCAAGTTTGTGGAAATCAAATTCCCAGATGAAAATGCCCTATTTGAAGACTTTACTAAACTTGGAACTTGTAACTCAGAATTGAAGATGCAGTTATCTAGGAAAAACTTGTGGAAAGTCTTACTGTCTGATGGCTTGGACCCCTGCTTCCTGTATGCTAAACCAACAAAGTTTTTAAGAGAGCTGTATGAACAAAACCACTGTCAGCTTGGACAAAAGAGGACATGGAAAGGAGAGATTGAAGGAGAATCAGCTTTAAGAAGAAAACCGTGGAAGCAAAGATCTGGACTTAAGACATCTCCTTGGGCCAAGAGAGGAGCCCCACCCATGTGTACAGAGAGGGTGAGTTTTCCCCAGCAGTTGAAGAGGGTGGATGTCCCCACCCGATGTTCAGGAAGAGTTTTGCCACCCCAGCATGCAGAGAGGTTGGAGCACATTCCTCAAAGATTAGGGCGGTTAAGGTCAACACCCCATTGGTCTGAGAGGGGTGTACCTGTCCCCCATAGATTAAAGAAAGCCAGGTGGTCAACCCATTGCTCTGAGAGGGTTGAGCCTGTATGCCAAAGGTTAGGGGGAATGTTGTCTTCACCTCACTGTACTAGGGGGGCTAAGATTCTAACCAAAATATTGGGTAAGGTGTGGCAATCACCCCAACACTCTTGGGTGGTGAGGTCTGAAGCTTGGTAGACACCCAGATGCTTGATGAGGGTGGAACCAAGAAAATGGCCATTGGGCAAGCCTGTGGAAAGGGTGGGTTCCCATGTGGCCCCAAGGAGAAGAAACCATCATCTTAAGAATGACTTATACTTTGAAATCAAATGGAGGATGCCCTGCAGGCTTTAGTGAACTGTAGAGGATCCATGACTCATGTTTAACATCCCAATTTCTCCTTATAATGTTGAAAATGTTTATCTTTTGTATTTCCATTTGTGTATTGGAAGCAGTTAAATGGTTTTGTAAGATTCAGAGGTCTATAGCAGATGGGACTTTGCCTGAAGACAAACTGTATTTCTTTAAAATGATTTTGATATGATTTTATACTTGGATTGTTACTAACTTAAGTTTTTTTAAATATTGTAATGTATTTTTGGAATTCAGAGGGTGGAATGTGGCAGTTTGATGTAATTATGAATTCCAAAAATATAATTGAATCATGCTTGTAAACTGATCTGTTAATCTGGGCATGATTAGGTTAGGATTAGGGCGTTGAGCCCCACCCCTTGATGGGTGGGGAATCGAATATAAAAGGCAAGGCAAAGGACTGTTGAAGCAGTCTTTTGAGAAGCAGTTTTGATGTTGGAAAGAAGGCCCCAGGAGAAGAGAAGCAAGCCGTTCGCCTGATCGTCTACAGCTGACCTTGTGGAGGAAACAGGAGCTAAGCCCAGAGAGAAACGCAACCCTGGGAAGAGAGGAACCCCAGAAGCCTGAACCCTGGCAAACGCCGGCAACTGTCTTGCTCCAACACGTGGTAATGGACTGTGGTGATAGAAGAAACTTAACGCTTTATGGCCTGGTATCTGTGGACTTCTACTCCAAATAAATACCCTTTATAAAGACCAACCCATTTTTGGTATTTTACACTAGCACCCCTTTGGCTGACTAATACAATGATGCAACCAGATAGGGGGAAAAAAAGTATACAGAGGTGAAATTTTTACCTACCATATAGAAAAAAATAAAAATTTCTTTTTTTTTTTTTTTTTTTACACATGTTCACAGATTTATTATAAAAGCTAAAAACTGGAACAACCCAAACACACATCAAACAATGAATGGACAAACTGGTTTATACCCATACTACGTTTGAGGGATTTGTAAAGCAAGAATAGCTAATTGGAATAGATTATGTTTTCCATTTTTCCACCCCAGAATTACCCCAGACCAAGTTTTATAGATTAACCAGATATTCAACAAGAAATGCCTGTCTCATAAGCTATTTTGGAAGGAGAAAATAGGGGAGCAACAAATTCACTTTATAAGACTATTTCAGCCATGCCACCACTGGTCAAGTATGCTAAAGGAAAGAAAAGTTATAGACCAATCTACTTGATGAAGATGAAAAAATTCTAAATGATAATATGTTAGAAAATTGAATCCAGCAGTGCATAAAGCAGAATAGACATAACTGACTATTCAGTGGGACTTAAAATATAACGCAGTAAGTTAGTAGAAAGCATTAAGTAGGAAAGTTGGTCAACTGGTCAAAGTAGAAGAAGAACACAATTGGATGCTCATCAAGGAATTCTTTGGAGGGAGGTAGCCTTTGAACTGCACCTTTTCACGGCATCACTATTAGTTTCATTTCATTATTAATACTGTAAGTAATTTTGTTTTAAAAAATGAAGCGTTCAGGATATCTGGTACGCCTTTTCTCAACTGCTCAAAGCATGCTAGAATGGTCCAAAGACAGGACCCGGCCCCCATTCTGAGGCCTTTCCCCTCAGATATTCACTTTCCCCAATAAAAAATTCTAATAACACTGTATTAGTAGGGGTGTGAGAAAATAGACTCTCCTAAATTGCTGGTTGGTTACACTTTAAACTAGAAAACCTCTTTGAAAGGTTGTTTGAATATTTATCAAAATGGCTAATATGTATACCATTTCACCCAGTGTATAGTGCTAAATTAGCAAATGTTTATTTCTGTTTAAAAAAAGAAGGTCAGGGGAGAGGTGTGTGTGTACATGTGTATGTGTATCTGTGTTTAAGTGTGCGTGGTGTTTGCTTGCACATGCAAAAAGTACTCAAGAAACAGCACTGGCTGCCTCCAGGTATGGGAAGTGAATGACTGAAGGGCAATGCTGGGAAAGAGAATAGTCACTATCTTCTCTTGTAGAAATTTTTGAATGTTCAACTAATTGAATTTATTATCGATTCACAAATAAATGTAATTTAATAAAGAAATAAAGCAGCTATCAATATTTCCAGGTAGGATAAAAAACAGAAAAGAATATTTTGTTTGGGGCAATACTAAGGCCTCTAAAGTCCTTAGAATGAGGAGTTTCAGGGATATAGTAAATACAAAAGGTAAATTATAGTTGGTAAAGCCATAAATTAGAAGTAAAAAAAAAAATGAAGATGTTAACTGTGGACTGATTTTTTAAGAAAATTGGCTAAGAAGAGAAGGCAAGAACATAAGTGGCAGCCAGAAGTTAAGTTTTTGTTTGTTTGCTTGTTTTTTAATATGTGCATGTTTCTGTTCTAAGGGGAAAGAGATCCAGTCATAAGCCACAAACAGAAAAAGCGGTATTTGAAGAAGCATACGTTTCCTAAGGAAGCAGACAAGCATGGAGCTGAGCGCACAGTATCTGCGGCGAGTGAGGAGAGTGGTAGTAAGCTGGAGGTTTGAGCAAAGAAGTGAAAATTAAAAATAGCTGGTGAGGGGATCAAAGATGGTGTTAACCATGGAGAAATGTAGAAGAATTGCTTTGAAGCACCAAAGGCCAACTGAGACCCCGGATTTACAAAGATACCAAATATCCATGGTAGCTTTATTTCTCCATCAGAATTCAATCATCTAGATATTAAAATGAGAAACAAGAGGTTAAATCAGTGTCGATTTGAGGCTTTATAATGAGGACAAGAGGGAAATTAAAGGCTATTCACACACAGAAAAATAATTGAAATGCTGGGCCACACACAGAAAAATGATTGATATGCCGGGCCACAATAACCTGTATAAGCTAAGCTCTAGAGCAAGGAATCTGAAGGAAGAAAAAGGCCGATAACTAAAAGAAAACAGAAGAGCCCAAGAACTGGAAGTTTAAAAGAGAGCAAGGGTGAGAGCGAAAAGAACTGAAATTAGAGGATGGAATCGACTCTAATGGATCACAGCCCCCTCTCAATTCGAGGTGGAGTAGACCATCCCAGAATCCTCAGGATTGGAGAATGAACTATGGGCTAAAGTAGACTTACTGATATTCTACTATAGACTTATTGTGATTCTAGCAATGGAAGGAATTATATCATTGATGTGGAGGCAGTGGCCACTGGAGGTTCTGAGGGCAGGGAGAGGGAAAAACAGGTGTAATGTGGGGGCATTTTCAGGACTTGGGAATTGTCCTGAATGACATTGCAATGACAGAAAAAGGCCATTATGTATCTTGCCATAACCTACAGAATTGGGTGGAAGAGAGTGTAAACTACAATGTAAAGTTTCATCCATGTTTAGTGGCAATGCTCCAAAATGTGTTCATCAATTGCAATGAATGTACCATACTAAAAAAAAAAAAAAAAAAAAAGAAAGAAAGAAACAATGG
The DNA here is from genome assembly GCA_026826555.1 of Tolypeutes matacus. Taxonomy (NCBI): domain Eukaryota; kingdom Metazoa; phylum Chordata; class Mammalia; order Cingulata; family Chlamyphoridae; genus Tolypeutes; species Tolypeutes matacus. The sequence continues at coordinate 19,155,305 of JAKSZT010054489.1, forward strand.
GGGCAAAAAAGAAAGTAGAGGATGGAGAATTGGATTTGGAGTTACAGATTTTGAGGAGAATACTTTGTCCATAGCAGTGACCAAGAGAAAAGGCAGAGCAGGGGCAGTAGAGGTATTTTAGTTTCCTTGGCTGCTCAAGAAAATACCATGCAATGGGTTGGTTTAAACAGTGGGAATTTATCGATTCATGGTTTGGGAGCTAGGAAAAGTCCAAATAAAGGTCCCATTAAGGTGATGCTTTCTTCCCAAAGACTGGCATTCTGGGACTGGATGCCAGTGATCCTTGCTCCTTAGCTCCTCTGTCACATGGCAATGCATACGGCAGCCTCTCCTGGCCTCTCCCTTCTCTTCTGGATTTCATTGACTTTCAGTTTCTCACTGCTCTCTCTGTGGGTTTCTTTCTGTCTAAATTTCATTCTGCTTATAAAGGACCCCAGTAATAGGATTAAGACCCCTCCATAGCTGAATTGACGTCATCAAAATGTCCTACTTACAATGGTCTCACACCCACAAAAATGGATAAAGTTTAAGAACATCTTTTCCTAAGGTGTATAGCTCCAAACCACCACTGAAGGTAAGGATCACAAAACGTGAGTTAAAACACTATCTCAGGCCTCCTTTTTTCTTTGGTTCCATGTTTGTTCCTTCTGGTCCTCTCTTAGGATGTAGAGTGTGCCGCTAGGAGGAATACTTGATAGGAACTGCTACCTTTAAATGTTTCCCCAAAGTACATGTAATAGCAAAATGAGGGAAATTCATCTAAAAGACTCTGAAGTACATGGTCTTTCAGGACTCTGGTATGTTGGCCATTCCAACTTGCAAAACCTATTTCAAAGGGACATGCAGATCTGAAAAGAAACTGCATCTAGAAATGGGTCCAGGACTAGTGGTGCACTTTATACAGACAGTCTGACCCTCTGTGATTGTATTTGTTCACTGCTAAAATGTACTGGTGTCACATACACTAAATTAGACAACATTTTTTGTGTTTCTAAATGTCAAAGACCTTATAAAATAAGTGTAAACCTCTACAAAAGAGGAGAGAGCACTGCGGAATGATTTTCCATTACACCATCATGTTTTTCAAGGTCTGTTCATAAAAAGTGAGAGGAATTCTGCACTTCAGAAGAATAGAAGTACCTCCACTTTCTCTGGCTGGAGCAAAGAATTCTGTCACACTCCCAACTGATTGGATAAGGAGTCTCCCCTCAGTGCTGAGGGCAACCTCCCTTGTTGGTTGTAGATGTAATCAGTCATAGATGTAATCAACTGTCCATCTGTGAAATACCCGTACAGTAATAATTAGGCCAGTGCTTGCTTGACCAAACAACTGTACAACAAAACCTAACCAAACTGACACATTAACTTAACCATCCAGTCCACCCCTTGTCAACTTTTCACCCATACACATCTCCTTAAACCACACTTAATCTCCAAATAAAAACAATAACAGTCATACTTTCACCTAACATAATTCAACTGTCCTGTTAAAACCAGAAACACTCTAAGCCTTTCCACAGAAAAGGATGCAAGTCCTTGGGTAATATTCACTCTTAAACTCCATATCCTGTAACATAAACATAATAACACAAAGTTAATAAAACTTATGTTATATGATAAGGGGATGAAATAGAGAAGAGACAAAGATATTTGTTTATGTATATATACAAATCATCAATTGAAATACAAGGAAGAAATACTCATAACCATTATAATCCTTGTTTCTGCTATTGGTCATGCAGACATACTTCATAGTTATAAATACCTCCTTCCATTAACCATTCCATGTAGCCTTCACCCTTAGCAAGCACCTCAGCTGACCAGAGTTCTCTGCCTGGTCGGGTGACACAAACCTTCGTTCCTGAAGGATCTGGTCCATCAGTAGTCCTGCCTGGATTGGGTTGTTGCAGTTTTCCATTGGCTTTAATCAAAGGACATCATAGTACTAAGAGATGCCCTAAGGGTTCTCCTATATTCCAGACAAACTCATCTTTTTCTCCATTGTGTAGTAGCATTCCTATTTACCCTTGATAATCAAGATCAATCACCCCAGTCAGTACAGAACCAATTCCCTTCTTTGTCTGTTGATTCAGAGGCATGAGGAGCCAAAGTGGCCAGGTGGCAGTCTTACCTTCCAGTTCAGTGGAACCATTGTGTCTCCTGGTGGAAGCAGTCCTCTTTTTGGAACTAAGATTTCTAGACCAGTAGAGCTTAAGGTCACAGAAACAGGAAGCAAAAAGTCTTCTAGTGGATCACAAGGGGTAATAGTGAGTAGAGCCATTTCCATTCCCACCCCTTGATTCCTGGACCTGTAAGTCCTGGTTATGGGAGAAAAAGAACCATAGGGTAGATGCTGATTTAAAGCATATACACCCTGCAAGGTTGTAAATTAAGTTTACATTGTAATTTAGCCAAATACACAATGAGACTCTGTACCTGGTTTTCAGATATCTCAAGTTTGCAGCTACAAGAAGTCAGTTTCTTTTAGGGCATTTTCTTTTAGGACACACAAAAAAACTTCTGTGTCCTTCATGTAATGCATAAATGGGACTTATGTTCATAGCTTTCTTTAACAACTGTATCCAGCATATTTAGGAACAACCAGCCAATATCATCATACTTTTTAACTCCATAAAAATCTGTTAAGGTACAAATACACTATCACCCAGAGCCTTGCCTCTTATAAGCATTTGAGTAGTAGCATCCGATTGTTATATTTTATACATCTCTATTACTAATTCATGCCATGACAGTGCCTTCTTGATCCTTGGAAACAGAGTTATTTGTGCCTTTTAATCTAATCAGATGAAAGAACCAACTCCCAAATCCCCAGAGCCAACTCAGAAATTTTATCCCTAAGATTTTATTTCTCAAGAACCACTCCTGTTTCCCAGTTGTTTCCATTGTTTCTCAATTATTTTGAGTGTGAAAGGGATGTTATTGGTCTTTTTCAAAACTCCTAACCAGATTTCTGCTACAAACCCTCACCCTAACTCTCATTATCTCTAAGCCTAATTCTAACCCTAATCCTAAACCCAACCCCACCCCCAACCCAACCCTAAACCCAAACCCTAACCTTAATCCTAACCCTCACTTTAACCCCACTGACTCCTTTTTTCTTGGGTATGAGTCACATTTGCCTATTTCTTTGGTTGTGTCCTGGACATTGTGAATGATATGTTCTAGCACTTGGAATTTGGTGACTTTTGTTCTAGCCAGCAGTTATTTAGACTGGATTCAAATTTCCAAAATGTCTCCCCTATAGTGTGCAGAAGGGGAAATCTCTGCTCAGGTCTTTCAGGTCCCAGTTGCTGCTTTCTTATCAGCCCCCATGCAAGTGAAGTTTAACCATCAGCCAATGATTTGGGGAGATGTTGTGTGCAGATTTTGGGGTTCCTTCCCTTCCAAGACTGCTCCTTGATCTTTCTAGCTCTTCCTCCATCCCTGAACTCTTTCTTCTTTCAAGCCAGTAAGGCTTCATCTTATTCAACCTGAACCTTTTGTGGGTTGAGGCATATCCTTGGACAAAAAGTTACAAACTCATAAATTTCACTCATTGCATTGGGGTATTTAAGGGTACACTCTCCTGCAATTTTTGCCTCCCTTTGATTACTCTCCAAAGTCATCAAATAGCTGTTTTACACACACAGCCCAGACTTTATCCAAGCTGTTCAATCATTAGCAGAAGCTGGAACTCTCTAGAATCAACTAATCATTGAAAACTCCCCTTGAGTTTAGAAGTTTGGGGCAGGAGACAACAATAAAGCAAAAGAAGATGTAACAGAAGTCTGAACTACCTGCTCATGCAATTTACTTGTGCCTTCTTGACCTCCTCCAGCCCAGTCACCTATCTACAGTTTCCTCTTAATGATGGATTTTTACTGCACACATCTAAATTTATATCTTAGTGAATCAGACAACAGCCAATTCATGATGGGCACCTCATATTTTGGGCTTGGTCAAGTCTTCAGTCCCTACCAGAGTCAGTAGCAAGTCAAGAGCCCTTTCTCAAAGGAGAATAGTTATTAGCAAATGTGAGCATTCCTTAGTGAGTCTGGTCTGTGATTCTTCTTTGGGGGTTCCAGAGGCAACGGATCACATCCTCATTTGGAACAAACACTAAGAATACAATTGGAGCTTACTTAAGGCATTCCAAAGTAACCAATCAGATTAAGTAACTTATCTCCTTGGAGGAGAGAAGCCAGGAGCATTATGTTAGTGAAACTCCCTACACATGATTAGAAATGATTAGGAAAGGGAATATAAAGCCTGATAGAGCAGGCACTCAATATATGGTAGAACAAATGAATATATAAATAAATGAATAAATCGCTATTATCATTACATGAATTTAGCATCAATCCTATATAAATACTAGATAATAAGTAAGTCACTTATTCAATTCTCATACTTTTTAGTCTATGTACCATTCTGCTCAGTAAAAACTTGTGAAACTATCAAGCATTCACTTGGTACAAGGCATTTGTAAAATGACCTGTAAAAGGTATATTTATTAATTATCTATTCATCCATTCAGTATGCATTGTGTGTAACCACCATGCTTAAAGAAGGTAAATATAAATGACATTGTCCTTGATCTCAAGAAACCAACAGTCTAGTAGACAAAATGCAGTGGGCACATTAGGCCAAACGTCAAAAGAACAGGGCTTCAAGCCCCGTCTTGCCTCTCAAAACCTCACTCCTTGACCCAGACCTACTCTTCTCCCTCAAGGATGATGTGACTCACTGGTCTTGCCATCATCCCATCAACAGAATCTGAGCTCCAGAAGAAAAATAGGCAGGTAAGAAATACTGTACTCATCAGAAAAACATTTTCAAATATCTTTTAAAACCATAAATTATGTGAATGCCAAACAGCAAAAGTCACGGGGAAGCAGAGCATGGAAAATATGACTTAGCCACATTTTCAGTAGATTCTGAAATGCTTTTTAGGTTCCTTATGGTGGTAAATAATGTGTAAATAAACAAGGAAAAGGTTGGCTATCCAGTGTCCAGCGTCTATCAGCCTGTTAAATCATCAAATATTTCATGCCCTCTGTGTTTAGGCAAGGAAAAGAAAGAATGGGGAAAAGAGAAAGTGGGAACAGAAAGAAAGAGACGGGGAAGTCGTGGTTTAATCAATACAGCACATTTTATCACATTTTCCTCCTTGGCTAGACACAAAAGGACAAATATGGTATGCCCTCACTGATGTAAAAGAATTAGAATAAGCAAATTCATAGAGTGAGAAACTAGACTACAGAGAACAAGAGTCTGGGGAGAGCTAGGGAATGTGGAGTTAAAGCTTAATCGGTGCAGAATTTGTGTTGCAAGTGGTGGAAAAGTTTTGGTAATGGATGGTGGTGATGACAGCACAACATTGTGAGTGTAATTAACTGAATATGGTTAAATATATATCTGAATATGGTTAAAGCTGGGCGAAACCTAGGTTGTATATATGTGACTAAAATGCATATTTAAAGGATGGGTTTAAAGTAAGAAAACCTAGATTTAAATAGCAACTTATTCATTTACTATGATTAAAGATAAGTTTAACCCTTTTGAACTTCACTTTCCTCACAGAATTATAGTGATGAAAAAATGGGTAATATGTATGAACATATTGTTAACTCTACAACCCTGAGCAAATGTTATTGTTAATGATTTGTATGACATAAAATTAAATAAATAAATCTTTGTTTAAATGAAAAAAAGCTTATTAGTTTTCAATTAAAATGTATGGATTTTAATTATACATAATTTTGAAAATACCACTAGAAGAAGAAAGTAGAAACAACCACAGAATCTCGCCCCAAGAAATGGTCACAGTTATCATTTCTGCGAAATCTTTGTTTTGATTCTTAGTTTGTTTTGCATCGTTGTAACATTCTGTACCTAATTCTTTGCCTTTATTTTGGCCTATTATTACAACTGAGAGTTTCCAATTTATTTATAAAATACCCCTCATTTTTTAAGGACTCCATAAGGTTATGTCAATTGGATGTTCTATTGGTTACAGCCATTTATTAGATTCATTAGGTATTTCTGAATCCCAGCATTTATAAATAAGCTGTGATGAACGCCTTTGTGCATAACTATTCCTGCGTAGGTGCTTATGACAGGCTATTATCCAAGAGGACAGGCGCACATCCTCTGGCTTGTCTACTGACTCTACACTATGAGCACTTGAGAGCAGGGAGTGTGTCTTTCCGTCTCTGTCCCCCCAGGACTCGGCCTGGAGCCCCACTTAGAGTAAGCAAGCAGTAAATGTTTGAGGAGACGATAAACCAGGCAGCCATTCCGGTACACACACAGTACCCTGCAGCAACCAAGTAGTCTGTGAAAGGCAGCGCTCAGGCTAAGGCCTTGGAGCAAAACGTACTCAGCAGTTACCAGGGAGCCCAAGGACACCGGGTTTCAGACAACAGTCGTCTCAGTAGCAGAGGAGCTGACCCATGAAAATGTCTTCTCACCCTTGGCAATGTGGTGGTCTGTTTCTGAGTCGGTGGCCTATTACAGGAATTCCTTTCCTCAGTACAGTCAAGTCAGGTGGAATTGAGGCTCCAATCCATATCTCTGTGCTTCAGGTTCCCTGAACCAGCTAACGGGACTTGCTAAAACACCCACAAATTGCCCTGGGCTTTGCTATGGACCACTAGTGAGAGGTGTACATGGCTGTGTCCCTGCCTCCCCACTTGCACTCTGCACCCCCTTTATGAGCTCTTTGAAGACAGGAATAAAATCTGACCCATCTGGGCTTCTCCAGCACTTCAGCAGAGTTCCTGGAACAGAATATGTGGAATTCAAATTTGAACTCAACCTATCGATTCCAAATCCTGGAATCTTCCATTCATCTGACAAATACTTATTGAGGGTCTGCTCCTTACATGGCTCTACACGACCTGCTCTGGGCACTGGGTGAGCAAAACAGAAGAGGCAATTAGGGGGCAACCACCACAATGCCTAAGGTATGTAAATAAAATCTTGGCTTAATTTAAGAAAGTGGTTAAGTAGCCCAAAGATAATGCCAAAACAAAAAGCTAACAGACTCCATTTGGCTGGAAAATAATAGTACCTGACTACTCAAAAAAAAAAACATCTGGAATAAACTATCGTACTTCTTGAATATATTTAAAGGGCTGAAGCATCTGGGTGGCAGGGAGAACACAGGCTGTGTTCCTTTATCTTACCAGGAACATTCGGAGTTGCAACAACCACTGACCAGGAAATCAATAGTTTTGATTGTGACCTGTCCTGTGTAGCCCCGGAAGCTGATACCTGACACACTGATTGCTGTGATTAATTGGAGGAAGTCCCCTCAGGTTTGCACTATCATCCTTCAGGCTGATGCCCCCTTGCAAATCAGCCACATTTGAATAAGTGGCTCAAATTCCCTTTGACCCAGAGAATCTCCAGAAACTTGGAAGGGTCAATCTGTGACCCAGGAAGGGGGAAATTCTCTAAGTGAAAAGCAATACTCATGATCAGGTTAGGTTTAATCAGCCATGTTGGGAGAAACAGAAATAATTAAAACCATACACGCTCCCGGGGGCATAAATTCTTCTCTGGACTGCCCCTTCCTCTTCATCTATCCAATGCGCCAATGTTTTTTGCTTGTCCTGCTCTCCCAATGTTCTTTAGAGCTAAAAGCCAAAATCTGGAGACTCAAATCTCTCTTCTAGCCCAGACTTTGCCACACGTGTGTCATATTACTTTGATTTGACCTTCAGTCCAATTGTCTGAAAAACAGATTTGCTTAATGGGTACAGAATTTCTGCTTGAAGTGATGAAAAGTTGGGGTAATGGACATTGGTGACGGAAGCACAATATTGTGGATGTAATTAATAGTACTGAATTGTACACTTAAAAATGGTTAAAATGGGAAATTTTGAGTTGTAGATAGGTTGCTACAATAGTTTAAAAAAAAAAAACACAGAGCTCAAAATGGCCACTTCATTGCTTTGCTCTAAGGATGAAATGTTTTAAAGTGGCACCTACTGGCAAGTGCCTAGTAGGTGCTCAGAAAAAGTTATCCCCTTTCCTTGCTTTTTGTTTTGGGCTTTGATACTCAGCCTTACCCTGACTACCAATAAACTTTTTCTCCATAATACATTGTTTAGTACTTTCTTCTCAACCAGACTTAAAGAGAATATCAAGGCCTAACACAGTGCCCACAGTGTTGGGCACTTATTAGGTGCTCAGTAAACATTTTATAGTAAAAGAGATTCACTGTTCGCTTAAGTATCCTCCTACTTACCTTTTTTAAGAAAATATTTGTCAATGGAATGATTGACTGTAATAGTACGGTGTTTAATATGAATTAATTAAAATATATTTAGCTTGAATATATGGATTTGAAGATATATGAATACTATGGTGCTTAGTTATACAACATGTTAAAAGGTAGACATGGTTCTCTCATGCTTTTGAAAGAATAAAATGAAATAAAATAATAACATATACTTAGTAAGCACTCAGTTGGTAGGACTTATATTTGTTATGTCTGCTGCCAAGTCCTGGGTCCTGCCCACCAATGCTTTGACTTGCACTATAAGGTAAAAGGACTGAGGCTGAGATAGCAAAGGGCATGAGAGAAGGAAGGAGGGACCCACTCTGCCTTGGAACATTTCCAGAAGCCAAAGACATCATCACCCAACATGCATTCAAGACAGCATGGACAAAGGAAAGAGACTGGGGCAAGCACGGCATGTTTCTAGGGATGGTCAAGCAGCTTAGCTCTGTTGGTCACCAAGAATGGAAGATCAGTTGGAGAGTTAAAGGACCAATAATGAAAGGCTCTTTGGGCTGCTATAAAAGTTAGGACCTTGTCCTGAAAATGATGGGGGAACCATCAAAGGATTATAAGCAGGGAGTGACATTCACTCATTCACTCAAGCATTTATTCATTCAACAGCTATCTACGGAAGTCCAATAACGTGTTCAGTGCTGTGTTAGTTTTGGGTGATATAAAGATGAAAAACACATAGCCCCTATCCTGGATAAGTTTAGACTTGCATTTATGGTATGGACTTTACAAGTGAAACTTATTTTCAAGGGAAATATTCGTAACTCTTTACATTTCAGGGTTTTCCTTTGTACAATGGCAATGTTATAAAAGGTTGCTAAGGTTCTTTCCCAGGAAAGTTTCATAAATTCTGGAGAATAAATGGCAAAGTATACTTTACACTGGAGTCTTTATTATACAGTGGTTAAAAGTAAGGGATGTGAAGTTCGAGACTTTTATTCCAAGTCATTCTTCACTTACCATCATCTACCACTAATCGTCTTTTACCAAATTAACTTTTCTAAACTTAAATTCTAACTATAAAATGGGACTATAATATATATCTCAAAGGGATGTTGTAAGTATTAAATGTGAAAATAAGGTGAACTACCTAGAACAGTGCCTAAAACATTTCAATGATCAATAAATAAATGGCAGACATACACATATACATTCATATACATATATAATACATTCAAGTCATTCACATACGTGAACTAGTGTTTGGGTTACGCTATTATCATTTTCAGAGAAAGCAATGCATATTTGGTAATTACTTCTTCTGGTACTTCAGATATGCACCAAGAAGCCAAAAGCACATTCAGAAAGTATAATTTGTTTTCCTCAAAGGACAACTTTGGCATATCTAGCTATATATAAAGGAATGACTTGTAATGATTTATAAATGCCTGATTACTCAATAAACACATTGCAAATATCTCACGGTTGGGAATTGGATTTGCTCAATGTATGTTTAAATTAATATTTAATATAATTTAATGTAAATGGTAATCTAATAAATATTAATCCAAGCCAAACATTAACTAATTTATGCAACTTGACTTACTAGGAAAAAGCAATGACTTGTGATTGCTTGGTAAATATGAAATATTTATGTATCATGTGCTACCTGGAGAATTAAAGCTTTCTGTGCTACTGGGCTATTCCTTCAAATAAGGATGTGCTAATAACATTCCACATGCTCAAGTGGCTGGGGGGAGACAGATAGAATACTCTATCTTGCATCTCTTGCCACCGGGCTCAGATCTCCCTTATCCCAATCTGAGACCTGGCTTCAAATCACATCTAAAACAACTCCTTGATTTCTAGGCATTCTGTTGGAGGAAATCAGAGTAATTCGGCCTTGTTTATAATCCTAACAAGGAACTTCATACCTACTGCTAATAAAGTAGGTTTTACTTTTCATCAAGATTTCATGTCTATCTATTACTAGAATGGGTTTGCCCACAGATAAAATTTATTAGCCAACGTTTACACCCTCTGACAAGGCAACATACCAAAAATATGAAACAGAAACCATCCAATAACTTAGTTAAACAAGTACCGTGGATCAATAATGCCAACAATGCACAAGGCAATGGGACTTTGTGGCTGGAAAAATCGCTACTATACTGCAGCCTTAACACGTGAGTTCAGGAAATGCAGTCCAAAGCCCTAACGTCCATCAGGGTGGAAAGGCACTAAGAGCGTGGCTGGGCATTAAAACTAGTTCAGTGGGGGCTGTGGGACCACTGAACGAACCCCGGGCTAATGTCCCAAATTGAAGTGTGATCCTCCAATAAGCAAGTTAAAGGAACACAGCGTCGATGTTTGAGCTTTTATTTAGCCGAATGATGTGAGAGTTGAATTGCAAAGGAAAAGAGGCTTGTTCTGAGGCTGTGAAGGTAAAGAAAGCAAAGAGAGAGCACTTGCTGAGGAAAACACTGGAAAAGAGAAGAGAGAATTCTCTGGTAGATAGTCTGACAATGTTTGGATGCCTGCTGTTAAGAACCAACAAAATCTTCAGTAAAATTGACCTTAATGATAATAGGTCTTATGGTAGCCATTAGGGTTACTAACTGATATCCAGTTCTCCTCTTTTTTCAGGTACATTCAAAATTGAACTCTTCATGCCCACTTTGTAGTTGGCAGGGCCACAGGATTGGTTCTGGCCAATAAGTTGAGTAGAAGTAGCATGTGTCTTTTTCAGGGCAGAGTACTTGATTACTGGTGTAAGACCTGAGAGATTTTTTTTTTACTTACTGTATGTTTTTTCCCCAACCTTCTAGGTGGGGCTATATTGCCACACTGGGTTCTGGAGTAAAGACAACATGGAGCTGATCCCCAATAGAGAGAAAAATAAATTTCAATTGTTTTAAGCCATTGCAATTGGAGTTGTTTGTTACTATAGCCTAACTTAGCCTACCCTGACTGATATACTTCTAGTGCAGGAGTCTTAGCTCCAGAAGGGAATAGAGTGAGAGCAAAGCCTGCTCAAAGAAGCTCAGAGATATTCAGGTTAATCTAATATAAGGGTACTAAAACTGGAAGTGGAAATTTAAGCAACAGGGTCCCTGGAGAAATTTCAAGTTAAAGACCTGAGCAGAACGTACAAAAAGAGTCAGTTCAGGGAAACGGATGTGGCTCAAGAGGTTCGGCGTCCATCTACCATATGGAGAGACCAGAGTTCGATCCCGGTACCTCCTGGTAAAAAAAAAAAAGAGTCAGTTCAGTATTAGATTTAATTTCTGTTTTGTTTCGTTTTGTTTTTAATGAAAAGAGTGCCCTTTTACTGAGCTCACACAGTGAGCCAGGCTCATTTAATCCTCACAACAGCTCCATGAAGCAAGTGCCTTCTACAGTCCAGCTCACCCTACCTCGCTCCTGAAAGACACAGTTCGTACATCCTAGGAATTTAACTGGAGCAGACATGTGATCAAGTAATCCAAACAGGAGGAAGATCATGAAAGAATTAAGAAAGGGACAAGAAGGATCACAATATTACAAGAAAGAATTAATCCCAGCAGGGAGGGTGATAGGGAATCTGGGGCATCCTGACAAAGGAACTGAGATGTGATCAGGAGTTTAACCATAAATAGTATTTTCACAAATGTGGAAAGAAGGGTTTCAAAGGAATTCAGAGAGGCAGTGATGGAAGGGGCCAAAACATGGTAGTAGGAAAATGCAAGGAATATTCCAGGATTAAAGAACATCTGGATGCTGTTAGCTATTATTATAAAGCTTTCATTTGACGTTAGAACATGTTGGAGAAGTATGGTGAACGGTGGAGAGACCAGTTAGGTGCTGTAAAAGTTAAGGTACATTTGGGGTAGGTTCATGGGAGATAGACTGGGATGTATGATAGAATTTATTGTAAATGCATGGAGTAATCTTGAGGATGGAGTGACCTTAAATTTTAGGACATTAGAAAGTCTGTAAAGTATAAGCACTAACCCATGCAGTGTGGCTCAGACTACATGAGTTCAAATAGTAACCATGGTAGGTAACTCTAAGAAGGCTCCCAGAAATCCCCATCTTCTGGTATTCATGCCTTTGTGGAATCTTCTCTTGACTGTGAACTGATTTAGTGACACATGTTCAGCACACAGAATGAGCTAAGATGATGGGATGCCACTTTTTTTTTTTTTTTTTTTTATTTAATAAACTAACTCTGATTTTATTTTCAATTTTTTATATCTCCCTTAACCAAGTTCTTTATATTTTGCTTCTTTACAAACATGTAATTCACATTTTTTT